>CM065697.1:28512096-28517096 GCA_017654935.2 Phymorhynchus buccinoides | reverse complement strand
CGTGTAACGTCCTCCGACCTGGAACATGTACATTAGGGGGCACTTGTAGATATAAAGATTGTGGGGTCGATCCTGGAGATACTGCTATGCCAGGAAAGACCCACATTTTTACAATAACACACAATTCGAATATTCTGAATTTCTGAATCGCAATATTTATATGAACTGATCTTCCCACAATGGGCTGCAAAACTGTCAACCAACCATCCTTTGATTTAAACAAAGTTTATCAACAAAACACATTGCGGTATAGTACACCCACAATTTATTACAACCATCATTTGAACATCGTTAATTAAATTTGCCATTCGGATTCAAGACTTCTTTTTTTTGTTTGTGGCTGCGATAAGTAAGGGAAGTGACTCGCGTAGTGTTGGCGGAGTAACGGTTACTGCAGCAAAGGAGGCCGTTTGCACTAATCGTGTGCTTTCTAAGAAAAAAAAAATTAAAAAAAATAACCAGCTGTTTTCCTGCTTTGCGATATGCACAAGGTTCTCGATCTTATTTATGTGGACATGGACCCATTAGGCCTAACCATTTTAGCGGCCACGATAAGCTCCACGTAGCCTATACTTAGGAACCCCCCAAGATACCAAGGTCCGTTGTGAAACGGTCACGAGCGAGGCGAAAAATAAAAACCTTTTTGCATGATTTTGGGATGGTAATGTTCATTATGGAAAGTTTATTTTAATTATTTTACTGTTAGAAAAAAGAAAGAAAGAAAGAAAGAACACACACACACACACACACACACACACACACACACACACACACACACACACACACACACACATACACACACACACACACACACACACACACACACACACACACACACACACACACACACACACACACACACACACACACACACACACACACACACACACACTCACACACACACACACACACACACACACACACACACACACACACTCACATACACACACACACACACACACACACACACACACACACACACACACACACACACACACACACACACACACAGAGTGACACACATACACACACACACACAGTGACACACATACACACACCAATAACTGATTCTGGACGTGGGTGGCACCACAGAACTAAAAAGAGTTTAAATTAATTATAGGTGAACGGGTGACACACTGAACAGTGTGCACGTGCAGTCCACGCACCTGTTAAAAATGAGGTGACATGTCGATCGAGAACGCAAGTTTGGACTTTTTTCTTCTTTTTTTTTTACATTACGCTACTAATGTTTCGACATGCAAATAAATAACGATATGTTGAAAGTAATGGTTTGTTGCGTAACTTCTTTTATAAAAAAAATTAACAGTATAAAATAAGCACAATCATATTTAATTTGAGTACCGGGTGTCTCTCGTTGCATTACCTTTTTCTTTCCTTCTTTCTTTCTGGTTTTCTTTTCTTTTTTCTTGAATGAAACTGAGTTCGTTTAACGTCCTCCGGCCTGGAACAGACACATAATTTGGGACATTACTAGTGGGACGATCCTGGAGGGATTGCAAGACAAGGAAAGTCCCAAAATTTGTATGACTATCAAGGTATTGATCAACACATTGTTGTCGTCTTTCTGGCATTTCTTTTTTTGTATTTGTTTAACAGTATAAAATAAGCACAATTTTAACCGTGCAGCATCTGTGTTATTCTGGTTGACAGCATGTCGAGTGTCAAACGTTTATAGCACTGAGCAGACAAAACAATAATGAGACACAGGCTGTCACGGTGTGTGTGTGTGTGTGTGTGTGTGTGTGTGTGTGTGTGTGTGTGTGTGTGTGTGTGTGTGTGTGTGTGTGTGTGTGTGTGTGTGTGTGTGTGTGTGTGTGTGTGTGTGTGTGAGAGAGAGAGAGAGAGAGAGAGAGAGAGAGAGAGAGAGAGAGAGAGAGAGGCACGTACACAAAGAGAGAATTAATAAGAACTGACCATAAAATAGTGACAGAAATGTTTACACACCACTATCTCATGGGTATACACAGCTTGAACAAAAAAGGTTACAAATCCAAGCATAATATGAGAGAGAGAGAGAGAGAGAGAGAGAGAGAGAGAGAGAGAGAGAGAGAGAGAGAGAGAGAGAGAGAGAGAGAGAGAGAGAGAGAGAGAGAGAGAGAGAGAGAGAGAGAGGCGCGCATACACAAAGAGATAATTAATAGAACTGACCATAAAAATAGCGACATAAATGTTTACCCACCACATGGGCATACGCAGCTTGAACAAGGGCGTCGCCGAGCGGCAGACATGTCCGTCACCAGCAATGCCACGCACTTGCGACACCCCGTAGAGTGTCACATCCTGACACAAAATTGGAAGGGATTCTGTCTTCTAGTTCACGAGATACAGCTTGAAGAAGAAACATATAGCGCAAAGAAGGAAATTTCGGTTTTCAAGGTCACACTTCAAGGTCAAGGTCAGCATGGTGATAATTTATGCTCGGATGTTTTCTTCTCTAGGCTCCAGCGATCTTTTTGACCTTGACCTTGACCTTGATCGGTATGCCATCATCAGAACGGGCATAAGCCAAACCACCTTCATACCAAGTTTCAACATCCTATGTTGATCGGTGCCGAGATATGGCTAAAAATAGATTTTCGGTTTTCAAGGTCGTACGTCAAGGTCAAGGTCACGACGGCAAAATGGTTTGCGCCGATCTCTTCCTATTAAGGAGGCACACCTTCACACAAAATGTGACGCGATTCGGTCAAGCGTTTCGGGAGATATCCTTGGGACAGACAGAAAACAAACCAACAAACCAGCCCATCTCAATAGTCCGTCTTGGTGACGGACTAAAAATACAAACCAGCCCATCGCAATAGTCCGATCACCTTTGGTGACGGACTAACAATAGCTCCCCGAACCTTCGGCTCGGGGACTAATTAATATAACTGACCATGAGACAGTGGTGTGTAAACATTTTGTCACTGTTTTTATGGTCACACCTTGAACAAAAGGTTACCAATCCAAGCATAATATGAGAGAGAGAGAGAGAGAGAGAGAGAGAGAGAGAGAGAGAGAGAGAGAGAGAGAGAGAGAGAGAGAGAGAGAGAGAGAGAGAGAGACGCGCACATACACAAAGAGAGAATGAATAGAACTGATCATAAAAATAGTGACAAAATGTTTACACACCACTAGCTTGAACAAAAAAGGTTACAAATCCACAAGCATAATATGAGAGAGAGAGAGAGAGAGAGAGAGAGAGAGAGAGAGAGAGAGAGAGAGAGAGAGAGAGAGAGAGAGAGAGAGAGAGAGAGAGAGAGAGATGAAATAGAACTGATCATAAAAATAGTGACAAAATGTTTACACACCACTAGCTTGAACAAAAAAGGTTACAAATCCACAAGCATAATATGAGAGAGAGAGAGAGAGAGAGAGAGAGAGAGAGAGAGAGAGAGAGAGAGAGAGAGAGAGAGAGAGAGAGAGAGAGAGGAATGTATTGCATACGTAGCACGGTGAGATTGCATCAGCCCCGAACAGTAGGGCTATGGTAGGAGAGGAGTAGCCAAGGCCACGTGAACTGAAAGGCATTGGCCCAACAACAGCGCGCGCTTCACGACCCCACGTTGCGTTTTACCCCCGCAGTCAAGGTAGGTGCAAAGGTCACGGCGGGGTTATCACGCGCTCGTTACAGCACAGGTACTTGATGGCGAGTAGTTTTTTAAATTTTTATTTTAAGTTGTTTTTCCCCCCAATTTTTTTTTATAAATCAATAATAAATCCTAACGCACGAATCTGCTGACTACTGTCATCTGATAGTGATGAATAAAAAGCCGTTTAACGTCCTCCGGTCTGATATAAAGATGGTGAGAACGATCCTGGAGGCAATACCCGGAGGCAGTGCAACTCCAGGAAAGTCCCGAATTTTTAACGATACAGATGTATTAAAAAAACTAACGGTAAAGGTCAAGATGTGCCACCCCCCCTACCTATCTCGGTTAATTCTATTTTTCCGTTTTTGCCTTTCTTACCATACATAAAGCTGTATTTTAGGAACCTTTTTAGCTAATAACCTTTTTGGAATGAAAATCCGTTTTACGTCCTCCGGTCTGAAACAGACACATATGGGACATTAGTAGATATAAAGATGGTGGGAACGATCCTGGAGGCAATGCCCGGAGGCAGTGCAACTCCAGGAAAGTCCCAAATTTTTAACGATACAGATGTATAATCTAGCTAAGAGGTAGGCCTAGTCTATTTCACCAGTTTCGTGTTTGGGTGGGGCTGTCTAGAAAACATTTGATGCAGTCAAAGATATTCTAAAAGGGTAAGATGGATTACTTAAGAGCTCGGCGAACCGGGCTGATAGAGTTAGTGGGGACAGTACACTTTTCACAGTGGAGGCTATCCAAAAACTCAGACTGGAATTTGAACGGAGAATTCAACTGGCCTATCGCCGTGTAAAATGTGTCCTGTTTAAAAGGGACATAACCAGTGTTTCTGTCCTCACTACTCAACTAGGGAAAAGAGACCGGATGCTTATCTTCCCCTTTAGAATATCTTTGATGCAGTGAACGAAACCAGTAGGATGTCAAAGAATGAAACAGTGAGGCCAAGAGAGGAGATAACGTCATTGAACAAAGGGGTAGAACTCTCTTTCTAACTAACTCCCCCGCCACCAAAAGTTGGTTACGGATACCAATCACCTAGCAATGAGTGGATCAGAGCCAAGCAAAGCATCATTCTAAAAAAAACTAAAAAAACTGAGAATGTGCCAAGTTCGCCTTTAGTACAGGATGTCATCAGGTTCATGTAGACAAGCAGTATTTCATTCAAATTCATGCATTACAAACGTCACAGTTGCGGATAGCGCCGTGCGATTGCAGTTGAATGTGTCGCACACCCGGCCGCACACACTGCATACGATTCGATTCACGACGAAAATGGTGTTTTACGTCCTCTTGGTCTGAATCAGACACATATGGGACATTTGTAAATACAAATATGGTGGGAACAATACTGGAGGCAATGCCCGGAGGCAGTACGAAACCAGTAAAGTC
>CM065697.1:28504596-28507096 GCA_017654935.2 Phymorhynchus buccinoides | reverse complement strand
GTCTCTAAGCCATAGAGATCTACATCCACCTTCTCCTGTGATTATCAGCAGGGCATCGTGGGCCGGACGATCATCCCGGACTCCACCAAGCACCAAGACGGGATCGCCGCCAAGACGACCCGCACCCAGAATCCGCGAGGAGACCACGCCTGAACCGTGCCATCCCGCGAAGCCGTAATAGGAACGACTGGGAGCTACTCTCACCTGACGAGCAAGCCCAGAACTTCAAACAGCTAAGTCTACCTGACTGCGCCAATCATTTGAACTTTCCTACGGACACCGAATATAATTAGTAACCCTTCCGGCATGGGGCGAACCTTATAGAAAGACAAAAGTCTTGTGAATCCTTTCGGATTTCATTGTTTTTTTTATCCATATTTTGTTTTGGCGCCATTGAGCTGCTTTATTATTATTGTTGCATAATCTTATGCAGATTTTGTGAGTAAATAAATATACAAGTGTCAAATAATCCTGAACCCTTTGGTCAGACTGATGAGAGTGGGAGTCTTGTAATTTCATGTAAAACCTTACTTCTCTCTGTCTGCCATTTAGAGCAATTCAACCACTTGTATTTCTTACAACCATCTGACGAGCCAGAACCCGGGCACAAATATAAATTTATTAGATGAAAAGGGGCCGGGAAAGTTGCTCATCTCCCATACCCTAGAGAAGTGGGCTAAAGGCAAATTTTCTAAAGTCTTCCCTAGGGACTTAGCCTTTTAACCCATTACCTCGTCACAGGCCCCCAAAATCATCTTTATTGACGGTGAAGAATAAGGCAAACAAAGATTTTTTTTATCCTGCCGTCGTCATAAAGGCAAAAAATAATATAAATATTATGTTTTAAAAATAAAATAGGAAAGGCAGGAGAAGGAAAACAAACACAACAACATAAATTAATCATCAATGTAAAACTGATGCAATGCACGAATAACCCATGCGAGTGTGGTGTGTGTGTGTGTGTGTGTCTGTCTGTTTGTCTGTCTGTCTGTGTTGTGTGTGTGTGTGTGTGTCATAGTGTGTGGTGTGTGTGCGCGCGCGCGCGCGCGTGCGTGCGTGTGTGTGTCACAGTGTGGATGTGTGTGTGTGTGTGTGTGTGTGTGAGAGAGAGAGAGAGAGAGAGAGAGAGAGAGAGAGAGAGAGAGAGAGAGAGAGAGAGACAAAAAGCTCAACATTTGTCAACATTTCGATTTATTAATCTTTGTCAAGACTTCCAGAATCAGACACATTACATTTAGAAAGAAAAAGAGAGAGAGAGAGAGAGTAGAGAGAGAGAGAGAGAGAGAGAGAGAGAGAGAGGGGAGGGGGAGAAGACAGAAATAGACGGAGAGAGAGAGGAGAGAGAGACAGAGATAGATTTGGATTAGTAGCTTATGTCCCACTGTTGCCAAAACGGGGTCTACTGACGTAAACAAATCCACTTTTAATCACAACTGCGTATTTGTTGTATGCATAAATAATATGCACATGTCAGCAATACCCTGCAAGATTGACGTTCTATTTACGTTCTAACGTAACCGATTTAAATATGTATTATGTTATTGGTTTTGTAGCTTGTTTTGATCATGTGCTCACACTCATTCACCCTCCATCAACACCTGCTCTGTCAAATAATGTTCTACTAGCAATCGCCCCGTGGCAGTTAACTCCCGTGGCAGTTTTAACCCCATGGCAGTTTTAACCCCGTGGCAGCTATCTCCTCCCTACACCTACCCCCTCCCCACATTTACTTGCTCGGGGACTTATCTGCCACTCGGCGACACACTTGTTTGCTATTGTGGCTTTCAAGAGACAGCCAGTCTCAAACACACGAAAGTGAAACTTTCGGTTTTACATTTCCAAGAAGAAGGCAGCATTGATCACAAAAAATGGATCACAAATGTGTAAGGTCTTTCATATACAACTCTTTCATCTTGACCTATTGCAGAAAGAGTGTTTCATAATCATTTTCATGTCTGACTTCGGGTAGAGGAAATCTTTTTGAAAGTATTTCTTGAAAAAAGGCAGGAGAATTTCTGTCAATTACGAACGTAGATGCATCATGCTGCTGTTATGCACCTAAGTAAGAATAATTAGGCCCAGCATGTCTGACTTCGGCTAGAGGAAATGTTTTTGAAAGTATTTCTTGAAAAAAGGCAGGAGAATGGACCGGAAAGGCAGAAGAATAGTAGATAACAGCATGCAAAGGGAAAAGGCAGAATCAAAGAGACTGACAGATTAGAGGTAGTTATAAGCACATAGCTACCAGAAGGTGGGAGAACTATTTGTACGGAAGACCCCCCCCCCTCCCAGTATCCCTAGGGGGGGGTGGGGAAGCTTGCTGCGGTCTACTCCCACCCCCACCCACACCCACACCCCAGTCAGTTTCTCTCTCTCTCTCTCTCTCTCTCTCTCTCTCTCTCTCTCTCTCTCTCTCTCTCTCTCTCTCTCTCTCTCTCTCTCTCTCACCTCTCTCTCTCACTGTCTGTATAAAAATAGCTGCAGGGCGCTCGCCGTGGGG
>CM065697.1:28497096-28499596 GCA_017654935.2 Phymorhynchus buccinoides | reverse complement strand
TTTTTAAAGACACCCCACGTCACGTGTGCATTCCCTCTTATGCTAGGAATATTTCTTATGATTTCTTACCATCCATACGAGGAAAAACCGTGATTTTGACACGTGACGTGGTGGGTCTTAAAGAGCGCAGAACGAAAATAGCACGGCCAAATCCTTTCATATTTTACACGTTATTACGTCACTTATGGGTACATCACACCTTAAATTTTCATTGCACCCCTGTCATTAGTTTTGAAACAATAGCTCAACAAATAACGCAAACCCTAAGTTTAATATCACAAAACACAGCTGCTTAAAATGTGTCAAAACTGGGTAAGCAGCAACAACTGTAAGTAGCAGTACAGTTCCTCGGGGCTTTCTGGACATATTGAAGGGGTTCATGAGACAACGTGTAAAATTGTTGCCTTGCCAACAACAATGGACACACCCAATTTTCACACTTTTTTGTAGTCACGCTTTTGTGATTTTCAAATTTTGGGGTCAGTGGTATCGTTTGTTGAGCTATTGTATCGAAACTAATCGCACGAATGCAATAAAACGTAAGATCGTGGGTACACAAACGATTGAATTAGTCATCTGCAAAATGTGAAATGATTTGAATGAGCCGTTCTTTTATGCGCGCGCATATACAATGCACGTGTGCAGTTTCTTTCGCCGGCCAGTGTATTGGCCACTGCAACGACCACCTTTTTGCAAGTGTGAATGCCCTTGGTGGGTGGGGGAAGATGCTTGAGTACTGACTAAACAAGGGCATACCTCTCGCCAATAACCCTATTTGAGGCCACTGAATGGCTGCCTTTTGCAAGAGTGAATGCCCTTTTGGATACTGACCAACGAGGGATTAATTCTTACTGTCAAGGGCGTTAATAACCCTAGTTGCAGTGGCCAAATAGAAAACGACTGAGGTCTGACTGCTCAATCTACAGTAAAAAAAAAAAAGCAACACTGAAAAAAAGGGAGAGAACTGAGAAATGTAGGGGAGACGGGGGAAATGTTAATCTACATGATTGCCTAAGGCCCGTTTTTTATTGCATGATGACAGTGGCTTTTTTTAATTTTCTATTTAACTAATAATTTACACCACAGTCGTCCCACTTGGGTTTTTTCTCCAATGTTTTGAATGCCATATATAACTAATAATTTACACCACAGTCGTCCCACTTGTTGTATTTCTCCAATATTTTGAATGCCATATCATATAGTAAATCATATAGTAAAAAGCCAACTGTCCGTGTGTGTGTGTGTGTGTGTGTGTGTGTGTGTGTGTCTGTGTGTCTGAAACACGAAACGGGCCTTATAACTCCGCCGTTTTTCGACCGATTCGCTTCAAATTTGCTGTGAGCCCTAACGGGGCGATGGCAACGGCAACCGAGGCGGCCGTGTCATTTGCGCGGTTTTGCAAATGCGCGAAACACGCATCCGACGGCCTTTCGGTGCCCGTATCTCCGGTGTTTCTGGACCGATTGCCTTCAAATTAGGCAGATGTATGACCGGGGACGGTGACTATCAATGTGCCAAACCGGAAGCGATTCCATAAATTTGGCGCATAACAGCAGCATGATGCAAAACGGGCCTTATAACTCCGCCGGTTTTCAACCGAATCGCGTCAAATTTGCTGTCAGGCTTGCTGTCACCGGGGCCAAGCCTGCCAGTAAATTTGAAGAAAATTGGGAGAGCGTGTCACTCTCAGAGCAGCACCAACGGGAAACGGGGCTTTATAACTCTGCCGTTTCTTAACGAAATCGCTTCAAATTTGCTGTACTCAACGTTACCAGTACTTGGCGTTACCGTTACTAGGCATTACCATTACTAGGGAGAGCGCATCACTCTCAGAGCAGCACCAACGCGAAACGGGGCCTTATAACTCCACCGTTTCTTTACCAAATCGCTTCAAATTTCCTGTACTCAGCGTTACCAATACTTTGGCATTACCGTTAATAGGCGTTACCGTTACTAGACGTTACTGTGACGAGGTAATGGGTTAAGGCTAAGTCCCTAGGAAAGACTTTTAGTGTGTTAAATTTTCAAGTAGAAAATTTGCCTTTAGCCCACTTCTCTAGGGTATGGGAGATGAGCAACTTTCCCGGCCCCTTTTCATCTAATAAATTTATATTTGTGCCCGGGTTCTGGCTCGTATGGTTGTAAGAAATACAAGTGGTTGAATTGCTCTAAATAGCAGACAGAGAAGTAGGGTTTTACATGAAATTACAAGACTCCCACTCTCATCAGTCTGACCAAAGGGTGAGGATTATTTGACACTTGTATTTTATTTACTCACAAAATCTGCATAAGATTATGCAACAATAATAATAAAGCAGCTCAATGGCGCCAAAACAAAATATGAATGGAAAACAATGAAATCCGAAAGGATTTACAAGACTTTTGTCTTTCTAGAAGTTTAGCCCCAAGCGGGAAGGGTTACTAATCATCTTCATTGTCCGGAGGAAAGTTCAAGTGATTGGCGCGATTCTGGTAAACTTAGCTATTGTCCAGTTCCTCC
>CM065697.1:28474596-28489596 GCA_017654935.2 Phymorhynchus buccinoides | reverse complement strand
GTGGCATGGCTTTGTCAATCGATTTCTCGGCAAATATGTAGATTTACACCCTCCCGATCGATTTCTTGGTTCTTTCCGTGTAGATTGAGCACTTAAATAGGCAAAGGTAAAGATGTGCCCCCCCCCCCCCCCCCCCCCCCCCCCCCCATGCATTTCTTGGTTAATTCCATTTTTCCGTTTTTGCCTTTCTTACCAAACATGAAGCTGTATTTTATGAACATTTTCAGCTAATTATCTTTTTGGAATGATAACCCTAACCCTAACCCTAAGCCTATCCCTACCCCCCCCCCCCCCCCCCCCCCCCCTATAAGACGGAAAAAACGCAATGAACCACGACTGTCACAAATGTGCTCTTCATCATTAAAGACCCACCACGTCACGTGTCACATTCCCTCTTATGCTAGGAAGATTTCTTAAGAAGAAATTTTGGTGTTTTACGTCCTCTCGACCCGGGTAGGCACATATGGGACATGGAAGATTTCTTAAGAATTCTTACCAGCAATAAGAGGGAAAACACGTGATAACCGTGATTTTGGCACGTGACGTGGTGGGTCTTTAAAGACCCACCACGTCACGTGTCAAAATGACCGTTTTCACGTGTTTTCCCTCTTAGAGCTGGTAAGAAATTTTAAGAAATCTTCCTAGCATAAGAGGGAATGTGACACGTGACGTGGGGGGTCTTTAAGGAAAAGGACAGTTTCGCATCCATTGGGCCTAATTCCATTGGCTTTGGGGACACTCAACGTGACGCAAAGAAAATGTGGACTATAATTATTTTGTTTAACATGTTGATTGAAACAAGGTCTAGCACTAATCACGCCGTCATTGTTAGGACTCTTTTACATATCATCATCATCATCATCATAAAAAAATGTTTCTGTAATAGGAATTGTTCGGAAATAATTAAGGGGAGTAATTTCATGGTGTGTGGGAGTGATCGTGCCTAATTCAATCGGTCAAACAGGGGAAGTCACTCTACCATCAGCTCTCGTAGCCTATCGACTCGTGTGTTTGAGCAGGCATATAGCACTTACAACACCGTGCGTTATTCTAAACAATTATGTCATTTATATTTTTAACGTCACATTTTACAAGTTTTATCAGTTTGTGGCCACTGGCCACCCCTAATTTTTCAAAAAATATATTTGCAAGTCGCTGACTCGCATCCTGCGGTTTTAAGCTTCGACGCCATTGTTGCTATGGTATTTGACTAAGTAATGGAGGTAAGCAACTCTAATTTTCACGAAGTGCTCTCCCCTAGTTGTTTTTTTTCTCCGAAAATCGTCTATTTCTGCCCGTTTTCATGAAACAAACAGCTGTTAAGGGGCACAAAACAACATTAATGTGGAAAATTATCAAAAACAACAACAACCAATTAGAAAAAGAACAGCAGTCTAGCAGTCGCCATTTTATCTTTCTCAAGTTCGTTATGCGTCTTGAGGGAACTTATCGTTCTTGCGAATCTCTCACTTTTGATATACCCTGGGTAAATCATCATTACTGTATATGTCTCATATCTGCCCTTATGGGCCGAGAGGACGTAAAACACTAAGTATCATCATCATTACTGTACACAACTAACAAATGTCCCATATGTGCCTTCCCAGGTCGAGAGGACGTAAAGCTTAAATTTACATACATACATCATTACTGTAAATTTATTATTAAATACTTGTAGCGGTGCCATAGCCGATGAGGTTTAACCGAGGCGTGGTTACCGCTACACCTATCTGTATTAATAAAAAAAATCGGGACTTTACTGGTTTCGTACTGCCTCCGGGCATTGCCTCCAGTATTGTTCCCACCATATTTGTATTTACAAATGTCCCATATGTGTCTGATTCAGACCAAGAGGACGTAAAACACCATTTTCCTCATCATGACTGTACATCTTTTGATTGTTCTTGGGTATGTCACTATTCTTGCGAATCTTTTAATTCCTATTCACTTTGGGTTTGCCGTTGCCATTGGTTTTATGAATATTTGACACTACGCTTTCGATTTGACTTGGGTATGTCACCATCTTTCTTATTAAAGGAATCTCTTACTTTCGATTTTTGGTATGTCATCATGTATACGATTTTGTTTTTCACCTTGAATTTAAATGTGGATGAGATGTCGTTTTTCACAATCTTTTACTTTTGATTTACCTCCGGTATATTCGATTTGCCTTGGGAACGTATTATTAGGGTATTAGGGTACTTTATAGTCACAGAGGCGTCTCTGTGAAATTCGGGTTGCTCCCACCTGGAGAGCGCGTCGCAGCCAGAGGCGCGCCACCCATTTTTAAATTTGTGGTTTTTGCATGCGATTTTTGTGTGACTGATGAGGAAGGGAGGGGGTTGGGGTGTGTGTGTGCTAAGTGTTGACCAAATGACAACTTTTCCGTTGCCACTGGGTTTAACGTGTGCTAAGTGCATGGGCACACGGGACCTCGGTTTATTGTCTCATCCGAAAGACTCCACGTTCAGACCGTTAAGGCCTAGTGTAAAGTGAGAGGAAAAATCCCCTGTACCCAGGTTCGAACTCGGGTGTACTTGACACGAGGCGAACGCGCTACCACTGCGCCACTCTACACCATCACCATCACCATTACACGTTACTATTTTTATGAAGAGATTGGTTTTGAAGTACCTTGGGTATATCACCATTCTTATGAATCTTTTACTCTGAGGTTGTCTTGGATGCGTCGCTATTCTTATGAATCGTTTAGTTTTGATTTAGCTCGTGTATGATTTTTTTCCAAAACTTTTGATTTTGGATTGGTTGGCCTTTGGGGACCTTCCCCAACGCCATCTATCCTCAAATCCCTTTGGTCGAGAGAATGGGGATGTACCCTGGGCAAGGCTTCTCCACTATGAAACACATTTTAGCCCAGCCCGCCAGAATAGCAGCTGGCCCCTCTGCTATCGGACAGTCATAGTCGGAAACGACAGACAGGTGTAGATGCATGCTGTGGGTACACCATTACCATTTTGTTGTTGCTGTTGCTGTTGCCGTACCCTGGCTAAAAGACTCCAGGGATCATCCCACCGAAGCACTTGAACACTATGGCACAAAATGCATCAGCTATTGATGAGAACATTAGTGTGATACCGTTCTTATTGTATTTTCCAACCACCACGTGGGCAGCCACACTCCGTTTACGGGGGAGTTTGGAGACTGATGATGTTATGCTAGGAACTTGTCATGGCTAAAAGACAATCCCCGCATAACTATGCATAGCATAACACCATTTTGATGTAGCCTTGGTGTTCTAGCTTATGCCAATAATTGGTCTTACATAGCCTTAAGCCCAAAGGCGACCATTTCCATCGTAACCACTTGACTGACTTGGTGACATCACTGACGGATGCCGTCATCATATGAAGAGGAATAACTCTGATATACTGGCTTTTAGTTCTAACACAGTCAAGAGAGTTATATCCCCCCAGACCATTTCTGCCAGATTGGCTCTGTCCGTTGTCTTTTTCATGGCATGATTAATTTTGTACCATGATTTTTGTCTTAAATTTTCTCTGGCAGTAGTCAAGGGTGGGGGGGGGGGGGGGGTGTGTGTTAAAAAACGAATTTTTTACACGTTGTTTCCATTTATTCCAGCCGATAATTATGTGGCATGTTGTTGTTTTGTCCTCCAGACTGCTGCAGACCCTCTGGTGCAGGACGTGTCCTCCACGGCGGTGCTGACCCGCAAGGATGAGGAGCTGGTCGGGGAGCCCCAGGAACCCGATGACCGGGGGAACTGGTCGGGCCGCTTCGACTTCCTCATGTCCCTGCTGGGCTACAACGTGGGTCTGGGCAATGTGTGGAGGTTCCCCTACCTCTGCTATGCCAATGGGGGAGGTGAGAGACTGTGTGTGTGTGTATGTGTTGACTTCCTCATGTCCTTGCTGGGCTATTCTGTGGGCCTGGGCAATGTGTGGATGTCCCCCTACCTGTGCTATGCCAATGGGGGAGGTGAGAGACTCTGCGTGTGTGTGTGTGTGTGTGTGTGTGTGTGTGCGTGTGCGTGTGCGTGTGTGTGTGTGTGTGTGTGTGTGTGTGTGTGTGTGTGTGTGTTGACTTCCTCATGTCCTTGCTGGGCTACAACGTTGGTCTGGGCAACGTGTGGTGGTTCCTTTACCTCTGCTATGCTAATGGAGGGTGTAAGAGGCTCTCTGTGTGTGTGTATATGTGTGTGTGTATGTGTGTGTGTGTGTGTGTGTGTGTGCGTGTGCGTGCGCGAGCGCGCGCGTGTGTGTATGTGTGTGTGTGCGCGCGTGCGTGCGTGCGTGCGTGCATAAAACGACCTCGACCTATCTAAAAATGACAACAGCTGTCATCTCTCCGAAAGTTTTAAAACCTGAACTAGTACTTAAAATCATATAAGAAACTAAAATAACAACCTTTTCGGATGGAAAACAAAACAACAAAATAAACAAACGAAATAAATGACAAAAATAATGTTATTGAGTTTCATGCTATCAATTAAAGTAACGGTGATGGATTTCCTACCAGCAATGCTAACTTTCCTGAAGGGATTTCTTAAGTCACGACCTACGCATACTCCTACAAGGCAGGTGTTTTTAAAGGTTACATTCAGTCATTGAAACCAATGGTTAAACAATATCAGTATGTATATCTTTGTAGAGTGGCACAGAGGTATCGCGTTCGCCTCGTGTCAAGTAAACCCGAGTTCGAACCTGGGTACAGGGCATTTTTCCTCGCACTCTGCACTAGGCCTTGCCGGGGGTCTGAACGTGGAGTCTTTCGGATGAGACGATAAACCGAGGTCCCGTGTGCCCATGCACTTAGCACATGCTAAACCCAGTGGCAACGGAAAAGTTGTCATTTGGTCAAAATTTACACCCCCCCTTTCCTTCCTCATCAGTCACACAAAGATCGCATGCAAAAAAACAACCAAAAAACAATTGGGTGGCGCGCCTGTGGCTGCGACGCTCTCCCCAGGTGGGAGCAACCCGAATTTCACAGAGATGCCTCTGTGACTATAACGTACCTAATACCTAATACCTAAACAGACTATTGGTCCCACTGTTCTCATCAATTCTGCCTAAAATCTTTATCCTTGTCAAATAAAGTTGTCCAGTGTCCAGTGCCAGTGCAGAGGAGACGAGGCTCTGTTGTTTCTCCTTTGTTAGGTTTTCTGTCTGTTTGTCTTTTGTTTGTTTGTCTGCGAACAAATTCAGCGAAAACACCATGAAGGAACGTTTGAATGAAATCAATATTTTATGCAAAGTTACAGAATGACTCCAAGAACATTTGATTAGATCGTCGAGGTGATATGGATTGCCCATTGCTACGTAGCAGTTTGTTGTTGCTACCATTCACCAGGGGCGCTAGGAAAGTTATGAATGGGTGTTAATGAAAATAGTGTGATTTTGGAAACCTGGTATTTTGATTATCATTTCAAACGCATTGTCAATGCGAAGGTTGATGAGAACAGATCTATAATTGTTGTAGTTACAAGCCTGACTCAGTTTGTTGCATCTAATGCTATTAACTGTAAATAATTTGTTGATTTCAAGGGTCTTCTTGTTCCCCTTTATGATCATGTTATCACTGATTTCAGGGGCCTTCATCATCATCAAGTTATCACTGATTTCAGGGGCCTTCATCATCATCAAGTTATCACTGATTTCAGGGGCCTTCATCATCATCAAGTTATCACTGATTTCAGGGGCCTTCATCATCATCAAGTTATCACTGATTTCAGGGGCCTTCATCATCATCATCATCATCATCATCATCATCATCATCATCATCATCATCATCATGTTATCACTGATTTCAGGGGCCTTCATCATCATCATCATCATCATCATCATCATCATCATCATCATCATCATCATCATCATGTTATCACTGATTTCAGGGGCCTTCATCATCATCATCATCATCATCATCATCATCATCATCATCATCATCATGTTATCACTGATTTCAGGGGCCTTCATCATCATCATCATCATCATCATCATCATCATCATCATCAAGTTATCACTGATTTCAGGGGCCTTCATCATCATCATCATCATCATCATGTTATCACTGATTTCAGGGGCCTTCATCATCATCATCATCATCATCATCATCATCATCATCATTATCATCATCACCATCATCATCATCATCATGTTATCACTGATTCCAGGGGCCTTCATCATCATCATCATCATCATCATCATCATCATCATCATCATCATCATCATCATCATCATCATGTTATCACTGATTTCAGGGGCCTTCATCATCATCATCATCATCATCATCATCATCATCATCATCATCATCATCATCATCATCATCATGTTATCACTGATTTCAGGGGCCTTCATCATCATCATCATCATCATCATCATCATCATCATCATCATCATCATCATCATCATCATATCTATCACTGATTCCAGGGGCCTTCATCATCATCATCATCATCATCATCATCATCATCATCATCATGTTATCACTGATTTCAGGGGCCTTCATCATCATCATCATGTTATCACTGATTTCAGGGGCCTTCATCATCATCATCATCATCATCATCATCATCATCATCATCATCATCATCATCATCATGTTATCACTGGGTTCAGGGGCCTTCATCATCATCATCATATTATCACTGATTTCAGGGGCCTTCATCATCATCATCATGTTATCACTGATTTCAGGGGCCTTCATCATCATCATCACTTTTCAGGGGCCTTCATCATCATCATCATTTCAGGGGCCTTCATCATCATCATCATTTCAGGGGCCTTCATCATCATCATCATCATTTCAGGGGCCTTCATCATCATCATGTTATCATCATGATTTCAGGGGCCTTCATCATCATCATGTTATCATTGATTTCAGGGGCCTTCATCATCATGTTATCATTGATTTCAGGGGCCTTCATCATCATGTTATCACTGATTTCAGGGGCCTTCATCATCATGTTATCATTGATTTCAGGGGCCTTCATCATCATGTTATCATTGATTTCAGGGGCCTTCATCATCATATTATCACTAATTTCAGGGGCCTTCATCATCATTCATCATGTTATCATTGATTTCAGGGGCCTTCCTGTTCCCGTTCATCATCATGTTCCTGTTGCTGGGCTTCCCCCTCATGTTCATGGAGCTGGCCTTTGGACAGTTTGCCGCGCTGGGACCCGCCGCCATCTTTGACAGGATCTGCCCTATCTTCTACGGTCAGTAATCTTCGTCATTGTATTTTAACTGTTGCACACAAAGTTAACGAAACTGTTGACGTTTGTGACCCCAGCCACATCACGTCACGCAGCTTTTAGGAACACGACACGACTTATCAAATCAAATCAAATCAAATCCACTTCACTTATTATCTCATAACAGAGAAATTGCAGACTTAATTTTCCTTGAAGAAAAAAAAGAGCAATGCATGGAAAGTAATATTGCTTTTAGATAAATTTCAATTGTGGACTTATTCATATAACCGCAACACGTTTAGATGATATTCTGGGTGAAGATACTTTACGGTTGTTGTTCAATTTTACTAAATAAAAAGAAAACAAAACCCACGAATACAAAATAGACGTGTTGCTGTTTACATTTTCTTCTAGCATACTACTGCGTTCCCAGGCATAATGAGTGAGGTGAGGTACATAGGCCTATGTGTCATGTTTTAAAAACTGGTCTCCCCGCTGCATTCAGCCGGCACATTCCGATTTCGGAGGAGCTCAAAGGGAGGGGGGGGGGGGGGGGATATTTGGGGAAGATTATTTTGGGAAAATAGCAGGAGATTGGGCCAATCCGGGATTTGAATTCCTGCACCGAGGCTGATGATATTGCCTCAGGTGGAAGAGAGTTAGGCTGTTGACCGACTGATTCGCTGAACTTCTGGACTAGACTGCAGAGTGATCACGGTTTTTTACCAGTCGCGAAGCGAAGCTGGTATTGTTTTCACTTTGTCCGTCCGTCCGTCCGTGTTCAAATTTGCTCAAAATGCATATTTCGGTGTAAAATGGCCTCACATAGAGTTATCAGTGTGTTTCAACAAAAAAACCAAATGTGTGTTTGTCTGTCTGTCTGTCTGTTTGTCTGTCTGTCTGTTTGTTTGTTTGTTTGTGACAGCGATAACTCGAGAACGCTTGGATATATCAACATGAAAATTTACAGGTGGATACTAGGGGTCAAAAGCTTGGACAAGTTCGAATTTGAGCAAACTCGGGTTAGCGGTTAAGGGTTTAGGTTAAGATTAGGGTTAGGGTTAGGGGTGCAAGCGTGTGTCGCGACTGGGTCAGTTTACGCAAGTACTCTAGTTATTATTGTGAACATGTCGGTCCAGGTCTGGGCTATGGAATGATCGCTGTCTCCCTGCTGGTGTCCCTCTACTACACCGTCATCATCGGTTGGGCCTTCCTCTACCTGTTCCGCTCCATGACGTCGGAGCTGCCCTGGGAGCGGTGCCACCCTGAGTGGGCCACAGAAAGTGAGTACACGCAATTGGGGACTTAAGCCGGCGACAGACTATGTGACTGCCTCATGTGACTCGATCAGGTCGTGACGTTTCACCTCATTTGCATACCATCTAACTCGATCAGTCTGACTCAGTCGGGCCCAGTCAGGTGACAGGGCCGAATAGGGCGGGTTCTAAATTTCACTGATCGAGTCTGATCGAGTCAGATGGCTTGTGACCTCTTCTGTGGGGGAAACAAAATTTGGTCTACGTCACGACCTGATCGAGTCATATGAGGCAGTCGCATAGTCTGTCTCCAGCTTTAAACCTTTCACCGCCAATGTCGCATTTTTGCACACAATGATTTAACACCCATGTCACTAAAAGGCATCAAATCAGGGTCTGTTATCTGAGACCCTATTCTCGCGAGAGGTAAGGATAGGCCTTACTTTAAATAATCACAGAGTTGTATTGCAGATTTTTTTTTCTCTACCCAGGTAAGCAATGGATTGCTTTTTTGCTGAAAAATGGCTGGCGGTGAAAGGGTTAAAGGCACGGCCGGACTATGGGATCGGAGGCGCTGAGCGCGCGCCAATTTTCCCTGTTGTGAGAGCCACCGTAGGCAGAGCTTTTGTGGGATCGGGTTGTTTTCCCGGCTTAAGTGTAGTCTATCTGTTTCTTTGGGGGGGGAGGGGGGGGGAGTGGGGGGGGGGGGGGGGGGCTGACAAATCGTTGCCAGAATCGTACGATGCCGCACCCCCCCCTTCCTTTACGCATAATCAATGTGGAAGAAAAAGTGTTTGATGTCACGCGATGTTGATTATTTTAATGTTATGATGTTGTTGGTGTTTGTTGGTATGGTAGGTTACAACATAGTGATACAAATATCAGAACGTTTGCCGTCTGACTCAAGAGTGTCTGTCTGTCTCCTGAAGGGCCAGCCACACGTCCACTAAAAATCGCACGACTGTACGATGCGATTCGATCACGTGATCTCGATGCGCCAATCACACGTGTTCTGGGAGACCACGCGATCGAATCGTATCGTGCAGTTTGTGCGATTTTAGTGGACGTGTGGCTGGCCCTTTAGACGTCAGGCTTCAGATGGGTAACCATGCATTGTAGGCATCAGATGTACCATTGTGTAAAGGGGTGGTTGGGGGACAGGGAACCTTTAATTAAAACAAAACAAACGTTCGTAATCGAATAAAGAAAAGCATGTACCGCATCAAGGCCCACCGCAGCAGAGCCCACACGCAAAGTTCATGTTTAATAGAGTACTAACACTAGTTGGCAGAATCGAGACAGCCCAGGCACGTCGAGAAGCGCGAAAAACTCGCACGAGCAGCAGCCGATTCTCCAATTCTCCAACTCCAACAGATCCCCCCTCAACTCTCTTTCCTCCGTCCCCCACTGTCACAAAACCTTCAAGGCCCACATCGGACTCCTCAGTCATCTTCGTACCCACCCCACATCCTGAACCCTTTGACTTTGGAACTGTTGACGGAAGGTCTTCATCCCTCGGGACGGACGAACATCATCAAGACTAGTAACTGTTGTAGGGTGTAGGGTATAGTAGGGTAGTAGTGGTGGCAGTGGAAATCGAGAAAGAGGTGGTAGGGTTTGGGTTGGAAACGGAAAGACGACCTGTCACCATCAACCAAGAAAATGTTTCACAGCGTCCAGCATCTCGAGAAGACCACACTGTCCTGCATCAACAGTTCTGAAGCCTGAATACTCTCTGCTACAAAGTCTGCAAACATAACACTAGGGAAAAAACCATAGACGCCCAAATGTGAAGAATTAAGACACATATCACTCAATACACAAACGTTATGACTGGTTTTGTTCGTAGTTTTCATAATACGAACCATGTACACGCGGTGCTCTTTCCTAGAGAAAATAATAAGCTTACCCCGAACCTTTTTTCCTTCCAGCTTGTTATTCCTACACGGACGCGGATAAATGCAAGGCGGTAAACGGGTCGGTGTTCTACCGGAACACGTGCTACAACGCCACGGCGGCGGAGGAATACAACATCACTGATCTGGCCCAAAACAGCACCATCAAGTCCCCTCCCGCACAAGACTTCTTCGAGTGAGTTTAAATGTGATCTAGCATCACGAAAGGGACATTAAGTCGCTGGGCTAGTTTCTCACAATAGGCTTGCAAAGTCACACATTTTGTTTGTGTCAATTTAGAGTTATGGGTATTTTTGTATTCTCTAGCATCTTATCTTTCATATTTATAAAGAGTGATCTTTACTATGGTCTCTGACTGGTCCAAGTGAAAACAATACCAGTTTCGCTTTGCGACTGGTAAAAACATCCTGCGTCTTCGTGTAATGCAAGCCTGTAAAGTGTAAGCATTTCATTGTTTTCAGAGTGGAGCTCCTTGGCATGAGCAACGGCATCGAGGAGATCGGTGGCCTTCGCTGGCCCATCACCTTGTGTCTGCTGCTGGCTTGGACCTTGACCTTTCTGGCCCTCAGCAAGGGAGTGAAATCTGTCGGCAAGGTAGGCTAACGGTCAACTTATGACGCGGATTTGACCGCCAGGGGGCATTCAAACCACTAGGGCCTTATCACGCGATATTCTTAGTTGGGCGTAGTGAGAGAGAGAGAAAGAGAGGCTCGGGCTTATCACGCAATATTCTTAGCTGGGCGTAGTGAGAGAGAGAGAGAGAGAGAGAGGGAGAGAGAGAGAGAGAGAGAGAGAGAGAGAGGAGAGAGAGAGAGAGAGAGAGAGAGAGAGAGAGAGAGAGAGAGAGAGAGAGAGAGAGAGAGAGAGAGAGAGAGAGAGAGAGGCTCCTATCCCGCGATATTCTTAGTTGGGCGTAGTGAGAGAGAGAGAGAGAGAGAGAGAGAGAGAGAGAGAGAGAGAGAGAGAGAGAGAGAGAGAGAGAGAGAGAGAGAGAGAGAGAGAGAGGCTCGGGCTTATCACGCAATATTCTTAGCTGGGCGTAGTGAGAGACAGAGAGAGAGAGAGAGAGAGAGAGAGAGAGAGAGAGAGAGAGAGAGAGAGAGAGAGAGAGAGAGAGAGAGAGGGACTCGGGCTTATCACGCAATATTCTTAGCTGGGCGTAGTGAGAGAGAGAGAGAGAGAGAGAGAGAGAGAGAGAGAGAGAGAGAGAGAGAGAGAGAGAGAGAGAGAGAGAGAGAGAGAGAGAGAGAGAGAGAGAGGCTCGGGCTTATCACGCAATATTCTTAGCTGGGCGTAGTGAGAGACAGAGAGAGAGAGAGAGAGAGAGAGAGAGAGAGAGAGAGAGAGAGAGAGAGAGAGAGAGCAGAGAGAGAGAGAGAGAGGCTCTTATCCCGCGATATTCTTAGTTGGGCGTAGTGAGAGAGAGAGAGAGAGAGAGAGAGAGAGAGAGGGTGGGACTCATCTCCCTCTCTCTCTCTCTCTCTCCATCTCTCTCTCTCTCTCTCTCTCTCTCCTCCTCTCTCTCTCTCTCTCTCTCTCTCTCTCACACACACACACACACACACTACGCCCAACTAAGAACATCGCGTGATAAGCCCCTAGTGGTTTGATTGCCCCCTGGCGATCAAATCCGCGTCCTAAGTTGCTCATTGCATGAAATGGCATGACCATTTTGCGAAAGAAACACAATAATTAAAGCGTATATTATGAGCCTATATTTGTTTAACCCTTTCACCGCCAAAGTCGCATTTTAGCACCACAGTGAGTTAACACCTATGTCACTAAAACTAATAAAAGGCATCAAATTGGGGTCTATTATCCAAAGACCCTATTGTCTTAGTTTTAGGAAGTACGGATATACCATATTTTATATATGTCACAGAAGAATCCCCAATACTGCAAATGTTTTTTTTCTACCCAGGTACATTTAATGGAACTTTTTGGCTGAAATATGGCTGGCGGTGAAAGAGTTAAACCTCCAGTTTGAAGAGAAGATATCAAAAAATAAAATTAAAAAAACTCCATTTTGGGTGTCAACTTTTGGAAAAGTGGAGACGTGCTTCTTTAGATTGCAGGCATCCTAATAGGATAAACTTGATTCTAATGAATCCTAAAATGGCTTTAAAAACATAAAACTGACAACAACAAAATTCAAACCCAGTGTATTTCTTTTGAAATAAAGGATTTCGTAGCCGTGCCTTATAAAAGCCAAGAAAGAGTTGTATTCATTTTGTTGCAAACATTCCATTAAACACATTCTTTTTTATGCACTCCTATATGAAAAAAAACCAAGTCGAGAAAACAATGGCGCGCATCGAAGAAGAAATTCTGCTTAACGTCCTCCGGTCTGGAACAGACACAATATATGGGACATTAGTAGATGTAAAGATGGGTGGGAATGATCCTGGAGGCAATGCCCGGAGGCAGTGCAACACCAGGAAAGTCCATCGAATCTCTATTTTTGCGATAAAAGCAACAGACAGTGACTTGTGAAGTAAGGCCTAACCAGAAGAAAAAAAGTTTAGAATTTTGGAACGGAATTGAATTGATAAGAGCACTGAATGAAAATTAATTTAACGTCCTCCGGTCTGGAACAGACACATATGGGACATTTATAGAGATAAAGATGGTGGGAACGATTCTGGAGGCAATGCCCGAAGGCTGTGCAACACCAGGAAAGTCCCGATTGTTTTTAACAAGAGCACTGAACCTTTTTGTGGTCTTATATACAGGTGGTGTACTTCACGGCTCTGTTCCCTTACGTGGTACTGACCATCCTCTTCGTTCGGGGCATCACCTTACCGGGAGCCAAGGACGGCATAATTTATTACCTGACCCCAGACTTCGAGAAACTTGTGTTAGCCAAGGTGAGTTAATAAATAAACATGACCCCAAACAAACAAACAAACAAGAAAACAAACAAGCAAAGAATGAAAGAAACGCGCGAACAAAACCAGGAGGCAAACTTGTAGCTTGGACACCTCCATCAAATGTTCACAGTAGATGACAGTAAGCAAAGAAAAAAAAAGTCAAAGACAGTGGCAGATTAGAGAAAGTTACAAGCACAGAACTTCCAGAAGGTGGAGGAACTATGTTTTACGAAAGACCCCCCGGTATTCCCACGAGGAGGTAGTGATTCAAATATGACTGTGTTCCTCCTGTCGGTTTTCAGACCTGGGTGGCGGCCGCAGTTCAGATTTTCTTCGCCCTCAGTCCTGCCTGGGGAGGTCTGATCACCCTGGCCAGTTATAACAAGTTCCACAACAACTGCTTCAAGTAAGTCATCATCGTCATCATCATCACCATCATCGTCATCGTCATCATGGGGAGGTCTGATCACCCTGGCTAGTTATAACAAGTTCCACAACAACTGCTTTAAGTAAGTCATTGTTATCATCATCATCATCATCATCATGGGGAGGTCTGATCACCCTGGCCAGTTATAACAAGTTCCACAACAACTGCTTCAAGTAAGTCATCATCACCGTCATCGTCATCATAATCATCGTCATCATCATCATCATCACCATCATCATTATCACCATCATCAGTATCATCGTCATCATCATAATCATCATTATCATCATCATCACCATCATCATCATCATCATCATCATCATCATCGTCATCATCATCATCATCACCATGGGGAGGTCTGATCACCCTGGCCAGTTATAACAAGTTCCACAACAACTGCTTCAAGTAAGTCATCATCATCATCATCATCATCATCATCATCATCACCATCATCATCATCATCATCGTCATCATCATCATTATCATCATCATCATCATCATAATCATCATCATCATCATCATCACCATCACCATCATCATCATCATCATTATCAAGATCATCATCATCATCATCATCATCATCATCATCATCATCACCATCATCATCATCAGCAGTAGCAGCAGCAGCAGCACCACCACTGACACAATCATAATCGTAACCATCATCATCATCATCGGTTTTTTTTACATCACCACCGTCAGTGCATATTCATCTCCCCCCTCCCCTCCCCATTGTCATCCTCCTCCTCCTCCTCCTTCTTCTCCTCCTCCAACTCGTCTTATGATGTCTAATGATGGTTTCAGGGACTCACTGATTGTTGTTGGCATTAGCAATAATTTCATTTTTCTGACCTTCTATCTTCTGACTTCTACATCTTCTTCCTCCTTCTCTTTACCCCCTCCTCCTCCCCCTCCCCTGCCCCTTCCACTTTTTCTTGATCCTTGTCCTTCTCCTCCCTCTTTGTTCTTCTTCTTCCCCACTTCGTTTACCTGTACCTCCGTCTTTTGTTTTCTTTCGAGGAATTCGTTGGTACTGGGCTTGTTCATCATAAAATTCATCACTATCTTTATCATCTCTACAGGGACTCGCTCATTGTTGGAATTGGCAACATCCTGACGTCCATCTTCGCTGGTTTTGTCATCTTCCCTATCATTGGATACCTGGCCAATGAACTGGACATGGATGTGGACAAGGTCGTTGAACAAGGTCAGTCTGTGAGTGTGAGTGGACGGTATGTTTGATCAGAGGTGGTCCAGTGGTATAGTCGCGGGTTCCTGGCCGAGAGGTCTTGGGTTCGAGCCCCATCAGTCTTGTGGGCATGGGATGTTTTTTGTTGTTTATTGCCCAGACAGG
>CM065697.1:28457096-28469596 GCA_017654935.2 Phymorhynchus buccinoides | reverse complement strand
AAGTGATCAAGATGAATGTCCTTCGTCAGATGAAGTGATCAAGATGAATGTCCTTCGTCAGATGAAGTGATGAAGATGAATGTCCTTCGTCAGATGAAGTGATGAAGAGAGATGAAGAACGTGAAAATTAAGGAGGAAGAGAAGAAGAAGAAGCAGGAGGAGGAGGGGGAGGAGAAGAAAAAAGAGGAGAAGAAGAAAAAAAAGAAGAAGAGGAAGAGAAAGAAGAAAGGGAGGAGGAGGAAGAGAAGAAGAAGAAAGGGAGGAGGAGGAGGAAGAGAAGACGAAGAAGCAGGAGGAGGAGGAAGAGAAGAAGAAGAAAGGGAGGAGGAGGAGGAAGAGAAGAAGAAAGGGAGGAGGAGGAGGAAGAGAAGAAGAAGAAGCAGGAGGAGGAGGAAGAGAAGAAGAAGAAGCAGGAGGAGTAGGAAGAAGAAGAAGAAGAAAAGGGAGGAGGAGGAGAGAGGAGGAAGAAGAAGAAGAAGGAGAGGAGGAGGAGGAAGAAGAAGAAGAAGAAAGGGAGGAGGAGGAAGAGAAAAGAAGAAGAAGAAGCAGGAGGAGGAGGAAGAGAAGACGAAGAAGCAGGAGGAGGAGGAAGAGAAGAAGAAGAAAGGGAGGAGGAGGAGGAAGAGAAGAAGAAAGGGAGGAGGAGGAGGAAGAGAAGAGAAGAAGAAGAGAGGAGGAGGAGGAAGAGAAGAAGAAGAAGGAGGAGGAGAAGGAAGAAGAAGAATAAGAGAGCAGGAGGAGGAGGAAGAGAAGAAGAAGAAGGGGAGGAGGAGGAAGAGAAGAAGAAGAAGCAGGAGGAGGAGGAAGAGAAGAAGAAGAAGCAGGAGGAGGAGGAAGAGAAGAAGAAGAAAGGGAGGAGGAGGAGGAAGAGAAGAAGAAGAAGCAGGAGGAGGAGGAAGAGAAGAAGAAGAAAGGGAGGAGGAGGAAGAGAAGAAGAAGAAGCAGGAGGAGGAGGAAGAGAAGAAGAAAGCAAATGGACAAGACCAGTGATGGTGGTGGTGGTGGTAATGATGATGGATAATTATTATGCGAAAAAATGAAGATATATAGACAATAATTATTATATACTGTTCCTCAAAAGAAACGCATACTTTTCTATTTCTAAAATTCTTCACGCTGGATGTCAGAGTTCTGGAAGGATGTAACCAAACTTTGGAAAATGCTCACTTGTTTCTTTGCTTCACGTGTGTGCACGCATTAAGCGCTAGTCGGGTTGCACGTGCACAGAATGGCCACGGTGAAAATTAGCGAAATTTGGAATATATTTTCTCCCCCCCAAAAAAAAACCCCAACAACAAAAAGTATGCGTTTCTCTTTTGGCCAGCCAGCATAATATGATAATAAAGACATATGGATGATGGGTAACAGTTGCCGGATCAAGATGATGTGGTTGATGATGATGATGATGATGATGATGATGATGATGATGATGATGACGACGACGACGACGTGTCATGTGGTGTGTTGGGCACAGGGAGGGATGTACGTGCTGCAGTTGATGCTGATGATGCTGATGATGATGATGGTGATGATGATGATGATGATGATGTTGATGATGATGATGATAATGATGATGATAATGATGATGATGATGATGATGATGATGACGACGTGTCATGTGGTGTGGTTTGTTGGGCACAGGGAGGGATGTACGTGCTGCAGTTGATGCTGATGATGCTGATGATGATGATGGTGATGATGATGATGATGATGATGATGATGATGATGATGATGATGATGATGATGATGATGATGATGATGATGATGATGATGATGATGATGATGATGATGATGATAATGATGATGATGATGGTGATGATGATGATGATGATGATGATGATGATGATGATGATGATGATGATGATGATGATGATGATGATGATGTGATGATGATGATGATGATGATGATGATGATGATGATGATGATGATGATGATGACGACGTGTCATGTGGTGTGGTTTGTTGGGCACAGGGAGGGATGTACGTGCTGCAGTTGATGGTTGATAATGCTGCTGCTGCTGCTGCTGATGATGATGATGATGATGACGACGTGTCATGTGGTGTGTGGTGTGTTGCGTGCAGGGAGGGATGTACGTGCTGCAGTTGATGGACACCTATTCTGCCAGCTGGGCCGTCTTCCTCATGGCTATCATCGAATGCGTCATCCTGGGATGGATTTACGGTAATCTCAGAACGACGTTGTGAATTAAACAGCTGCCAAGTGAAAGCTGCTTAAAGACACACTACGATTAAGCCCCTTGGTTTTTTCTGGGTAGCTGTGACCCACATACAAATGCCCCCAACTTCAAATTGAGGCTGCTCTTTTAAACTAACGTTTCGTTTTCAATTTGGGGACATTAGTATAGGAGTAAAAACCTGGTCAAAACAAACTTTCTTACCAGCTATGCTAAGAGGGGAAACACGTAAAACTCGTGATTTTGACACGTGACCTGATGGGTCTTTACTGAATACTTTCAGAAGTCTCTGTTCCTGGCTGACTGAATGACTGATTATCTGACTGACTGACTATGTGGCTATGTTACTGCAATAACGTTTGAACGGAGGAACCTAGGATCCTACAAATGTTGCAATAGGTAGTTCAGATATTATGTAGGCCAAGTTAAGTTCGAAGATGAAGGTCATTGGTCGAAGGTCAAGGTTTACACGCGCTCAAAATGCTGCCGCGCAGCTGCTTGATGTAGCGCTTTCACGCTTTAGTTTTGTTGCTTTTGTCTGTACTGTCTATTTGTCTCTCTGTGTCTATGTGTTTCATTCCATCGTCTGACTTTGTCTTTCTTCGCTGTCTGTGTCGCTCTCTCTCTCTCTCTCTCTCTCTCTCTCTCTCTCTCTCTCTCTCTCTCTCTCTCTCTCTCTCTCTCTCTCTCTCTCTCTTCTCTCTAACCTCTCTCTCTCTCTCTCTCTCTCTCTCTCTCTCTCTCTCTCTCTCTCTCTCTCTCTCCCCCTCTCTATCTCTCTCCACCCCCTCTCTCTCTCTCTCTTCCTCCCTCTCTCTCTCTCTCACCTCTCTCTCTCTCTCTCTCTCTCTCTCTCTCTCTCTCTCTCTCTCTCTCTCTCTCTCTCTCTCTCTCTCTCTCTCTCTCTCTCTCTCTCTCTCTCTCTCTCAGGTTGGAAGAATAGGCGTTGCCTAAAATCTATATCCTTGGAAAATAAAGTTTAAGTTTTCAAGTTTTCTCTATGTGTTAGACTCACCCCACCCCTCCCACCCCTTTGTTTTTAAATGACAAGTTAAAGACGACACATTATGAGCTTACTAATATGTGACCCGGCCCCTCGAAAGGGACATTAAGTCGCTGGGCTAAGTTTCTCACAATAGGCTTGCAAAGTCAAAAATCTCATTTAAAAAAAATCAATTTAGAGTTATGGGTATTTTCGTGCTCTCTAACATAGCATCTTTCATATGTATAAAGGACAATCCTTGTTATGGTCTCTAAATACTCCCCAAAAGTGTTTTGAAATGAGTAGGTGGATGGATTTTCTTCAGCTAGGCTGAACTTTAGACTGATTTCTCAAAATGGCCGAAGGTCAGCCTACCAACTTTAAATGATTATAACTCTAAAACGGAAACCGTTACAATAATGGTTCTTATATTATTGGCCAGAGAATTGTCTGAAGTTTCTAGCTGTACCATTATCTCAGAATGGTCATTTTGACACTTAGGCCGGGTTCACATTAGACGCGTAAGTTCCGTACGGAAAAACCTAAATACGGTGGAAGAAAGAAGGATCAAAGTGTACGCATATAGGAGAAATTCGGACACGTGCACAAATCTTGTCCCTTCTTTGTGTCACTTATGGATGAATTGTGCACGGGTTTCCTCATGGAATATCCGCTTATGTGTGTACACGGCCTTAATGTCCCTTTCGTGGTGCCGGGTCACATATTAATACTGACAGCAGCAGTGCTAAGCGTAGCTAGTACTAGACTAAGCCTTCTTGCTTTGTTTTGTCCCAGGCGCGGACAACTTTATCCAGGACATCGAGACCATGATCGGTCGTCAGAGCGTCCACTGGCACCGCTTCTTCAAGCTGTTCTGGAAAGTGCTCAGCCCCGCCACACTCACTGTGAGTTATTCAGTCTGGCCTTTCTTGCTGCACATTGAGTACGTTATCCTCTATCGTCTGCTATATTTAACACTACATTTTATCCATTGACATAATTAAAGACATGCATTCAATAATAGTAGAAGATAAAGGCAAGACGGAAAAAACCCGCAATGAACCAGGACTGTGACAAATTACCGCGCGGCTGTTGTGTCTACTGCACTACATAGGGGGTGGGGATCCTATTAGATAATGGCCTTTATCATGACTGCGATTAATTATTCAACAAAGATAATTAGCTCAAAAAGTTGATAAGATACAGCTTAATGTTTGCTAAGAAAGGCGTGTGTGAAAATGTGGGGAGAGCTGAGAAATGTAAGAGGGAGGAGGGGGGGGGGCACATATTTACCTTTACCGATAAACTGTATGGTGGTTTTTTTTTAAAGAACCTATTTTGAACAAAAAAACACATGCAGCACTGTTTTGCCTTTCTTTGTTCACAAACTGAGATTAGTTTTTCATTTGGGGTTTTAGACTTGTTACAATGGCTCCTACTTTGTTCTGTCTGGAACCAAAGCCCCCCCAGTAATGTACGAATACAATACTCTTTGCTGGAACACGAGAGCTGTAATAGAATGCACCGTTCACTGCTTTGGCGCATGGCCTCTTCAGCCACATGACAGAGGGCTTATAGAAACTGAAAACCAGGCAAATCTTCCCTTAAAGATCTTCACAGGCAAGACAAGTACCGTTATTGGTCTTACACAATGATACTGGTGATACAAACACGCTTAAGGAATGTTTTAGTTAAAAGGAATGTGTCAAGGGCTTTTGTGGTGATATTGATTGCATACAAAACATACGTTGATATAATAACATAGCGACTTTCCCTTTCCACTAGAACAGATATGTATTTCAAATGGTATCATAATGCAGACTTGTAATTAGTTTCTAACGTCATCATGATATTACTGCGGTACCTGAAATCGTGACAAATACAACAGTGGTGTAGCTATGCAACAGCAGTATGTTGCAACTCTACAGTGCAGGAGTGTTGACGATATTGCCTCGATATGGTAATAATGCCGTAACACAGCATGCTGACGATAAAGCCATGGCACAACAGCAGTATGTTACAACTCTACAGTGCAGGAGTGTTGACGATATTGCCTCGATATGGTAATAATGCCGTAACACAGCATGCTGACGATAAAGCCATGGCACAACAGCGGTATGTTGCAACTCTACAGTGCAGGAGTGTTGACGATATTGCCTCGATATGGTAATAATGCCGTAACACAGCATGCTGACGATAAAGCCATGGCACAACAGCAGTAGGTTACAACTCTACAGTGCAGGAGTGTTGACGATATTGCCTCGATATGGTAATAATGCCGTAACACAGCATGCTGACGATAAAGCCATGGCACAACAGCGGTCTCTAAGCATCACATTTAGAATGCTTATGTGTGAGTAACCTATGCCACGATACAGAATTGTTTGCAATTATGCGGGCAATGTACATCGTATTGTATTACTATAAAACAGGCTTAGTTTTGGTGATAGAGCCGTAATGCATGAATATTTCGGTATGTTTTCAGTTCCTGCTGTTCTTCAACTGGTTCCAGTACTCTCGCGTGTCGTACGCGGACAAGCTGTACCCTTTGATAATGCCATAACACATCAATGTTTCTGTATCTTCCCACAGTTCCTGCTGTTCTTCAACTGGTTCCAATACTCTCGCGTGTCATACGCGGGCAAGCTGTACCCTCTGATAATGCCCTAACACGTCAATGTTTCTGTATGTTCCCACAGTTCCTGCTGTTCTTCAACTGGTTCCAGTACTCCCGCATGTTGTACGCGGGAAAGCTGTATCCTTTGATAATGCCATAACACGTTGTTTCTGTATGTTCCCACAGTTCCTGCTGTTCTTCAACTGGTTCCAGTACTCTCGCATGTCGTACGCGGGCAAGCTGTACCCTCTGTGGGCTGAGGTGATCGGGTGGATAATCGCCCTGCTGCCCGTCATCCTCATCCTCTCCCTCAGCATCTACAAGATCAGGAAATCGCCATCCGACCGCAGTCTTTTGGAGGTGAGAATGTTTGGAACATGGTTGCAGAAAACCCAGTTCTCATTGTCGTTTTACTGTTGGCTGCTTGAACCTTTATAAGGCTAACGTCTAATGACGATCATTTTGTTGTGTCCTAAATTGTGTGGCAGTCATAATCCCATGTGTGCTACTCCTTCATTTTTACACTGATTTCAGTATTTTTAATTTGACCAGAAACTGAACTTCAGTATTTTGTAATTCATCCAAAAACAAAAATTGACAAGCGATTTGGGGCGTTTTGAACTTAGTCTAGTTCTAACTTGGAAGTTTACAAGGCTTATCAGACTCAAACTGTCTCTGTCTCTCATTTTAACTGTCTGTCTGTCTCGTTATATCTCTCTCTTAAGTTGTCCCCCTGAATCGTCCGACGGGGCTCTGCCCCTGTACCCTGCCAGGGCCATGGGTCCCTGGAGCCCTGCCTTTCAGTTGTCATTTTGGGGAGTTCCACCCATGTAATCCATTTTTTTAAAAAGACGAATCGGCAAGCTTTAAAAGACACAAAACACACCCACCCACACACGTACCCCCACACCCCCCACAACACACTTTCCGTTTTCTGTGTGTTTTATAGTCATGTTGTTTTTCTCTCTCTGTGTGTCTGTGAACAGAGAATTCGCTTCCTGTTCAAGGCTACACCGATGTGGGGTCCCGCCATCAAGGTGCCCAAGTTCGACGTGGAATCTCCAGCCACTGGGAAGGGGAAGACTGTCACCAACCCGGGATTTGCCGGATCCTCCCAAAGCCCATTTGAAACGAAAATGTGAACCTTTTTGCCGAATCCCCACAAATCCCTTTTGAAACGAAATTGTGAAACATTTGCCGAATCCCCACAAAGCCCCTTTGAAACGAAAATGTGAAGCTTTCCAATCCCCTCAAAGCCCCTTTGGAACCAACAAATGTGATACTTTGCTGAACTCTCCCATTGCCAAATACCTCCAAAACCCGTTTGAAACGACAATGTCGAACTTTGCCAAATTTCCCAAAAGCCCTTTTAAGACGACAATGTGAAACATTGCCAAATGCCCCCAAAGTCCGTTTGAAAAACAAAAACAAAGTGGAACTTTGCCAAATGGCCCCAAAGCCCGTTTGAAAAAAAAAGAAGTGAAAATTTGCCAAATTTCCCCAAAGCCCTTTTAAGACGACAATGTGAAATATTGCCAAGTGCCTCCAAAGTCTGTTTGAAATAAAAACACCAATGTGGAACTTTGCCAAATGCCCCCAAAGTCCGTTTGAAACGACAATTTTAAAACTTTGCCAATGTCCCCACAAGCTCGTTTGAAGAAAAATGTGAAACTTTGCCGAATTCCCACAAAACCCATTTAAAACGAAAATGAGACGAAACGCCAAATTCTTCCACATGTAGGATTCTCAAAACATTCCCTACTCTGCTGCCTTTGTATTACAGCCTTACTAGTTTAAAATACTAAAATACTCACACACACACACTCATACACACACACACACACACACACACACACACACACACACACACACACACACACACACACACACACACACGCGCGCGCGCGCGCGCGCGCGCGCGCGCGCATGATCTGAATCTCTGAGTAGAAACACGTAAAATCGAGGACACCCACCACCCCCTCTCTCAACACAGAGAGAGAGAGAGAGAGAGAGAGAGAGAGAGAGAGAGAGAGAGAGAGAGAGAGAGAGAGAGAGAGAGAGAGAGAGAGAGAGAGAGAGAGAGAGAGAGAGAGAGAGAGAGAGAGAGAGAGAGAGAGAGAGAGAGAGAGAGAGAGAGAGAGAGAGAGAGAGAGAGAGAGAGAGAGAGAGAGTGAGAGAGAGAGAGAGAGAGAGAGAGAGAGAGAGAGAGAGAGAGAGAGTTTAGCCGATCGCATGCATTTCATGTGTATGAACTTGAATATAAGTATACATTCCATGTGTGTGGAATTGTGTGTCTGTGCGTATGCGTGCTTGCTGCTTGCAAGTTTGATTTGTGTGTGTTTCGCGTAGTAATAATGTTCTTGTGTAAGACCATATTATTGTGGCTGTGTCTCAAATGTGTGTGAAATTCGAGTTTCGAGTTTGACGAGTTTGAGAATCAAATAAATTGTCTTTTGCTTTATAACTGATTGTACATTATAAAGTGAATAGGGTTTATTTAGCACGATGTGAAAGTGAGAAGGGCATTGAACTTTTTGTGGTTTGATCGCGCACAACAATCATTGTATATAAGGTGCGTTACTGTAAGCTGCTTTTGTGTTCTTTTACTTCAAAAAACACCTTGCTGCACAGATAAATTATTTAAGATTATCATTGCTCATCATTAAGTTTAAATTATAAACTACAAAGGATGACGTTCATAATGTTTCAGAGGGGGGTTCATGTCTATTATAATTTCTATCGTGACAGCATCCGCATTTGTAAAAAAAACCACCCACAACATTGATTTCGACATCACAAACACCGAATTTGCAATAAATTTGCTGTGTCTATAAGAGTTCACTGTGTTGATGAAATAACTAGATGATTGGCATTTTTCTGGCACATATTTCTATTTCAGTCGCTGTCTTGTTTTCTTCCAATCTGTCTCTCTTTTTTATTCTGTCTGTTTGTCAGTCTGTCTGTCTGTCTCTCTCTCTCCCTCTCTCTCTCTCTCTCTCTCTCTCTCTCTCTCTCTCCCTCTCTCCCTCTCTCTCTCTCTTTGAGCTATGCGCTGGCGTGATTGTATGTTAGTATGCGTGGGTGCGAGCGTTTGTGTGTTAGTGCTATTGTTAGTGTGTGTGTGTGTGCGTGCGTGCGCGCACATATGCCTATGTGTGTCAGTCTGTCTGTCTGTCTGTCTGTGTCTACATTTGTTTCAAAAGCCACGAAGCACTATCGAAATGATATGACCCTGGGAAGGGTTTAATGTACGCGTGGCTTGCGTCTAGCAAATACTGCAGAAGTTGTCACAGTAAGCTACTGTCAAAGGGGGGACATCCCGCTATCGCTACGTATCGATAACACTACCAAGATAAATCAGTACGGCTATCACTACGTATCGATAACACTACTGGGCTAAATCACTACGGCAACTAAGGATTAGGGTTAGGGTTAAAATAGGGTTAAACTTAGGTATACAAGGAATAGGGTTAGGTGAGGAAAAGGGTTCGGGTTAGGGCTAGGAATAGGGTTAGGGCTAGTCTGTCGGAAGTCAAGCTAACAGACTGGCACAGTCATCATTATTTTTTTCTCTATGGGTCGTAGTGGTAACAACGGGTAGGTGAAGACGGGGTAAAAAGCCCACGGGCGGGTAAGAAGCCCATGCCAATTATTATCACATTTTGCCCATGAGACGAGTGTTAATGTTTAGCATTCGTCTCATGGGCAAATTGGACTGAAATTTTCTTTATTTCATGAGATAATTGGCATGGGCTTCTTACCCGCCCGTGGGCTTTTTACCCCGTCTTCCCCTAGTTCTTTCGATACGTAATGAAAGCGCTACGCACTATGTCAAAGCCGAAGTCTTTCTGGAATGATAGAGTCCATGTTCTTTGCTTTCAAAGCGACAGACATACCATGTACAGTCACTTAAGCCTGGCGTGGAAACACGACTGCACGAGCATGTTAGAAGAAAACAAGCGCGGATTCGCAATCGTTTGTGGCAGCGGTCTATTTTTACCACTCCAATCATTACATACACTGAGTCGCCTCCCCTGGCTTTTCAGTAATTTTAATCTGTAAACCAGAATGTTATCTCTGCACCATTTCGTAACTTATTATATCTTTTGGAAAACATTTAAAACTATTTATCCTACGTATACTCATCGAAAGAAGCACCGCATACTCATCGTGTCTGTTCCAGGGGCAGATTGGCGCACGTGTCCGAACTTCCCCTGTTATGCGTATATGTTTAGGCCGTGTACACGCATAAGCGGATATTCCATGTGGAAACCCGTTATCGATTCTGATCGCTTCTCGGCCTTTTGGCTAAGACAGTGATTCGGGAACATAAATATTTGTTTATAACCTGGTTGGTTTGTTCAGCCCGTCGTACATGGCGAAAGCCGATACGCGACGTTAAACTGAACTTCCATCCATGGAAACCCGTGCGCAATCCATACATAAGTGAAACAAAGAACATATTTGCGCACGTGTCCGAATTTCCCATATATGCGTAAACGTTTATCCTTCTTTCTTCCACTTATTTAGGGTTTTCCGTACGGAACTTACGCGTCTAGTGTGTACACGGCCTCATAGTCAAAATGGACTATCTGTCCTTTGGCTAAAGCCTGGTACACAGTACATCCGGAAAGAAGGAAACAAATAATTATACGGATTAGGGTAAGAAAGACGGACGCGTGCGTATATAATTATATTTTTCCTTCTCTATGTTACTTATTTACGGATTGCGCATGGGCTTCCGCTAGGAACATCCGTGTGTATGTGCTCACGGCCTTATTATGGAACTGATTGCCCCCCCCCAAATAATTTATATAAAATAATTTAAAAAAATGGAGATTTTGCTATTCATATTTTTCCAGTCTTTTTTAATTTTTTATGTACAAGTGTTGGTGTTTTGTTTGCAGTAAGTTCCAAAAAGAAGTCAATGGATCATCCGAAGATTGTCCGTTTTGACTCTAAGGCCGTGTACACACATAAGCGGATATTCCATGCGGAAACCCGTGCGCAATCCATAAATCAGTGAAACAACGAAGGGAAAAGATTTGCGCACGTGTCCGAATTTCCCCTATATATATATGCGTAAGCTTTTATCCTTCTTTCTTCCACTTATTTAGGGTTTCCGTACGGAACTTACGCGTCTAATGTGAACCCGGCCTAAAGCATCGACAGATTCCCATACAAAAATTGAAGTGGTTAAAACCCGTTAAGTGCATCGGTTCACGGGTATTTCCCAGACTATCAGAACAAACAAGAAGATCAAAGGTCAAGGTCAAAGTTATCAAGGTCATCGGTTCTGAACGCCGTGACGTAGGTTATTACGTGATGCTGATGTGCATAATATCACCGTACCAAAGGACGAGATAGGCAAATAATATAATTACGCAGTTAAGCCAACGAATTGTTTCAAAACACCGTATTAAGTTGATTATACTAGACAAAAGAAGAAAATCGCAGACAAGTCACGAACCTATCCAGGTTTTTGTTGTTGTGTCACAAAGTCACAAAAGGGAATGCACCCAGCATGACGCAGCGTTGCTAAACAAGCGCGAAATCGCAATAGTTTGTGGCACGCGGTCTATTTTTACCACTCCAATCATGAGTTACCTCCCCTGGATTTTCAATAATTTTAATTTGTAAACCAGAATGTTATCTCTGCACCATTTCGTAACTTTTTATATCTTTTGGAAAACATTTAAAACTATGTATCCTACTTATACTCATCAAAAGAAGCACCGCATACTCGTCGTGTCTGTTGTAGTGTCTGTATTACGTATGTTTATTATTTTGTACGCTTTTAAAATACATCATTTTAAAGAGCGGCCAGAAGTGTAGCCTCGATTTGAAGTGCGACAATTTTGGAACGACAGACCGACAGACCGACCGACCGACAAAGTGAGTTATAGGTTTGTGGCTTGAGCCATAAACAAAAAAGGAAGTTGCCCCCCTAACCTTTGCATACATCAACTCGGAGAGAATGGTTCATTAATTAGCATCATGGTAATAGGAATTGTTCGGAAATAATCAAGGGGAGTAATTCCATGGTGGGTGGGAGTGATCTCCCCATATTCAATCGGTCAAACAGGGGAAGCTACTCAACCATCAGGCAGATCCCCAGCTCTCGCCTCGTGCGTTTGAGAAGACGAAGACTTACATCACTTAGAACACCGTGTGTCATTCTAAAATTGATGTATATTCTAAGTTATATTTTTACGTCACATTTTGCAAGTTCTATCGGTTTGCGGATACTGGCCGCCCCTCATTTTTAAAAAAAACCCCGCTGACTGGCATCCTGCGGTTTCAAGCTTCGACGCCATGCTGCCATGGTTGCTATAGTTTTGACCGAGTAAGTCGAGGTAATCAACTCTAATTTTCACGAAGTGCTCTCCCCTTGTTTTTTCTCTCTCTCCAAAAATCGTCTATTGCATTGTACTCAGGGCTCCCAGGGACCCCCATTTGTGGGTCTATGAAGCACTAATATTCTCAAGCACCCTCTAAAAGAATGTGCAGGGGGTCCCAGAGATGCACTATAAAAAATCATTTTAGCATTCGCAATGCCACTGGGACCCTCTATCCCGCCTCTAGGACCCTCTATGCTGTAAGGGAAGGAGTCCCTGGGACCCCTTGTTTTGCGGGACGATTTGGTACTAGTGGTTCATACTGATGCACTGAATCGCCAGTATGATGTATTCCGAAAGGAAGTGGT
>CM065697.1:28447096-28452096 GCA_017654935.2 Phymorhynchus buccinoides | reverse complement strand
TTGAAATTGAGGGAACAAGAGGCATTTAACTCAAAAACGTATATAAACCATTTGTGATTCAGTGTCAAGACAATTAATTATTTAACCCTTTCACCGCCAAAGTCACATTTTAGCACCACAGAGATTTAACACCTATGTCACTAAAAGGCATCGAATTGGGGTCTATTATCCAAAGACCCTATTGTCTTAGTTTTGGGAAGTAAGGATAGACCTTATTTTATATATGCCACAGAAGAATCCCCAATACTGCAGATAGATTTTGTTCCCTACCCAGGTAAATTTGATGGACATTTTTGGTTGAAATATGGCTGGCGGTGAAAGGGTTAAAGCACATTCTCAGCATATTTTCAGCCAGGACCACAAGTCCACGTGACTCGAATAAATCAAATGGGCATAAAGCTGATCACAGGGAAGTAATTAATCAAAAGCAAACCTTTTCGATATCTGAATAAATCTGCAGACTAGAAAATATTTGCATTTTGTTTTGACTGTCAATCCGCAACAGCACTGTAACACATTGTTTTAACGTCTTCAGGTAATAACTGTATTGTCTGGATTCGGGCTTGTTAATAAAGGGGACAGTTTAGTAAAACGTGATTAGCATTTTCCCCCCGTGGGGATACCGGGGGGTCTTTTGTATAGATAGTTCCCTCACCTTCTGGAAGTTCTGTGCTTGTAACTTCCTCTAATCTGTCACTCTCTTTGACTCTGTCTTTTCCCCTTCCTTGCTGTCATCTACTATCTTTCTACCTTTCCTGTCTATTCTCCTGCCTTTTTTTTCCTTCACGAAACGCTTTCAGAAAGATTTCCTCCAGCCGAAGTCGGACATGTTGGGCCTAATGATTTCATACTTAGGCGCATAACAGCAGCATGACGCATCTGCGCTCATAATTGACAGGACACTGTCTGAGCGATCGAAGAAGAAGAAGAAGAAGAAGAAGAAGAAGAAGATTAGCATTTCATTTACTATTGTCCCTTTCTACTGGCTAATATCAACCAGTGATCAAAGCCATTTGAGTAAAAGGCCAATCACGCTCAGGTGTTGGCTGTCTTTTTGTGCTCGCAGTTCTATCAGAAGGGGAGTGCATTGGAATGGGGACTAGGGCTGTGCGTTTCTCTGTCTGTCCGTGTGTGCGTATTTATTTCCATCTATTCGCCAGCTCGCACTTTACGTTCAGTTTCTGACCCTCTTTCTCTCCAGATCCCTAGGTATAAGCTTTCAACTGTTGGTCGGCGCTCTTTTGCTGTCTCAGGACCGACCTCCTGGAACAAACTTCCCTTCTCCCTCCGTCAGCGACCGACCATCTTTGCTTTTAAAGCTAGCCTCAAAACCCACCTGCTCCCCCGTCATTAAAGCTCCGCTCTCTTTCTCTTCTCTCTCTTGCCTTTAGGTCTGTTTCTGCTATATTCCATTTATGTCATCCGTGTGTGTTCGCTTTTTGTATTGCGTTTTTGTTTAAATGCGCTATGAATGCTAACGTGTGTGTGCGCTTTGAATTGATTTATATCAAGATTCAGCGCCGTATAAATATTGTATGTTGTTGTTGTTGTTGTTGTTGGTGGTGTGGTGGTGGTGGTGGTGGTGTGGTGTGTGTGTGTGTGTGTGTGCGTGTGCGTGTGCGTGCGTGTGTGTGCGTGCGTGCGTGCGTGTGCGTGCGTGCGTGCGTGCGTGTGCGTGTGCGTGTGCGTGCGTGTGTGCGTGCGTGTGTGTGTGTGCGTGCGTGTGCGAGCGTGCGTGCGTGCGTGCGTGTGCGTGCGTGGCGTGTGCGTGTGTGCGCGCGCGTTTGTGTGTGACAAAACATTCTTCCACACCACAAGCGTCTACAATCCACAGTATGACACTTGGCAGATTGGTTCCTTAGAACCTCTAAATGCGTCCCGTGATGTACGATTCACCCAAATGGCTAACGACATCAATGTAATCCCAACGAGTCTGATATTTTAGCATTGCAGAAGAGTTCGGACCTTGTGGCTATGATATTGCTGCACCACAAAGTTGATAAATATTAGTTCAAGCACCCCCCCCCCCCCCCCCCCCCCCCGAACAGTGTCTACAATTTCCGCAACAAGTGTTCCCTAACTTTTTGTGGGCAGCAGAGAATTCTTGTCCATGAACCCGTGAGAGGTTTTCTGTCTTCACACCTCGTGTAAGTATATTTTATGCATGTGATGTATTGACATAGCATGTCCTTGTAGTCTGGGAGAGGCGAACGAGTCACAACGTGTCTCAGAATCAGCGTTAGTTAATCATCTCAGGAGAGATTCCACCGAAACACAGCATTATACCTATTGATACAAAAGACCATGTCAGCTACGATTGTCGTCCAGTGTGCACCGGGAATAAAAGCTAACGGTCCCAATCTTTGAGTCTGCCATTTCTAATCAGTCACTGAGTGAGTTCCCCTTGACTGAAGATCATTTACCCATGTGCATATTTTGTTCCTTTGTTAAAGGGTTTTAACGCCTGGCTGACTTCAGGGGTCGGTGTTTCTGGTCAAGGCCGGCGTCTTTGCTATGTCCAAGAAGTGGCAACAACCCCCGTTTCTTGATTGTATATTAGACAGTCAAAACCTCTATTTTAAGACTTCCAAAAAGTCAGGGGAAAAAACGGTCCTAAAGTAGAGGGAGTCTTATAACGGAGGAGGTCATGTTTATAGGAAGAGTCCAGTATCCGTTCCCCCCAAAAATAGGTCTTAAAAGAGAGGAGGTCTTTTAACGGAGGGTCTTATGATAGAGGTTTGACTGTAGCTGCTGTCTGTACGTGCTGGTTCGAAGTATTGAATAAAATGTTATATGTGTCATAAATGTTTTTATGTCTTGCTGGTTGGATACAAAACCTATTGGTTCATGATAGCCTTACGTACTGAATGTAAATGTTGGTATGCTGTGTTGAAATTGATTGTCTTGCATATGCCAAAAGTTATTGCTTGGTATGCTGTGTTGAAGTTGATTGTCTTGCATATGCCAAAAGTTATTGCTTGGTATGCTGTGTTGAAGTTGATTGTCTTGATTGTCTTGCATATGCCAAAAGTTATTGCTTGGTATGCTGTGTTGAAGTTGATTGTCTTGCATATGCCATAAGTTATTGCTTGGTATGCTGTGTTGAAGTTGATTGTCTTACATGTGCCATAGGTTATTGCTTGGTATGCTGGGTTGAAGTTGATTGTCTTACATATGCCAAAAGTTATTGCTTGGTATGCTGTGTTGAAGTTGATTGTCTTACATAATTATGCTATAAGTTATTGCTTGGTATGCTGTGTTGAAGTTGATTGTCTTGCATATGCCATAAGTTATTGCTTGGTATGCTGTATAGAAGTTGATTGTCTTACATGTGCCATAAGTTATTGCTTGGTATGCTGGGTTGAAGTTGATTGTCTTGCATATGCCATAAATTATTGCTTGGTATGCTGCATAGAAGTTGATTGTCTTGCATATGCCATAGGTTATTGCTTGGTATGCTGGGTTGAAGTTGATTGTCGTACATAATTATGCCATAAGTTACTGCTTGGTATGCTGTGTTGAAGTTGATTGTCTTGCATATGCCATAAGTTATAGCTTGGTATGCTGTGTTGAAGTTGATTGTCTTGCATATTATGCCATAAGGTATTGCTTGGCATGCTGTGTTGAAGTTGATTGTCTTACATAATTATGCCATAAGTTATAGCTTGGTATGCTGTGTTGAAGTTGATTGTCTTGCATATTATGCCATAAGTTATTGCTTGGTATGCTGTGTTGAAGTTGATTGTCTTGCATATGCCATAAGTTATTGCTTGGTATGCTGTGTTGAAGTTGATTGTCTTGCATATGCCATAAGTTATTGCTTTGCATGCTGTGTTGAAGTTGATTGTCTTGCATATGCCATAAGTTATTGTTTGGTAAGCTGTGTTGAAGTTGATTGTCTTACATGTGCCATAAGTTATTGCTTGGTATGCTGTATAGAAGTTGATTCTCTTGCATATGCCATATGTTATTGCTTGGTATGCTGTATAGAAGTTGATTGTCTTGCATATGCCATAAGTTATTGCTTGGTATGCTGGGTTGAAGTTGTCCCATATGTGTCCCATATGTGTCTGTTCTAGACCGGAGGACGTTATGCAGAATTTCCTCTAGGTATGCTGTGTTGAAGTTGATTGTCCTACATATGCCATAAGGTAATCCATACAATAAGAAGTTTCTTTATTTTTTTCTACGGTAATGGAAAATCACTATGCACACAACTTAGCCTTTTGTGAATGACTATGACTCTCAAACTAAGAGGAAGGGCCGGATCTAGAGGGGAAGGGGGGTGTCCTGGTTTCCGGACCACCCCCCTCCACACACACCCCTCAGCCCCAAGCATACAACCGGTGAAAAGTAACAAAATGGCCTCCTGGGCCTCCAAAAGGACATTGCCCCTTAACCCGGAACCCATACAACTCCCAGCTGTATTGTTCAAAAATCGGGACTTTCCTGGTGTTGCACTGCCTCCGGGTATTGCCTCCAGGATAGTTCCCACCAGCTGTATATCGACTAATGTCCCATAAGTATGTATCTGTTTCAGACCGGAGGACGTTCAACAGATTTTTGTCCCAAGAAGGTGCGGGGGAACTATTTGTACGAAAGACCAATCCACCCCCCGGTATCACCACGGGGAGGTGTCCAGCTCTAATGAAAAGAAGGTGTCCATCCATACTGCTCTGAACACACAATGACCACACGCACACTAAGCCGTTGGCTATGCAGTCAAAGGGGCGCCAGACCAGGGTAATCTGCTCTGAGGTTTTCAGCTCTGTTGGCTCCGATTACAATCAACACTGTGTTGTGTAACACGGGGACAATGGCAAGGTAATGGTAAAGTCCAGAGGCCTAATGCTTAGAGACTGCATTCAATGTAGTGTTCGTTCTTTGACGGACACACGAGTAGAGAGAGAACGAACAAAACGAACGAACGAACGAAAGTTTATTTCGGGGGGGGGGGGGGGGGGGGGGGGGGGGTGAGAGAGAGAGAGAGAGAGAGAGAG
>CM065697.1:28442096-28444596 GCA_017654935.2 Phymorhynchus buccinoides | reverse complement strand
ATGTGTGTGTGTGTGTGTACGCGTGCGCGCGCGCGCGCGCGTGTGTGTGCGTGTGCGTGTGTGCGTGTGACGGTTTGACGAAATGGTTCGAACTTTCATCGGAGGTCAGGCAGATATTATACCTGTCATGCATGGTAGTCATGGCACGGGCACAATTACGCCTTTTGTGTGCCACGGTATCATATCTAACAACGTGCCGAGTCACTACCACATGATCGGAAACGTGTTGGCATGCCAGACTGTCATCAAAATCGCTGGCGCCAGTCTCAGACCTATAATGTCAACAACAATCATGTTATTTCTGTAATAACCGCTTTGAACGTTTGGTTTCCTTTTAAAGACACACTGACGCACCACGATTAAGTCCCTTGGTTTTTGTTTCCTTCTAGGTAGCTGTCTGACCCACATACAAAATGTCCCCAACTTCAAATTGAGGTTGCTCTTTAAAACGATGCTTCATTTTCAATTTGGGGACATTTATATGGGAGTCAAACCTGGTGGAAACGAGATTTCTTAGAGAGAGAGAGAGAGAGAGAGAGAGAGAGAGAGAGAGAGAGAGAGAGAGAGAGAGAGAGAGAGAGAGAGAGAGAGAGGGAAAACCCGTGAAACCCGTGATTTTGACATGCGACCTGGTGGGTCTTTAAAGTTGGTCAGTTGAAGCTTGTCGTTGGTTGGTCGGATTCCACCTTTTGACTGACGGACTATTAATTGGGTGTGACAATACGAAATGTAACGATGTAACCGAAATCGTTTCTAGTATTTCAGAACGCAGTTGTAAAACATAGAGAAGGGGGCACAATGAGGATGACACAGAGACACGCGGGGACACATAGAGAAGGGGGCACAATGAGGATGACACAGAGACACGCAGGGACACATAGAGAAGGGGGCACAATGAGAGACACGCGGGGACACATAGAGAAGGGGGCACAATGAGGATGACACAGAGACACGCAGGGACACATAGAGAAGGGGGCACAATGAGGATGACACAGAGACACGCAGGGACACATAGAGAAGGGGGCACAATGAGGATGACACAGAGACACGCAGGGACACATAGAGAAGGGGGCACAATGAGGATGACACAGAGACACGCGGGGACACATAGAGAAGGGGGCACAATGAGGCAGGGACACATGACACAATGAGACACAGAGACACGGGACACATAGAGAAGGGGGCACAATGAGGATGACACAGAGACACGCGGGACACATAGAGAAGGGGGCACAATGATGGGACACATAGAGAATAGGAACGGGCACAATGAGGATGACACAGAGACACGCAAGGGGGCACATAGAGAAGGGGGCACAATGAGGATGACACAGAGACACACATAGACACGGGGACACATAGAGAAGGGGGCACAATGAGGATGACACAGAGACACGCGCAGGACACATAGAGAAGGGGGCACAATGAGGATGACACAGAGACACGCGGGGACACATAGAGAAGGGGGCACAATGAGGATGACACAGAGGGCACAATGAGGATGACACAGAGACACGGGACACATAGAGAAGGGGGCACAATGAGGGTGACACAGAGACACGCGAGGGACACATAGAGAAGGGGGCACAATGAGGATGACACAGAGACACGCGGGGACACATAGAGAAGGGGGCACAATGAGACACAGAGACACATAGAGAACGGGGACACATAGAGAAGGGGGGGGTCACAATGAGGATGACACAGAGACACGCAGGGACACATAGAGAAGGGGGCACAATGAGGATGACACAGAGACACGCAGGGGCACAATGAGGGTGGACACATAGAGGGATGACACATAGAGACGGGGACACACAAATGAGAGACACAGAGACACGCAGGGACATGAGGATGACACAGAGGACACATAGAGAAGGGGGGGATGACACATAGAGAAGGGGGCACAATGAGGATGACACAGAGACACGCGGGGACACATAGGAAGACACATAGAGAAGGGGGACACAATGAGGATGACACAGAGACACGCAGGGACACATAGAGAAGGGGGCACAATGAGGATGACACAGAGACACGCGTGGGACACATAGAGAAGGGGGCACAATGAGGATGACACAGAGACACGCAGGGACACATAGAGGAGGGGGCACAAGTACTGCAAATAAATGTATGTGTGTCTGTGTGTGTGTGTGTGTGTGTGTGTGTGTGTGTGTGTGAGAGAGAGAGAGAGAGAGAGAGAGAGAGAGAGAGAGAGAGAGAGAGAGAGAGAGAGAGAGAGAGAGAGAAGCAAGAATATAGGGGGGGGGGGGGGGGGGCAACCGCACTAATCAACAGATTAAGTAATACGCAGATTAATCCAGGAATTCAGTATAAACAAGGAACGCTTGCCAACACCCCCCCCCCCCCCACCCCCACCCCCCCACCCGACCACCAACACCCCCCCGAAAAACACACACACAAAAACCAAAACAAACTTGACTCAATTTTTTTTACGGCGTGTTGATTCATTAACATATAAATGTCAAAATAACAAATA
>CM065697.1:28402096-28422096 GCA_017654935.2 Phymorhynchus buccinoides | reverse complement strand
TGACAAGGGGGGAGGGGTACCTGAGAGAGAGAGAGAGAGAGAGAGAGAGAGAGAGAGAGAGAGAGAGAGAGAGAGAGAGAGAGAGAGAGAGCGAGAGAGAGAGAGAGAGCGTGAAAAGATCTAAGGGAGACAACCTGCAGTATTGTTGTGTTGTGCGTTTCAAAACACGATAGTTCCCCTTCTGGGTATTTCTCCTTCTGTTGGATGCCGCGAATCGAAGACTGCTTAATGTTTTCAGTGTGGGGTTTGTCTGTTTGTTCCTATCTGACTGACTGACTGACCGACTGACTTACTGGCTGGCTGGCTGACTAATATATGCATGTTGCCACGATAACGTGTGAACGGAGGGGACGGGACCATGGACCTTCAAAATGTGCATGCTGATATGAGTATAGTTAGGTAACAAAGTAAGGTTAGCCAGGTTCGAACAAGAAGGTCATAGGTCAAAGGTCAAGGTCACTGGATCCGAAAATGCTGCTGCGTGGCTTGCTTGATCTTTTAGCCTTGAAATCAAAAAAATCTAAAAGTCTTCAAATGTTAATTGGATATCCTTAGATTTATGTTCCAGTAAAAAAAAAAAGAAAAAAGTAAAAAAAAAATCAACACACACACACAAACAACAACAACAACGAAAAAAAACAACAAGTGCAACGCCGAGCGGCTCGAGGGGTCGCAGCATCGCCGAGGTACTCCGAAATCGGAATGTGTCGGCTGTACACATACATAAAAAGGCATCAAAACAGCACGTAACTGAATAGTTTTTGATATATAGCCTTGGGGTTTGGACCCGTGATTTGAGCGCGCGCGATCATGCGCACACGCGCGCACAGAAAAATTCATGACAACTGTGTTATAGACCATTCATCAAGAAATGTTGTGAAAAAAACTGCATTAAAATACATGCAAACCTTCGCGAGATATTAGCGATTATGTGTTTCGGGGTTTGAACCCCGTAACTGGCGCGACCTTGACCTTAATGCAAAACTAAATACATCAGTGGATAGCTTGCATCTTGGCAAACTAGTATACCAAATTTGATGACGATAGACTGAATAGTTTTTTGAAAAAACGGACGAATAGCCGGACGGACGGACGGACGGACCAGACAAAAACAATAGTTCCCCGAACCTTCGGCTCGGGGACTAACAACAACGACACAAAAAAACAAAACATGATCCAACTGTGCCTAACATTTTTTTTGGAGATCGAGTGGATGAAGAAAAGTCCGTCCGGAAATGTAACGTTTCTTTTGGACGCCAGAATAGTTTCTAATCCACGTCACGTGTGGTAATACTGGCTTTTTTGTGTTAAAGGTGGACCCTGACGGATGAGGTTTTTGCAAGCGCACACAAGAAAAACAGCCGTTTTGATCAGAACACTCACTTTTGCTCTGGTTTCCTATCAAACCGTCAAAACGGCATTCCTTGGCGGAGTTGCCGGAAGAGAAGCCGTTTTGGACAGGGAGGACATTCAGAGTGAGTAGTGCAGTATAAAAACCATTGGAGCTATTTATTTTATTGTGAGCGAAACTCATTTTGGTAAACAGTAAATAAAAAGGCATGTATTGTGGAAATTTCGTGAATTGGTCTAAGCGACTTAGAAAAGAGAAGGCACATGCACTGAAATAATCTGACTTCCAGCACCTCCGCCAAGGAGGAATCGCCGATTTAACGGTTTGATTTCTAGGAAACCAGAGCAAAGTGAGTGTTTCGATCTCTGTAAAGGTGTTTTCCGGGTGATCTCAACGTGTTTCTTGCAAAAACTCAACCGTCAGGGTGCCCCTTTAAGAAAAGTCCCCTCCTCTGCCCCTCCTTTCTAGGTATTTGTAGGTATTAGGTACTTTATAGTCACAGAGGCGTCTCTGTGAAATTCAGGTTGCTCCCACCTTGCATGCGAGTTTTGTGTGACTGATGAGGAAGGAAAGGGGGAGGGGGAGGGGATGACAACATACAAACAAATCAACACATGTCCAAGAGTGGCATAGCCTTGTCTCACTTTGGTTCTGACCCACGCACTGCTAGGTGAATGGTATCGTAATCAACTTTGGTGGAGGGGAGTTAATTAGAAAAAGAGAGTATTTGTTTGTATGTCGTCCTCTCCACCATTGTTGATGTGTACTGTGTGGGTGGAGGGTCATAAAGGCGAGCTTGGCACATTCTTTTTTAAGAATGATGCTTTGCTTGTCTCACTTTGGTTCTGACCCACGCACTGCTAGGTGAATGGTATCGTAATCAACTTTGGTGGAGTGGAGTTAATTAGAAAAAGAGAGTAATTACCCTTTGTTCAATTTCGTCATCTCCTCTCTTGGCCTCACTATTTCATTCTTTGATCACACGAATTTAAGATAAAAAGGTGTCATGAAGAAAACAGACGCAGATAAAACAAGAATCGCATTTCTTTTCTGCTTAAAAAAGTACACAGAAACTTAACCCCTTCGCCGCCAATGTTCCATTTCAGCACCACAATGGTTTAACACCCATGTCACTAAAAGGCATCAAATCAGGGCCTGTTATCCAAAACCCCTATTTTCTTAATTTTGGGAGGTAAGGATAGGCCTAATGTTATACATGTCTGAGGAATTCACAATATTGCAACAATTTTTTTTTTATCTACCCAGTTAAGTTTAATGGTATTTTTTGGCTGAAAAATGGCTGGCGGCGAAAGGGTTAACATAAGAAGCCATTATAAAATTAAAAAAATCCATTAACAAAAAACTAAAATAAAACTACCGCCGAATCAGAACTTTACAGAGGGAGATGGAAAATGAGCTGAACAAAGTAGCCTATTATGCAATTGTTTGTTTGCTTGTTGGGGTGGGGGGTGGGGGGAGGGAGATGACGTTCTTTTTAATGTTTTTGGTCCTGTCTGTTTGTTGGTTTGTGAAGAAAAACAATTAGAACCGAAAAATGGTGTTTTACGTCCTCTCGGTCTGGAGCAGACACATATGGGACATTTGTAGATACAAAGATGGTGGGAACGATACTGGAGGCAATGCCCGGAGGCAGTGCAACACCAGTAAAGTCCCGATTTTTTTTAACAATGCAGATAGGTGTAGCAGCAACCACGCCTCGGTTACAATTATTAACGGGTTTTGTGTTAATGCACTTTTCGGCCTTTCGGCCATGTGGGGCATCAATATTGATTGTGTGTGTGTGTGTGTGTGTGTGTGTGTGTGTGTGTGTGTGTGTGGTTAGGTGTGTGCATGTGGGAGTGTGCATACATGTCTGCTGGACGAGCTTAATTTTGCTATGTGAAGTAACCTGTGCTTTTATGTGTGTACTTTGTGTCTCGGTTTGTACTATAACAAATATCTTGTTAGTTTTAGTGTTAAGTGCACGCTGGGGGGAACAAAAGAGAGAAGATGTTCTCCATTTGAAGACAATACAGAGTTTTAAATTATTTCCCTTTCCTAGAACAACAAACAGTGGGCTGCATTGAAATGTAAAAGTGTCTTAAAACTGAACAGATGTTTCTTTGATCAAAAGAAAAAAAGAACTGCAATGCGAATTGCTAACAAGTGTCGCTGGGTTTCCGTTTTGGACGAACTGTTTTCTAAAATTCATTTCTCCATAATTTTACCAATGTGTTAATTATTAGTTGTCTTAGTATCAGAAATTAATGAGATAAAGCGAAACACACACACACACACACACACACACGGAGAGAGAGAGAGAGAGAGAGAGAGAGAGAGAGAGAGAGAGAGAGAGAGAGAGAGAGAGAGAGAGAGAGAGAGAGAGAGAGAGAGAGAGAGAGAGAGAGAGAGGTGGTTTATTGCTTTCAGCTTACATACAGCTGTGACGAGGGAATGGGCTAAAAGGTGAAGTCTCTAGGGGAAGCCTTTTAAAGTGTTACATTTTCAATTTGGAAACACCACAAGGGCTAACTTACGTAGCGTGCCGAAAAACGGTTTGTCTTTTGCCGACGTTTGTCGAAAACGTTTTGTGGCTGATATCCGTCGAGGTAGCAAGCGACAAACTATTTGAAGGTTCATGGGAAATATCAATACTTCCGGCTTTTTTTTTTTTTTACATCTCGCGTGACGAGACTTGAACTTTAAAAATGGGAGACCAAATCAACAAGCTTGCCACAGCAACTATTATGTAGAGGAGAAAGTGGGGCGTGCGTGACACATTCCATCACAACAGACATACAAGAAAAACGATCGACGAATAAAAACGAACGAAACACGAGCACTGATCAATGGAATCAATGGAATCTGACAGTAATCTTGGCCTGGATTCCAGATCATGGAATCAAACACCACTTCAATATCAAATCGGAAAAAAACGAAACGTATAATTGTAGAATATTTGATGACACATAATTATTTATTTTGCACATAAGTTAAAGCTAGAGAGAGAGAGAGAACGAACGAACGAACGACATTTTATTTATACAGGGTAATGAGATAAGTATACATACTTTTTTACACCCAGCCCTGTGGTAAACGAAAATATCGAAGTAAACAACAATTAAAAACAACAACATCCAATGAAAGAATATAATAAACGACAACCATGAATAGTCAAAATGTAGAGAGGGAGGGAGAGAAGAATGAGAGAGAGAGAGAGAGAGAGAGGAGAGAGAGAGAGAGAGAGAGAGAGAGAGAGAGAGAGAGAGAGAGAGAGAGAGAGAGAGAGAGGAGAGAGAGAGAGAGAGAGAGAGAGAGAGAGAGAGAGGGAGAGAGAGAGAGAGAGAGAGAGAGAGAGAGAGAGAGAGAGAGAGAAGAGAGAGATGGAGAGAGAGAGAGAGAGAAAGAGAGAGGGAGACAGAGAGAGAGAGACAGACTGAGAGAGAGAGAGAGATACAAACAACCAAACATGTGTATGGGCATTTGTTACATTAATGTTCAAACATTTTAAAAATCAAATATCAAAATATAATTCTTAAGATGTCTTCGAAAAGATGAATAACGTGATATTTCTTTTAAATTAGTAGGTAAAGAGTTCCATAAGGAACCTCCGGAATAATGCAGACTGGATTTGAATAACTCCAAGTGGGGTCTATTGAGAGAAATCTTGTGCACAGTCATGTCTTTTATCATTTAACGAGAGAGAGAGAGAGAGAGAGAGAGAGAGAGAGAGAGAGAGAGAGAGAGAGAGAGAGAGAGAGAGAGAGAGAGAGAATTCACAATTCACAAAGTTTACTGATATAGGCATTCTGCCCATGTCAGAGGGGAGGGGGTTACAAAAGGAAAAACAACAATGACAACAAATCAAATGAACTCATTATAAGCGAACATACACACACAAAGCAACAATGACAGCAAATCATCAGCACAAAGAACTCCATTATAAGCGAACATACACACACAAAGCAACAATGACAAAATCATCAGCACAAAGAACTCCATTACAAGCGAACATACACACAAAGCAATAATGACAGAAATCATCAGCACAAAGAACTCCATTATAAGCGAAGTGGGGTCTATTGAAAGAAACAATGTGCACCAAATCATCAGCACAAAGAACTTATCATTATAAGCGTGAGACAAAAAGCAACAATGACAACAAATCATCAGCAAAGAACTCCATTATAAGCGAACATACACACACAAAGCAACAATGACAACAAATCATCAGCACAAAGAACTCCATTATTAGCGAACATACACACACAAAGCAACAATGACAACAAATCATCATCAGAGAACTCCATTATTAGCGAGCAACAATGACAACAAATCATCATCACAAAGAACTCCATTATTAGCGAACATACACACAAAAAGCAACAATGACAACAAATCATCAAAGAACTCCATTATAAGCGAACATACACACACAAAGCAACAATGACAACAAATCATCAGGAACTCCATTATAAGCGAACATACACACAAAAAGCAACAATGACAACAAATCATCAGCACAAAGAACTCCATTATAAGCGAACATACACACAAAAAGCAACAATGACAACAAATCATCAGCACAAAGAACTCCATTATTAGCGAACATACACACAAAAAGCAACAATGACAACAAATCATCAAGAACTCCATTATAAGCGAACATACACACATGAAAATCAAATCATCAGCACAAAGAACTCCATTATTAGCGAACATACACACAAAAAGCAAAGACACCACTAATAATAAACAAGACCATCAACAATCAATCAATCAATCAATCAATCAATCGTTTAATTAAATTTCAGCCGTTTTCGTCGTCATCTCAATGTTTTCACCGACGTCATTGCGTTTCCCTCTCCAGCATTTCCAAGTGGTCAGAGCAGCGATGACGCGGTTGAGGTCGAGGAGAACGATGGAAGAGAAGATGAGGACGATGATTGTGATGCCCAGATAGCCGGCCACTTGGGCGGAGGTACGCTGGTCACTGGCGCTGGTCTTCTTGCGGACAGTGGCCGAAAGGTTGCTCGTGTCCATGGTCAGTTTTGCCTTGATCTCTCTGACCCTCTGTGCGGCAATCTTGAGTATGATGAAACACATTGACCACAACTGGTTTCAACAAGTTTTTTTTTATATATATATTTTTTAAATATTATTGAACGTCATGTCCACATTGTGCAACAGAATACAATAAGAACAGCAACAAGCTTAAAGACCCACCAGACCACGTGTCAAAATCACGTGTTTCACGTGTTTCCCCCTCTGATAGCTGGTAAGAAAACTTGTTTTGACCAGGTTGGAGTCCCATACAAATACCCCCAAATTGAAAACAAAACATCATTTCGAAGATAGGGGCATTTGTTTGTGGGTCACAGCTACCCAGAACAAAACCCACAAGGGACTTAATCGTGGTGCGTCAGTGTGTCTTTAAAGGGGCACACGGAGGGATACGTTTTTGAAAGAAACACGTCGAGATCACCAGGAAAACCCCTTTTACAGAGATCGCAACACTCACTTTGCTCTGGTTTCCTAGAAATCAAACCGTCAAATCGGCGATTCCTCCTTGGCGGAGGTGCTGGAAGTTAGGATAGTTTTAGTGTCTTCTCTTTTCTAATGGCTGCCTGAGTCAGACCAAATCGTTTGCACGACATTTCCACAATACAGGCCTTTTTTCTCTTTAAAAAAAAAGAAGCTATATTATAGTTTACCAACAGGAGTTTCACTCACAACAAAGGAAATAGCTCAATTTATGTTACTTTACTACAAAGAAGAAAAAGCTTCAACCACTCCTCCACCCACCCCGTCCAAAATGACTTATCTCTCCGGCAACTCCGCCAAGGAGGAATTGCCGTTTTGACGGTTTGATTTATAGGAAACCAGAGCAAAGTGAGTGTTCCGATCCTTGAGAGGGCTGTCTTCTTTGTGATCTCGACGTGTTTCGTGCAAAAACTCATCCGTCAGGGTGTCCCTTTAAAGCTTATAGCGTTTCACTTCGAATAATAAAAATGCTTCGTTTTCTAATGAACAAGAAGAACAGACTGAAAAAAATAGGTTTTGCCTAAGATATTTTAGTTGGACGCCCCTTCAAGTATTATTACAGTTTCTGACTGTTTGCATGAGTTAAATATAAAAACAGTTCCTCAAACCTGTGGCCCAGACAAAAAGAAGAATAGTGGCCCGCCTAGAGAAGGACCACACAACAACTAACGTGGTGTCTAGCATGGCCAGAAACAACAGCCAGTGCTTTGTGGTCGAGAGATCAAATACCATCATCTTCAGAAATTCCTTCTTTCCACGGACAACAACCGAGTGGAACAGCTTGCCAGACAATATATAGTCACCCTGTCGTCGGCCAGCCAGTTCAGAAGGGCTGTGTCTGATCGCAGGCACAGCAATCAACCAGCACACTGAACTTAAGGTGGGGGCCCCAGTTACCATACTAGATGGTGCTGGGGGTCGGCTAGTCCAGCTGTTCGTCAGCTGGATAAAAAAAAAGAGAAACAAATCGTGTAGCCTGCCAAATCTCATTTTTTTTAAATGTTTGTTTTTTAGTTTCTGTGTAGACCATAGTGCTCTTCCCAGTTTTCCCCCCGCTGGCGTTTATATCCAAATTGGATTCTGCCAGCGTTTGCCCATCAAGATCAAGATCAAGATCAACAAAGAGAGGGAACCCGAGAGGTTACAAAGTTATCTCGAGTGAATTAGTTCCCTTTGCGCACGGACGGACGGACGGACGGATCAAACAAAAACAATAGTTCTCGCCACTATCTTTCGGAATGAAACAAAACAAAACAACGACGACGACAACAACAACAACAACTGACGTGTCTTGACGCTTGGATACACAAATATTTTTAGAACTTTTTCCGATTGGATTTTTTTTTGGGGGAATGACGCTATTATTCTTGTCTCTCCCCCCATCCCACCTTCTAATGATATAAGAGTATACGAAACGCTTCAAAATGAAGAACAAACAAGTCCTTCACGGCCCCTCTCACCTGCTTACTGCTGTTGACGCTGATTGCACTACGGTCGACTCTCTGACAGCGACATTTGCAGGGCGTTGGGGACGTTGACGATGAGGGGGAGGGGGAGGAGGAGGAGGGGGAGGAGGAAGAAGAGGAAGAGGGGGAAGAGGAGGAGGAGGAGGAGGAGGAGGAGGAGGAGGAGGAGGCGGCTTCTGGTACAGAAGTGGGTTGTGAAGGATCAGTAGGAGAGAACGAGGACTCGGGAGATGACGAAAGAGGCTCTGACGTCATGGTTGTGACGTCAGAGGTTTCGTGCGGCGGCGCAGCGGTGGGATTGTCTAGTGAACCATTCATCGCGGTGGTTGGGTTCTCTTGCGAAGTCACTGGGGATGTCATCACATCCGGTGTTGTTTCTGGAGTCGTCGTGACGTCAGGGGTCGCCACAGTTGAGGTCAAGCTTGCATCCGTTGTGGCATCGGGCTGCCCCAAAGAGGTCGTTGGGTCTGATAATAAATAAATAAATAAAGAAACAAACAAACAAAACAAGAACATAGAAACCAGTCCATTAGATGCATTAGCCTATTCTGTTCTTCAAAACACTCCCTAACAGAAACACACATATAGTAGCAACGAGACAGAAACTAAATCTGAGAGAATAACACATTTGAAGAAAAAACAAAACAGTTCCAGTTTTATCTTGTGATGCTTACAAAGTGATTTTTCTGAAAGCTCCAATCTGCGCGCATATCAAAACGAAGAGATAGCATGATGAATTGACTGACACTAAACTTCCAAACATCGTACATTATTTCGGGAACAATTATTTCACGACAATATTTTCACATTCAGTGATTCAATTTAATATTTCTCGTGCACGAATTAATCAGTGACATTCCCAGTGACGTCAGATATGTATATATATTTTATAGGGGAGACCCTGTATTTTATATATATAAAATAGAACAATTAAGTCCAAGACAACAAGCAATTAAAACATTTTTTTGTAATGGCCTAACGCTTCGCCGTCTGCCTTAAGCTTAGGAACACACGTCCTTCGCATAGGGAATGAAGAAGAGGTTGTATGAACACAGTTAAATTACTGCATGCACGCATGTTAAGTCCTCTCGCGCACTTTTCGTACTTATGTGCACATTAGTATAAAATGACACTGTTGATGTATTTTTTTCTATTTTATCGCAAATATGTATTTCATTACTCGCCATGTTACATTACCACACAAAATGTGAAGCCATTCTACCCTCTGGTTCATGAGATACAGCTCGGACGTGAAGGAAGGAAACTTCGGTTTTGTAAGTCTTCTTTGGCGGAGGTTTGCACTGGCGGTTCAAAATTCAGAATCTGAATAGGTTGTGACATGCTGATCAAGAATATAATAATTATATGGTTATGGGAGACCCTAGTCTTTTTGTAGGGCATGGTATCCGCGAGAGGACAAATGAATATTCACAAAATATCGCTATTTCCCCATGGCAACATGCACAGTGATTTGTAAGTCATAATATTACGAGTGGTCGAACACTATTTCTCGGTTGTTTCCAGTTTTTACTGCAGGTTCCTCTTCATCCTCTATCGTTTGCTATATTTAATACTAATTTTCATCCATTTACATAATTAAACACATGCATTCAATACTAGTAGAAGATAAAGGCAAGACGGAAAAACGCAATGAACCAGGACTGTGACAAATGCTCCGCGGCTGTTGTGTGTACTGCACTACATAGGGGGGGGGGGGGGGGGGGGGGGTCCTATTAGATAATGACCTTTATCATGACTGCGATTAATTATTCAACAAAGATAATTAGCTGCAAAGGTTCATAAAATACAGCTTAATGTTTGGTAAGAAAGGCAAGTGTGAAAATGCGGGGAGAGCTGAGAAATGTAGGGGGGGGGGGGGCATATCTACAGAGACCTTTACTTACTTGGACTGGCACAGACATCACCATCTCCGCGACACAGATAGTAGCGCTGGCTGTCGGAGCAGGAGACAGTGGACAGTCGTTGGGAGGACCTCCTCAGGACGGCACACCACCCGCTGAGCAGCCACCCCGGCGTAGAACCACCCTCCCAAAACTGGGCACTCACTGCCTCGTTCGTGCTTGTCCAGCGATAAGGGCCCCGCCCTGTGATCAGGCAAATTGAAGATAAAGCTAGTGGGTAGACTGACTACACACATAATACACACAGAGTGAGTGAGTGAGAGAGAGAGAGAGAGAGAGAGAGAGAGAGAGAGAGAGAGAGAGAGAGAGAGAGAGAGAGAGAGAGAGAGAGAGAGAGAGAGAACTTGAAAACGTAAACTTTATTTTCCAAGGATATTGATTTTAGGCAACGCCTATTCTTTTAATCTTTCCTTAAAGATAATTATACTAACACAGAACACAAACATGGCACACACAGAGATAGAGAGAGCGAGAGAGAGAGAGAGAGAGAGAGAGAGAGAGAGAGAGAGAGAGAGAGAGAGAGAGAGAGAGAGAGAGAGAGAGAGAGAGAGAGAGAGAGAGAGAGAGAGAGAGAGAGAGAGAGAGAGAGAGAGAGAGAGAGAGAGAGAGAGAGAGAGAGAGAGAGAGAGAGAGAGAGAGAGACTGAGAGAAAGGGGGGGGGGGAGAAAGAGAGCAACATACATACAGGCAGACAGACAGACAGATCACGATGGACTGATTATACAGAGAAACCACACACACACACACAAATCAAGACGGCAGTAGACAAGAAAGTGAACAACTGAAAGCAAGACAATCATCATCATATAGTAATAAGCCAACTGTCCGTGTGTGTGTGTGTCTGTGTGTGTGTGTCTGAAACACGAAACGGGCCTTATAACTCCGCCTTTTTTTGACCGAATCGCTTCAAATTTGCTGTGAGCCCTAACGGGCCGATGGCAACGGCAACCAAGGCGGCCGTGTCATTTGCGCGGTTCGGCAAATGCGCGTTTAGGCGTTACCGTTACTAGGTGTTACTGGGACCCGGCGTTGCGCTAGTACTATTAATGTATGTACGTACATTCCTGGGCCAAATTTATTAATGATCACGTCAAAGGGATAAGGATAGCTCGGACGTTATCAAACCGTGCCCAATACTGGTAAATATTTATTTGTACATGTATATGAACATACAAGAAATTACCCATCTTAAATTGAACCAACCAACACGGAGCTGAACAAACGAACGAACGAATATGTTTATAATGTTGGAAAAGAATCAGTACAGAACAGGCTTCTGTTCATCTTGCCAACAACGAAATAAGAAAATGACAGAGAGAGAGCGAGAGAGAGAGAGAGAGAGAGAGAGAGAGAGAGAGAGAGAGAGAGAGAGAGAGAGAGAGAGAGAGAGAGAGAGAGAGAGAGAGAGAGAGATGACAACAAATTATTGACAATAGTTATGCAGCCCTTATGCTAAGGGGGTACATGCGCAATACTGTACACAGACTAATAACACAAGATACAACAGTTAATACAAAGAATGAATTGGACATACGGCAACATAAAACAACAACGTCTATCTAGAAACATAAGAAATGCGACCACCCATTAAACATGTACAAATCGATGAATGATTTTCATATCAAACACAATGTTCATGTTAACAATTTAAGTTAAGGTTTTAAGGTATTTTTTTCTCAACAATATTCTAGCAAATGAAGTCAGAATATCTGAAGGAGAGAGAGAGAGAGAGAGAGAGAGAGAGAGAGAGAGAGAGAGAGAGAGAGAGAGAGAGAGAGAGAGAGAGAGAGAGAGAGAGAGAGAGAGAGAGAGAGAGAGAGAGAGAGAGAGAGAGAGACGAGAGAGAGAGAGAGAGAGAGAGAGAGAGAGAGAGAGAGAGAGAGAGATGGACATACATATACTTTTACGTAATCCAACCATCACTTCGTTCAAAGTGAGGGAGGCTGCCAGCTGCTCCATCTGTTGTAAGGAATCGAACCAGGCCTGACTCCAACCTTGTTGGCAGTCGAAGTTCGCGAAGCGTTCCTTTGTAGAAGACACCCCAAAGCAGGCAGTGCCAACTGAATACAAACTGTTCTCACCACTGATCAGCGACAGTGCTAGAAATAACAATGGCACCAGTAACCCTGCACATGAAGAAACACTGGGTCACACTGCTGATCGATGCATTTTAATTTACTCGTTTTTATCAAGCAAGAGAAGGACTATAGCAAAATAGCAAACCCGATCAATCCTTCATCTATTGACTTATAAAAACAAAATTCAGTAACAACGTGAACGAAACACATCAATAATTTTCAAAATGTAGCCATCTATTGGCCACTGCAGCAACCATGCTTTGCTAGAGTGAATACCCTTGGTAGCTGCTTGAGTACTGACCAAACAAGGGGATAACTCTCGCCAATAACCCTATTTGAGGCCACTAAATGGCTGCCTTTCGCAAGAGTGAATGCCCTTTTCAGTACTGTCCAACAAGGGCTTCACTCTCACTGTCAAGGGCGTTAATAACCTTAGTGGCAAAGGCCAATAGGAATCGATTAATTTCAGTTACATGGGGAAACATTCAGGCTCTTCAACTGGCTTTGTCTTCCACAATGCACATTATCATGCACGAGTAGTGAACGACAGCGACGCAAATTACGACTTTCCAATTCTCCATAATAAACAATGCCCAAACAACTGACAAATTACATTCTCTAATGTATTCATTTGCATAGAGATGTATGGTGAGGATACGTGAACCAGTCTGTTAGAAATGTTTGTACGAATGGTCAGTGAAAAGCGCATTGAGTTGCTTAGCAAGATTATAAGCTATATAAGCATTATTATCCGGCCAGAGGCCGAGGTATTGCGATCGGTTTGTGTGTCTGTGTGTCTGTGTGTCTGACTGTGTATCGATTATCTTAAAAACTACTGTTTGGATTTTGATTAAAATTGGCAGAGGGGTAGACAGCTTGAACAGGAAGCTTCCTTTCGTTAATCAACACCGTGCTGACCTTGACCTTGAAAACCGAAATTTCCTTCTTTGGGCTATGTAATTTCCCCCCAGCTTTATTTCGTGAACTAGTGAACAGAATCGCTTCAAATTTTGTCTGGTGGTGTATTATGGTGCAAGGAAGTTCAGCAGTATCTCGTGAAATACTGAACAGAATCTCTTCAAATTTTGGGCTATGTATTTTATGCGTTCTGTAAGGGTGGAAAGTGGTGTGTTTATTGGGGAGGGGGGGGGATAGGACATAGCTCTGGCCGGGTTTGCATTGCCACAATGCGTTGCTGCCGCTCGGCGATGCCCTTGTTAATTATCAAATTGTGTAGGGCTTAATAATAACCATAATAACCCTTTCAAAGTCAGCATCAAAGTTTTGCGACATTTAAAAAAAAAATCCAACACCGACGTCATTTAAGGTCAGTCATTTCATCAGGGTCCATTATGCAACATCTCTGATTTTATGACATAATAGATAGAGGGCAAATTAAAATCAATGTCGCGTAAGAAAGCTAACCCCAAACATCTAAGTTCTTGTTAGGGGTTAATAGTGAAATATTATATATCGGCACGGAGGCTATAGACGAACCGGTTATGCTGGTGAAATTCTGTTTAACGTCCTCCGGTCTGGGACAGACACATCTGGGGCATTAGTAGATATACAGATGGTGGGAACGATCCTGGAGGCAATGCCCGGAGGCAGTGCAACACCAGGAAAGTCCCGAATTTGTTTTAGCAATGCAGATGTGTACGGACCGATAAAGAGTGAACCAGTTATGGTAGACATTAGTTTAAAACATCCTTCGCATGGGAATAATTAAGCTGGAGGAAGAAAAGACTTCAATAATAATAATCATAATAATAATAATAATAATAATAATAATCATAATAATCATAATAATTAATAATACTAAACAATTTTATTGACACCTTTTTTCTTACATTTTCAAATATAGAACATAAACATAATTAAGAAAAATAATACAAAACATATGACAAAAATAACACAATACATACACATACAAACACATACGCATGCATATTTCGCGCGGACACACACACACACACACACACACACACACACACACACACACACACACACACACACACGTACACGCACGCACACGCGCGCGCGCACACGCACGCACACACAGACACGCACACACACATATACTACATTACTGAGGTTAAATCTGTAATAAATAGATACATTGAATAATCAAACTTTCAACACGGGTTGGACGTTGAACAATGTTAGTCCACAGGTTATCATTCTTTTTGGGTGTTATTTTAAAGGGAAAACGAAAAAGACAAGGTTCAATAAAAACCTCAATGTCACACACAAAGAATGTTTCTTCAAATACAGCATTAGCGATACTAATAGTACTATCCAAAAAAGGACGCATAACATACTAATAATACTGAGTTAGTTTTGTTGCACAGGTTTAGACAGCAAAAGGAGTGGGCAAATAGATATGATCAATTGTCACAAAACAATGGAATATATGGCAACCACTTGGTAGAAAAGTCATTGTATTCTAAGTTCAAATAAGCAATGTGTTTTTCGATTCTGTAACAATAATTCTTTTTTTTCTAAAAAATATTGTCACCTGCGGAAGGCATCCTTGTATTTTGCATGTATATAATATTATGTAATATTTTGCAAACAATACAATGAAATAAAAAACGGAATCAAGTTTAATATTTGTGTCAAAACCCAGTAATATAAGTGTTTCTGATAATTTTAGATTTTCTGCATTGAAACATTTGTCTTTTGTCTATATTCAAAAATGTGTCCCAAAAGTCTTTAATGTGTGAACATTTCCAAAACATATGATCAATACTGTCCTTGTTTGTGCCACAAAAACTACAATTTTCACTCTGAACAATACCCATGTTTTTCAATATCACAGTATCTGCAAAATTTTAATAATAATAATAATAATAATAATCATCATCATCATCATCATCATCATCACCATCATCATCATCATCATCATAATCATAATAATAATAATAATCATAATCGAGCAACTTAGAAACAAAAACAAATGTGCGCTACAGAGCTAGGAAGCATAAAGCTTAGAGTTGAACATTGAACCTTCAACGTCGAAATTGATAATACAGTGGAACCTCCCTTATAAGACCTTCAAAAACCATCCAAAATGAGGTCTTCTAAGGGAGGGGTCTTCTAAGGGAGGGGTCTTCTAGGGGAGGGGTCTTCTAAGGGAGGGGTCTTCTAAGGGAGGGGTCTTCTAAGGGAGGGGTCTTCTAAGGGAGGGGTCTTCTAAGGGAGGGGTCTTCTAAGGGAGGGGTCTTCTAAGGGAGGGGTCTTCTAAGGGAGGGGTCTTCTAAGGGAGGGGTTTTCTAAGGGAGGGGTCTTCTAAGGGAGGGGTCTTCAAGGGAGGTAATTTTAATACTTACAAAGAAAGGCAATGTCTCAGAGAAGTAGGTCTTATATGGGAGGGAGTCTTATAATGGGAGGTCTTATAAGGGAAGCTCCACTGTACACTGTTCCAGCACTGTTTTGTTTTAGACACTTACATTGAAACACGCGGGTCGCCATGATAACACACACTTAGACGATTGCACCCCCTCCCTTTGTCACCGCTTCCTCACAGACTAATAGTAGTTGTGACAGTTATTAGGCCTATCATTATGGAGCAAACTCTCTGACGCCAGATAACATTGGTGGAATCCAGATAGACTAGTCCATCCATCCATCCATCCACGCCACACATGGAAGAGTCTAACCATCACCTTTGTTCTTGAGTTAGATGTGACCCAGCGCCACGAAAGGGACATTAAGTCGCTGGGCTAGTTTCTCACAATAGGCTTGGAAAGTCAAACATCTCATTTTTGTGTTAAGTTTGAGTTATGGGCATTTACGTGTTCTCTAACATCCAATCTTTCATGTTTATAAAGGACCATCTTTAATAGTGTCTCTAAATGGTCTTATAAGTGTTTTAAAACGGGTAGGTCAATGCATATTTTCCTCAGCTAGGCTAGACAGTAGACTGTGTTTTCTCAAAATGGCCAGTGCTCACACTACTAACTTTAAGTGCTCATAACTCTGGAACGGAAAAAGTATACAAGAATGGTTCTTCTATCAGTAGAAAGATAAATGTCGGACGTTATCAAATGTATAATTCTCTCAGAATGGTCAGTTTGACACTTAATGTCCCTTTCGTGGTGCGGGGTCACATCATTAGGCGTTCCCAAACCTTTCTTCATTCAGTTACACAGTCGAGAGGTAGGCAGCATTTCATATTGATAAAGAACACTCAGGTTGTCGCTGTAAAGCACAAAGTAATGCCTGTCGCGTGCAAATTTGCAGCTCGTGCAAATTTGCAGCTCGTGCAAATTTGCAGCTCTACAAGTGCAGTTGTAGTGCACGCGCACTATAACTTCACTTGCGCTCCAAGTGTCAAGTGTACTATCCGGGACAGAAAATATCAGTTAATTTTTTACGGAAAAAGTGATATTTTCATTCTTGAAATCCCCTATAGAGACAGCACTTTTTCCGTCTAAGATGGTTCAGATAGTGTTTTGATACACACTCTCAAAGTAGCGAGCTGCAAATTTGCAATTTGCACGCGACAATGCCTACCAAGTTTATTTCTGTATGAAGCTTGAAGCAACTGTCTCTTCTTACTTCAATAACAAAAAGCGTCACAATCAATAAAACACAACGGACAGTTAAAAGAGGAAAACGTTGAATTGGTTTTGTCATCGACCCAGCACCAGAACAACTTGTCCCTAAGGGCTTTCCGCCATGAGGACGTAAAACCTCCACTCAACCAACCAACCAATTGGTTTTGTTTTCCTTTTTCTTTCGTTTCTCTCTCGTCTCTGTCGCAAACAATGGCGGCAAATCCCCATCACCCACCCACCCCTCCCCCTGACAAAAAAGGTCACCCTAAGGTTTGTCTGAACAGAATGAACATCTGATTAACGTCCTCCGGCATGGAACAGGCACATGTGGGTCATTAACCCCTTGACTGCCAGCAAAAATTAAAGACAAAATCATTGGGCAAATCATGCCATGAAAAAGACAACTGATAGAGCCAATCTGGCAAACTGGTCTGGGGACTGTGTTAGAGCAAAAGCCAGCATATCAGAGCTATTCATCTTCATCTGATGACGTCATCAGTGATGTCATCAGGTCAGTACGTAATACGTTGTTGGTGGCAGTCAAGCAGGTACTAGATATAAAGATGGTGGGACGATCGTGGAGGCACTGCAATACCAGGAAAGTCTCGAGTTTTTAATCGATTCAAATATTAACTAGTCACCATAGACGAGCAACAGAATAGTCTGTTACGAGATATGCATTTAAAGGTCTCTGTGCACGTTCACATTTTTCACTCTGTCCCCATGACAACACAGTGATGATATGCAAGTAATATTAGGCCTGGCATATCACTGTGTTGCCATAGGGAAATTGTGAAAAATGTTAACTTGTGTTGAGACCTTAAGTGAACGTGGTTTCGCTCTCTGTGTGCCTAAACACAGCTGTGCTGTTGTTGTTGTTGTCGTACCCTGGCTAAAAGACTCCAGGGATCATCCCAACAGCAGTAGCACTTGACCACTATGGTACAAATGCACCAGCTACGGATGAGAACATTACGCGTGTGACCGTTTTTGAGTACCCCGCCACGTGAGCAGCCACACTCCGACTTCGGGAGAGATAGCTGTGTTTTTACCTTTGTCTGTCTGTCTGTTTGTCTGTCTGATTGCACTATCTGTCTACATCATTAAATTTTAAAAAAATTAAAAAATTCAGTCTTTGTGTAATTGCCACACAGCATAACAATTCGGCTGCCAAGGAATACTGTCGAAGGAGACGCGTTCTATATACATTATTCAGAGTAGGCTAGTTTCTGACAACGGTTGGAAAACTGAAACCACATCCAAAGCACAACCTAATCGATTTAGTACCTACGTGTTTTCCGTTGTTTTTTTTTTGGTTCTCATAAAGCTTTGTTTGTGGTTGCTAATATTGTTTGGCTTTGCTTTCGTTTTGTGTGTGTGTGCCTAAGCGGCTTATGAAGGGTTCTTTAGCAGTGCTTTTGTTATTGACTAGCAGCTACGCCCCGCGGTTGCTACGCCCTGCGCTCGCTTCGCTTTGCGGCACCTTTTCCCCGGCACAGGTCTTTAGAATAGCAGTTGCCAGGATAGCACTTCAAAATGTCTCCCACTGTAGTCCATGCTTACGGAGCCCCCTCGGCTCTCACTCTCACTGTGCTATTGGCCCTTCAAAGTGCTCTTCCACCGCATTCCTCTGTTAATGCTGAACACGAGTATAATATGGTTATAGTGGTCTAACGCCAACGGTTTTGAAACTATGAGCATTTGTTTTCAGAGCCCCCTCAGCTCTCACTCTCACTGTGCTATTTGCCCATCCAAAATGTCTTCCACTGCATTCCCCTGTTAATGCTGATCACAAATACATATGGTTGTGGTGGTCTAACGCCAAACGTTTTGAAACTATGAGCACTTGTTTTCGGAGCCCCCTCAGCTCTCACTCTCACTGTGCTATTGGCCCCTTCAAAATGTCTTCCACTGGGTTTCCGTCGTGATTCTATGGGTTTAACACCAACGGTTTTGAAATTGTGGGCACTTTCATCTGGACAGACCGTCATCATGTAACAGCTTCAAGATCAAAATGTATAGGTCAAGGTCAGGTTGCTTTTAAATGTCTCCAACTGCATGCCTTAGATCATGGTGATTAAGAATATATATGGTTTCGTGGGTGTAAACCCAATTGTGTCCAAACTACAGCCACAGGTAAAAATGAGAGAAGTTCAAAAGTCAAGGTCAAGGTCATTGGGGTAATCAACATTTTGCAACACACATGACCTTGAGGCTGTCTACCAACATTAAAGCCTGTAGCTGAAAAAATGTGCCAGATATGGCCAAAACACCAAGTTGACACCTCCAAGGTCTATGTCTTTGACCTTAACCTTGACCTTCATCGGTACCCAATAATCCAAATCATCATTAGTCAATCCACCCCTGTCCCACGTTTGAACAACGTAAGTCCAACAATATGAAAGGTATGGCCTCCAGAAGCAATTTCGGGTTTCAAGGTCAAGCTTCAAGGTCAAGGTCAGCACGTTTAGAGGTTTTTTTATGGGACCATTCCGGCACTGTGATACACCACCACACACAATTTAAAGCCATTCGGTTCACTGGTCCATGAGATAGAGCTCGGATACAAAATATATAGCACAAATAAGTAAATTTCGGTTTTGTGAGTCTTCCTTGGCGGAGGATGGCACTGGCGGTTCACAATTCAGGATCGGAATAGGTTGCGATATGCTGATCAAGAATATATATGGCTATAGGGGTCTATGGCCATCGGTTCGGGCACAATTGCCTGGACAGACAAACAGACAGAGAGACTGACCGACCGACCGACAGACAGACAGACAGACAGACAGACACACACACACACACACACACACACACACACACACACACACACACACACACACACACACACACACACACACACACACACACACACACACACACACGTTGCACGCACATATGGTGTTGAGTGGCACAGAGGTAACACGTTCGCCTTGTGTCAAGTAAACCCCGAGCTCGAACCTGAGTACAGGTGTTTTTTTCTCTCACTTTGCACTAGGCCTAATGGTCTTAACGTGGAGTCTTTCGGATGAGACGATAAACCGAGGTCCCGTGTGCCCATGCACTTAGGACAC
>CM065697.1:28394596-28397096 GCA_017654935.2 Phymorhynchus buccinoides | reverse complement strand
ACAAATCGCACAACGTACTTAGAACTAGAGGCAAATCGTTGATATAAACGGAGAAAAGCAAAGGTCCTAAGACGGAACCCTGAGGAATGCCATACTTTGTTGTTCTAGATGAAGACACGTGGCCGTTAACAGCCACCACCTGTTTCCTCTCCATTAAAAATGATGATAGAAGTTCTATTGTATTACAAGACAATCCATATAATGTTAGTTTTTTAAGCAGAAGAGAATGGTCTACAACATCAAATGCTTTAACAAAGTCAACTATTAGAGCACCAGTTATTTCATTATTATTGATATTAGTAAGCCATTTATCAACAAGAGTTGTAAGAGCTGTTTGACAAGAGTGTTTCGTTCGAAAACCAGACTGACACGGATGGAAAAGATGAAAGTGGTCAAAATGATTAAGGATGTGTTTGTTCATGTGACTTTCTAATGGTTTTGATAAGACAGACACGATGGAAATGGGTCTATAATTACAAGGGTCAGAACGATCTCCTGATTTAAATATGGGTGTGATTCTCGCTGTCTTAAAAGCTTTAGGAAAATGGTTTTTAGAAATACACAAATTATATATGTAAGTGAGTGATTCGGATATGACTGGAGCTGATAGTTTAAGAATTTTGCCATCTATGTCGTCTAGGCCTCTGGTGTTTGTTTGCTTTAAATGAACAAGATAATTAAAGACTTCGTATACCGTTAAATAAGGAATAGTTAGTTCGGATGAAATTTCTTTACACAAACAAAAGTCATGAAGATATTTAAGATCATTTTCCTCGGATCTGTTGTTTTGTATAATAGTGTTGGCTATTTCAGAGAAATATACGTTAAAGGTTTCTGGAGATAGTTCATTTGTAACATTTTTTTGTAAACTGGATTTTTTGTTATTTAGCTGGTTAATGGCTGACCATATGGATATACTGTCTGATTTGTTAGTTAGAGAGAGAGAGAGAGAGAGAGAGAGAGAGAGAGAGAGAGAGAGAGAGAGAGAGAGAGAGAGAGAGAGAGAGAGAGAGAGAGAGAGAGTGCAGTTTGACAAGAATGGTGATGTCGAAAGCCAGATTGTAAGAGAGAGAGAGAGAGAGAGAGATTGAGAGGAGAGAGAGAGAGAGCAGAGAGAGAGAGAGTAGAGAGAGAGAGAGAGAGAGAGAGAGAGAGAGAGAGAGAGAGAGAGAGAGAGTAGAGAGAGAGAGAGAGAGAGAGAGAGAGAGAGTAGAGTTCATTCTCCAGAGAGAGAGAGAGAGAGAGAGAGAGAGAGAGAGAGAGAGAGAGAGAGAGAGAGAGAGAGTATTCAGTCTCCCACTCTCTTTCCATATATCTCTCACAATCTCTCTGTCATGCTCACTCTGCATAGATCTGTCTGTCTCTCTCACAATCGCACTTTCTCTCTTTCACCCTCTACTCTCTCTGTGTACATCTCTCTCTCTCTCTCTCTCTCTGTCTATCTGTCTCTCTCTCTCTCTCTCTCTCTCTCTCTCTCTCTCTCTCTCTCTCTCATCTCTCTCCTCTCTCTCTCTCTCTTCATCTCTCTCTCTCTCTCTCTCGCTCTCTCTCTCTCTCTCTCTCCATCTCTCTCTCTCTCTGTTCTGTTCCTTAGTCACTGACAGATTCTGATCAGGATAGGGCCTACCTCGAATAAAGGCGGATCGCTGAGTTTGTCAAGGAGAGGGGGGTTCCTATAGCATGGTTGGGGGGCTTCCTACGATAACGTGAATATGTGACCTAGCACCACGAGAGGGACATTAAGTCGCTGGGCTAATTTCTCACAACAGGATTGCAAAGTCAAAAATATCATTTGTTTGTTCTGTAACATCTTATGTTTCGTATTTACAAAGGTCAATCTTTAAAATGATCTCTAAAAGGGTCTTATAAGTGTTTTTAAAACAAGTAAGTCAATGCATTTTTCTACAGCTAGGCTTGATTTTAGACTGTTTTCTCAATATGACCGATGTTCACCCGACTAACTTTAAATGCTCGTAACTCGGGAACGGAAACAGATACAAGACTGGTTCTTGTATCATTAGAAAAAGAATTGTCTGACGTTTTCAAATGTATAATTGTCTCAGAATTGTCAGTTTGACACTTAATGTCCCTTTCGCGGTGTTGGGTTACATATATTATGTTGTGGTATAGAATGTTGACCCGCGTAGAATGTGTACATTCTATGATGATGAGATTGTAGAATATATACATTCTACGACTGGTTCATAGAATGTATACATTCTATGAAAATGAAACACAGAATGTATGCTTTCTACAGCGAAAACATAGAATGTGTACATTCAATGGATAAACTTTTTATTTTTTGCTGTCCCATCTTCTGGGCCGTACAGTGGCGTTGATCCCACGCCGCTCATTCCGAATCCCAATTCGCAGCCCCCTCCCCCCCCCCCCCCCCCCCCCCGGCTTTTTTTTTTCAGGTCACAGAATCCGAGACCAGCAGTCCAAGGGGAGCGAATCTATGTTAGGCCGTCAGGAGGCAACCAACCGAGGAGACACTGCA
>CM065697.1:28387096-28389596 GCA_017654935.2 Phymorhynchus buccinoides | reverse complement strand
GATAAACTAGCGGATGAGGCCCAAATCCCAGGGACTCAAAAAGCGTGAAGAGGCGTTAGCGTTCCAGAGGCACAGTAGTAGACCTATTGTCTCCACGGTACCATTGTAACCAGTACCATCTGTCAGAGACTCATATTGTGCCTGATTATTACGATGGCTTGGAGTCAAAACGGACTATCTTTAGATAGTCCATTTGACGTATTATTGGATTTATTACAAAAAACATGTAACTAAGGAATGGTTTACTTTTTAGCTACAGAGAGAGAGAGAGAGAGAGAGAGAGAGAGAGAGAGAGAGAGAGAGAGAGAGAGAGAGAGAGAGAGAGAGAGAGAGAGAAACAAGAACAAGAACAACGTTTTAATGAGCCGGGCCATCTGCCCATGTCAAAGGGAACAGTGGGAAGGGGAAAACTGTTAAATCACCCCTCCCCCCCCCCTCAAAAAAAACAAACAAGGGAAAATCCATAACACAAAATATTAAGCAAGATATCTTCATACATAATTACACCAAGCCAGAGAGAGAGAGAGAGAGAACACTGAACACTGAACTGGTTTATTGCACTTTGGCCATAGACCACAATACAACCGGCAGGGTAAAGGGAAAAAACACAACAACAAAAAACAAAAACAAACGCACATCGCTAATACTATCTAAGTATGTGTAGCGCAATATTTAAAGAGAAAAGAAAAGAAAATGCGAGAGAGAGAGAGAGAGAGAGAGAGAGAGAGAGAGAGAGAGAGAGAGAGAGAGAGAGAGAGAGAGAGAGAGAGAGAGAGAGAGAGAGAGAGAGAGAGAGAGAGAGAGAGACAGAGAGAGAGAGAGAGAGAGAGAGAGAGAGAGAGCATGTATGTTATGCATAATACAAGTAAGTTTCTGCATAATCATGTAGTTATATGCAGGCTTATGAGTGAGCGCGTAATTGAGCGAACATTGTGACAATGAAAACGGTAATTATAGTGTTACGTTTTTAGTCCCCGAGCCGAAGGTTCGGGGAGCTATTGTTTCTGTCTGATCCGTCCGTGCCTCCGGCGTGCCTCCGTCCGTCCGTCCGGCTATTCGTCCGTTTTTCTCAAAAACTATTCAGTCTATCATCATCAAATTTGGCATACTAGTTTGCCAAGATGCAAGCTATCCACTGATGTATTTAGTTTTACATTAAGGTCAAGGTCGCGCCAGTTACGGGGTTCAAACCCCAAAACACATAATCGCTAATATCTCGCGAAGTTTTGCATGTATTTCAATGCAGTTTTTTTCCCACAACATTTCTTGATGAATGGTCTATAAAACAGTTGTCATGAATTTTTCTGTGCGCTCGTGTGAGCATGATCGCGCGCGCTCATATCACGGGTCCGAACCCTAAGGCTATATATAAAAAACCTATTCGGTTTCGTGCTGTTTTCATGCGTTTTTATGTAGTTACGTGCTGTTTTGATGCGTTTTTATGTATGTGTACAACCGACACATTCCGATTTCGGAGTACCTCGGCAATGCTGTGAGGGGACGTTGCAGCCGCTCGGGGTTGCACTTTTTTTTTTTTTTTTTTTTTTTTAATGCATTACCTCATTTCTTTTAACCCTTCTTGTTCCTGCTTATATTATTTTGTCCTCTTCTACTTTATGTTTTATTTTTTATTTTTTACTTCATTCTTTCTATTTGTCTATTTTGTGGTGAACTGCGTGTTGTTTTTCCATGAGATTTATCTTGAACGTGAAACTTATGTGTGAGCTAGAGTGAATTTTTTTTTTTTTTTTTTTTTTTTTTTTTTTTTTTTCTTTCTCCCATTTGAGTGAACTGTCTTCATAATGATTTAACCTGGAGTGTGGCACACACAGCCAGCCTATTTTAATTTAGTCCATGATTGGGTTTGACAAAGGGATGTAAAGTTCCGAAATATATTGCCAGTAACAACGTGGGTGGTTTTTTGTTCATCAAAGACTAATAACTTGTATCAAACAATGACTGCAGAAATATATTTTTTTTAAAAAGGGGGGTTTTGCGTTTCATATTTCAGCAGTCTTTTTTTTATTTTTTATATTTTTTTATATACAAGTTTATTAGTTTTCGTAATAATTATGTTCAATGATATGTCAATGGACTAGATAGTCCGTTTTGACTCCAAGCCATACATTTATATTATAAATTTAATTTAGTATTATGCTACTACTTCCCCCTGTGCGGGGAGAATACCGGGGGGTCTTTTGTCCCCACCTTCTGGAAGTTCTGTGCTTGTAGGCCAACTTCCTCTAATCTGTCACTCTCTTTGACTCTGCCTTTTCCCTCTGCTCACTGTCATCTACTACCTTTCTGCCTTACCGGTCCATTCTCCTGCCTTTTTTTTGTTCTTTCAAGAAACTCTTTCAAAAACATTTCCTTCCAGCCGAAGTCGGACTTGCTGGGCCTAACTATTTCTTAGGCGCATAACGGCAGCATGACGCATCTGCGCTCATAACTGACAGGAAACTGTCTAAGCGATCGAAGAAGAAGCAGAAGAAGAAGAAGA
>CM065697.1:28367096-28369596 GCA_017654935.2 Phymorhynchus buccinoides | reverse complement strand
ATCTCATGAAATAAAGAAAATTTCAGTCAATTTTGCCCATGAGACGAATGCTAGACATTAAGGCTCGTCTCATGGGCAAAATGAGACTGAAATTTGCTTCATTTTCATGAGATAATTGGGGTGGGCTTCTTACCCGCCCATGCGCTTTTTACCCCGTCTTCCCCTATATTGGAAGTATTTACTTCATTACTCGCCATGTTGCATTGCCACACAACATTCGAAGCCATTCTACCCGCTGGTTCATGAAATACAACAGCTCGGGACATGAAAGAAGGACATTTCGGTTTTGTGAGTCTTCCTTGGCGGAGGTTTGACTCTGGCGGTTCGAAATTCAGGATCTGAAGAGGTTGTGACATGCTGATCAAGAATATATTATGTGGCTATGGGAGACCCTAGGCATATTGTAGATAATAATATCCGCGAGAGGACAAAAAGTTCGCGAAAGGACTTAGCACACATGTTTCCGACCCTCAATCTTAAAGTCTGTTTCTTTCAATTTATCAAAATATAATCCTAGGCTGATCCTAACCCTATCCCCTTCCCGAGAATTGCAGAATGTAGTCGCTTGTCGGTGAAACATTTTCAAAACGAGGGGGTTTGCCTAATAATCCTAGGCTGATCCTAACCCTATCCCCTTCCCGAGAATTGCAGAATGTAAGTCGCTTGTCGGTGAAACATTTTCAAAACGAGGGGGTTTGCCTAATAATCCTAGGCTGATCCTAACCCTATCCCCTTCCCGAGAATTGCAGAATGTAAGTCGCTTGTCGGTGAAACATTTTCAAAACGAGGGGGTTTGCCTAATAATCCTAGGCTGATCCTAACCCTATCCCCTTCCTGACAATTGCAGAATGTAGTCGCTTCTCGGTGAACATTTTCAAAACGAGGGTGTTTTTTTCTTAACAATCCTAGGCTGATCCTAACCCTATCCCCTTCGAGAGGATGGCAGAATGTAGTCGCTTCTCGGTGAAACAGTTTCCAAAACGAGCAGGTTTGTTTAACCCTTTCACCGCCAATGTCACATTTATGCACCACAATGGCTTACCACCCATGTCACTAAAAGGCTTTCAATCCGGATCTGTTATCCGAAGACCATAATTTTTTTCTTAATCTTGGGAGGCAAGGATAGGCCTAAGGTTATACATGTCGCAGAGGAATTCCCAATATTGCAGGTAATTTTTGTCTCTACCCAGTTAAGCTTAATGGTATATTTTGGCAGAAAATGGATGGCGGCGAAAGGGTTAACCTTTCCGCCGCCAGCCATTTTTCAGCAACAAAAAAATCCATTAAACTTACCTGGGTAGAGAGAAAAAAGGGTCTGCAATATTGGTCCATTCCTCTATGACATGTATAAAGCAAAGCCTATACCTCCCACAATTATGAAAATAGGCTCTTTGGATAACAGACCCTGGTTTGAGGTCTTTTCGTGACATGGGCGTTAAATCAATGTGGTGCTAAAATGCGACATTGGCGGTGAAAGGGTTAATAATCCTAGGCTGATCCTAACCCTATCATTTCCACTAGGATTGCAGAATGTAGTCGCTTCTGCAGGGTTAATATTTTCAGAACGAGTAATTATGAAAATAGGCTCTTTTGGATAACAGACCCTGGTTTGAGGCCTTTTCGTGACATGGGCTTAAATCCGTTAAATCAATGTGGTGCCTAAATGCGACATTGGCGGTGAAAGGGTTAATAATCCTAGGCTGATCCTAACCCTATCATTTCCACTAGGATTGCAGAATGTAGTCGCTTCTGCAGGGTTAATATTTTCAGAACGAGTAATTATGAAAATAGGCTCTTTGGATAACAGACCCTGGTTTGAGGTCTTTTCGTGACATGGGCGTTAAATCAATGTGGTGCTAAAATGCGACATTGGCGGTGAAAGGGTTAAATAATCCTAGGCTGATCCTAACCCTATCATTTCCACTAGAATTGCAGAATGTAGTCGCTTCTGCAGGGTTAATATTTTCGGAACGAGTTTGTTTTTCTTAACAATCCTAGGCTGATCCTAACCCTATCCCCTTCGAGAGGATGGCAGAATGTAGTCGCTTGTCGGTGAAACATGTTCAAAACGAGGTGAAAACCCCCCCCCAAAAATCCCGAGAATGGCAGAGTGTTGCTTCTCATTGCAATGCAATTTAAAGCGAAAATTTAAAGGGGTTGGGTGGGGGTGGGGGTTGCTCAGTTGCTTAAAGACCCACCCCGTCACGTGTCAAAATCACGGTTTTCACGTGTTTTCCCTCTTATAGCTGGTAGCAAATCTTAAAGACCCACCAGAGCACGTGTCGAAATCACGGGTTTCACGCATTCTCCCTCTTATAGCTGGTAAGAAATCTTAAAGACCCACCAGAGCAAGTGTCGAAATCACGGGTTTCACGCATTCTCCCTCTTATAGCTGGTAAGAGAAATCTTAATAGACCCCACCAGAGAACGTGTCGAAATCAACACGGTTTTCAGCACTTATAGCTGGTAAGAAAAAGACCCACCAGAGCACGTGTCGAAA
>CM065697.1:28354596-28357096 GCA_017654935.2 Phymorhynchus buccinoides | reverse complement strand
CCCCCTATCTCTGTTGTAGGTTTCCTCCAATCCTCACTCACTCACTCACTGCTAAAACTTCTCGCCTTTCAAACTAAACTACTAGTAGAGGAGGGTCCCCTACACTACCTAACTCTTCGAGTTCAACTTGGCACCATGCCAGAAAGAAGAAAAAAAGAAAGAAGAAGACATAGATATTTGCCTTTGCTTGCTTCTTTTACCCTTCGCCTCCCCTCCCCCTTGGGATGAAAAAAAAGGAAGAAAGTGTGTATGTGATATTAGGGACGGGAAGGGGTGGGGTGGAGGGGGAGAGGAGAAGAAGAGGGGGGTGGGGAGTTGAGAGGAGGGGGGGGTCGGGAAGGGTAGAGAAAGAAGACTAGGCGTTCAAGACTGCACTTGGTCATCTCCAAACATGGAACACACAGGTTGTTGTTTTTATAGTAAAGTTCTATTTTTGTGTGTAGTTGATGGTTTTAAGGTTTTGGCTAGGGTTAGGGTTAGGGTTAGGGTTAGGGTTAGAGTCCGTTCCATTTCAAATTGAATGGTTAAAAGACACACGTTCTAAAGTTTCCGCTGAAAATCGACATTGTCACGCGAATGGCGTCACTTTCCACTTTTGGAGATGACCAAGTGCAGCATTGAACGTCTTGTAGACAGAAGACGTTGGTATTGATATTTCGTGCTTGAATTCACGCTGCTTTCTGTCCCTATATACGTATTACCCATCCCCTACCTCCACCCCCACCCCCCATCCCACCCACCCCCAACTTCCAACCGCACTCTCCCTCCCCCTCCCCCCTCCCTCATCTTGTGCTGACCTACTTCCAATCCTTGTATAATCATATATTTTTTTATCGTGCCATTACTGTGCATGACTCGGGAAGGATACAGGGACGGATTGGGTGGGGTGGTGATACAGGGATTCCGGAACCCCCCTTCCAAAAGAAAAGAAAGAAAAAGAAAGAAAAAGAAAGAAAGAAAGAAAGAACAGATTTCGTCTTATATAAAGTTGCCCCCCGTGGGGATACTGGGGGGGTCTTTTGTATAAATAGTTCCCCCATCGTCTGGAAGTTCTGTGCTTGTAACTTCCCCTTATCTGTCACTCTCTTTGACTCTGCCTTTTCCCTTCGCTTACTGTCATCTATGCTATCTTTCTGCCTTACCGGTCCATTCTCCTGCCCTTTTTTCACGAAACACTTTCAAAAACATTTCCTCCAGCCGAAGTCGGACTTGCTGGGCTTAACTGTTTCTTAGTTAGGCGCATAACGGACGGCAGCATGACGCATCTGCGCTCATAATTGACAGGAAACTGTCTGAGCGATCGAAGAAGAAGAAGAAGAAGAAGGGAAAGTTGTGATTCCATGCTCTACTAGTTGGAGCTTATTTTTCAAGGAGAGGCCTTCAACGCGTCTATCACATTCAACCTATCGTCAGCTTCTGGGATGGGGTGAGGGTGGGGGGTGGGTGGGTTGGATCGTCGAGCACTTGGAACCCTCACTCCTCCTACCACCACCCCCCACCACCCCCACCCTCGCTTCATTGTGATTAACTGATCCGCCTCTGGCATGGGAGGAGTGGAAACGTTATAGGCATATAGTGAGGCATAGCTGAAACTGTCTTGGAGAGGGTTGTCTCTGTGTGTGGGGGTGAGAGGGTGTGTGGGTTGTGGGTGGTGGAGGTGGAGGGGGGGGGGGGGGGGTAGGGGTGAGTGGCAGTACAAAGCGTACACAACCTGAGAGATGGTGGGGCGCATAGGTGAGTGTGTGTGGGGGTGGGGGGGATGGGGGAGGACTAGGAGGAGGGGTAGGGGGTAGGTGGGCGAATGAATGGTAAAGGGTGTTAACGCCCAAATGACAGATGAAATGAACACCCGTGTTGTATATAATATGAATGCCAACAGCCAAGAAAGCGCACAGGCGTGCTTAATTTTTTGTTCTTATTTTATTAATGGGCAACTTAGGACGATAATTTGACCGCCAGTGGGGGGGGGGGGGGGGGAGTCAAACCGTGAGGGGCTTACCGCGTGATATTCCGGTGTTGACTGCCCCCTGGCTGTCAAATTATCGTCCTATGTTGCCCATTAAAATCCTGCGAGGTGGTAAGTTGGGGGTGCGTGCCTTTTTGTCCTTTCCCGATTGGTCCTTTCCCGTTTGGTCCTTTCCCGTTTGGTCCTTTCCCGTTTGGTCTTTTCCCGTTTCGTCCTATGCCTTCAGACAGTGCCGTTTCGTCCCTTTCTTGTATTTAAACATAATACACATGGCGTTCACTCGAAAAGGCAGGAACACGTGTACAACAGGTAAGGTTAGATAGGGGTAGGGTTAGGATAGAACGCCCGGGAAAGGGATAGGGTTAGGATTAGGGTTGGGGTTAGGGTTAGAAATTTAAAAAGTCAAGACAACATGGCCAACATGGCCACGCTTGACGTTGCCGTTATCCAATTAAATTGCGAGTAGATGGAGTCGATACTGCAGATAGCTTACTGTTTCGTGGACTCGTCAAACTCGGAAAGAGAAGCGTAGGG
>CM065697.1:28324596-28347096 GCA_017654935.2 Phymorhynchus buccinoides | reverse complement strand
ACGCACGCACGCACGCACACACGCACGCACGCATGCATGCACGCACGCACGCACGCATGCATGCACGCACGCACGCACGCATGCACACACGCACGCACACACAATTATCAACAAACGCACCCTCTGTTTATGATTCTGGATCACACATACACGCACACGCACACACACACGCACACAAATACCAACACACACGCACTCTTATTGTTATTCTTGATCTCACACACACACACACACACACACACACACACACACACACACACACACACACACACACACACACACACGATACACACGCGCACGCACACGCACGCACACGCACACACGCACGCACACGCACACGCACACCACACACACACACACACACACACACACACACACACACACACACACACACACACACACACACAACACACACACACACACACACACATGACACACACACACACACAAACACACACGCACACACACACACACACACACACACACACACACACACACACACACACACACACACACACACACACACACACACACACACACACACACACACACACACACTACACAAGTTTGATGCTGAACATATCGACAGGATACGAATAATCATAATAATTATCTACAGTGTCAGTATGATCTTTGTTGTACGAGAAAAGTGAGAAGGCACAGCAAAAAACACCCCGAAAACACTATGAGAAATCAAAGATAACGTTAAACTCGAGATTACAATGCAAAACAGGTGCACGCGCATGGCAGCTATCACATCAACTGACAATAAACATCTTGCACAATAATGATAAACAATACAAATCTCGGGTTTTTTGACGTGGCTTGACAGGCTTCCGTTTCCCGTCGGATCACGTGACCTGTCAGATGCGTCATTTCCGGCGGTGAGTGCAGGCGGAGTTTTCTCCCTTTTTAAGAAACTCTGTGGCATTTGAACTGGGGTGTTTTTTATGTTAGAGATAAATTTGAGCTCTGCACCTCCTTGACACATTCTTGGCTGCCATGCTCCTTCTTCTGCTTGCACAATCCATGAATCAACAGCACAAGTGTGTTTAATTGTTACCAGCCGCGAACGATAACCATAACGTTTAAACGGAGGGACCTAGGACGCTCAGATTGTGCATGCGGATAGGTACTGAGCATATCTAGTCCGAGTTCGAAAATGAAGGTTGTAGGTAAAAGGTCAAGGTCACTGGAGCCGAAAATGCTGCCGAGCACCTGGCACGATAACGTGTGAACGCACGGTCATAGAACGCGCAAATTTTGCACGCGGATAGGTGGTACTAAGGATATCTAGACCGAGTTCGAAAATGAAGGTCGTAGATAAAAGGTCAAGGTCACTGGAGCCGAAAATGCTGCTAAGCACCTGATACGATAACGTTTGCACGGAGGGATCTAGGACGCTCATGCGGATAGGTACTTTGGATATCTAGGCCCGGTTTGAAAACGAAGGTCATAGGTCAAAGTTCAAGGTCACGGGAGCCGAAAATGCTCACACACCTTTTTATTTTGGCTTCCAAGAGAGCCTATCAAGGTCTTTTAAGAAGAAGAAGAAGAAGAAGTAGCCCACGAAATGGTATCGCCCAATATAGCAACAAAAATGTGTCCCTGCCATTTTGCCCTGTGCTGTGTAACGTCTGGCGCGAACCGCTGCGCAGAATCACTTCTGCATTATAATAATAATAATAATAATAATAATAATAATAATAAAACTTTTATAGCGCTCGATGAAGAAAACAATCATCATCAGAGCGCTTTACAAATATTACGAGAGAAAACAATCAAGAAAAAACAAACATTATAGAAAACAATATGAAGAAGTATATATATAGATTTGTTAAGAAACACACTAAACAATGGACACCTTTGTCCGTCTGGGCCAATAATGTAATCTTGGGGATAACTTCACAGAATCGCTTCAAAATGTGTACATGCGTGGTGGTCTGCTGCCGGAGTGTGGTTGGTTGGTTGGCTTACCCTGGCTAAAAGACTCCAGGGATCATCCCAACAGCGAGAAGCATTTGAACACTAAGGTACAAATGCATCAGCTAGGGATGAGAACATTACGTGTGCGACCGTTTTTGATTACCCCGCCATGTGGGCAGCCACACTTCGTCTTCGGGGGATTTTAGACTGATGATGTTATGCTGGGAGCTTGTCATGGCTTAGGACAATCCCCGCACAACCATTCAGAGCATAACAACATTTTGATGTAGCCTTGGCGTTCTAGCTTATGTCAACTGGTCTGACACAGCCTCATGCCAAGGCATGGAGTGTGATTATGTAGACTAACTACCCTGTTTGGTGCATATACTGATGACATTTGTGAAGTGTTAGGGTATCACCCCAAACCAGGCAAAGTTGTAGTTTATAAACACACCCATTATATTTTTGGCAGTGAAGAAATTTCACCCGCAAGAAGCAACATCCCCCCCCCCCCCCCCCCCCCACCACGTGGGGATACCGGGGGGGTCTTTCGTATAAATAGTTCCTCCACCTTCTGGATGTTCTGGGCTTGTAACTTCCGATAATATGCCTCTCTCTTTGACTCGGCCTTTTCCCTTTGCTTTCTATCATCTATTATAGATCTTTCTGACTTACCGGTCCATTCTCCTTCCTATTTTCTTCTTTTTTTTCTTTCTCACGAAACACTTTCAAAAGACATGTCCTCCAGCCGAAGTCGGACATGCTTGCTGGGCCTAACTATTTCTGAGTTAGTGTGACGAGGTAATGGGTTAAAAGGCTAAGCCTCTAGGGAAGACTTTTAGTGTGTTAAATTTTCAAGTAGAAAATTTGCCTTTAACCCACTTCTCTAGGGTATGGGAGATGAGCAACTTTCCCGGCCCCTTTTCATCTAATAAATTTATATTTGTGCCCGGGTTCTGGCTCGTATGGTTGTAAGAAATACAAGTGGTTGAATTGCTCTAAATGGCAGACAGAGAGAAGTAGTGTTTTACATGAAATTACAAGACTCCCACTCTCATCAGTCTGACCAAAGGGTTCAGGATTATTTGACACTTGTATTTTATTTACTCACAAAATCTGCATAAGATTATGCAACAATAATAATAAAGCAGCTCAATGGCGCCAAAACAAAATATGAATGAAAAACAATGGAATCCGAAAGGATTTACAAGACTTTTGTCTTTCTAAAAGGTTAGCCCCAAGCAGGAAGGGTCACTAATCATCATTGTCCGGAGGAAAGTTCAAATGATTGTAGATGTGACGATTTGCCTTTAGCCCACTTCTCTAGGGTATGGGAGATGAGCAACTTTCCCGGCCCCTTTTCATCTAATAAATTTATATTTGTGCCCGGGTTCTGGCTCGTATGGTTGTAAGAAATACAAGTGGTTGAATTGCTCTAAATGGCAGACAGAGAGAAGTAGGGTTTTACATGAAATTACAAGACTCCCACTCTCATCAGTCTGACCAAAGGGTTCAGGATTATTTGACACTTGTATTTTATTTACTCCCAAAATCTGCATGAGATTATGCAACAATAATAATAAAGCAGCTCAATGGCGCCAAAACAAAATATGGATAAAAAAACAATGGAATCCGAAAGGATTTATAAGACTTTTGTCTTTCTATAAGGTTCGCCCCATGCCGGAAGGGTTACTAATTATCTTCAGTGTCCGTAGGAAAGTTCAAATGATTGGCGCAGTCCGGTGGACTTAGCTGTTTCAAGTTCCTCCGTGGTGATCGGCGAGTGCTGGGTTGGCTGGGCTTGCTCGTCAGATGAGAGTAGCTCCCAGTCGTTCCGGTTACGGCTTCGCGGGATGGCACGGTTCAGGCGTGGTCTCCTCGCGGATTCTGGGTGCGGGTCGTCTTGGCGGCGGTCCCGTCTTGGTGCTTGGTGGAGTCAGGGATAATCTTCCGGCCCACGATGCCCTGTAGTGGGCTTATTATGACAGGCTGGGAGTGTTGCTCTAGCTACGTTTCAGCGTCTTGTGTGAAAAACTTTTTCTCACCACTCCAATTATAGCCTTCACTTTCAAACAATGAAAGCCTGTCATTGGTTTATAGCAGTCGACACATCACAAGATGATGTTCAAAATGTACAGAACAATCACGCGCCGATTACAGCATTATCACATGCTGGACATTCCTAACCTTGCTCATGATAGGAAAGGCAAAACCGTCTTCAAAGGGAATTGACCGTGGTTGTCACTTTCTCATGATGAGGAGGGTAGATAAGAGGGGGGGGGGGGGTGAAGGGAGATAACCTCGGTAGGTGGTTACATGCCGACCGGGGAGACAAATCGAACTTCAAAGGGACCAATCCCTTAATCGGCGTTCTTTAGATGGTGGGTGGCAATTAACGTGGCGGCCGGACAGAGAAATGAAAAGGAGAGGGGGGGGGGGGGTGTAGATAAGAAAGAGGGGTCGCGTGGGACACTTACGTCACAGGCGCGGTCCGCTGGACTTAGCTGTTGTCAAGTTCCTCCCTAGTGATCGGCGAGTGCTGGGTTGGCTGGGCTTGCTCGTTAGGTGAGAGTAGCTCCCAGTCGTTCTGGTTACGGCTTCGCGGGATGGCACGGTTCAAGCGTGGTCTCCTCGCGGATTCTGGGTGCGGGGCGTCTTGGCGGCGTTCCCGTCTTGGTGCTTGTGAGTCAGGGATAATCTTCCTGCCCACGATGCCCTGCTGATAATCACAGGAGAAGGTGGATGTAGGTCTCTATGGCTTAGAGACAAGGGGCTTCAGTCGGCAGGGAATTAGTGAATCCCAACCGGCTAGAAGGCTTCCCTTGTACAATAGCACTAAGAACACATAATCTGAATTTCAGTTAACAAACGGAGATCAGTAAAACATAAAAGGTGATCAAGCCAACATCACTCTCCATCCAACACCTGGAAAGGAATGGTATCATAAAGTGCAAGATTGCGACCCATAGGTTTCCTACTAAAAATAGACAAAAGGGTTAGTAGGCATAAAATCCGGTTCTGGTACCAAAAGTGTTAAAGTCAAAAACACACACACACAAATAATCAGTGCACATAAATAGAACAGAATGTTTACCACTTCTTTTCAATAACATATCTATCTACTCCTTATTCATCATTGAACATAGGATCTAGATCAAAACTAGGATCAAACAAACAAGTCTCAATCACCAGCCATCAATAATACTCACTAGTTGGGCTTATGAAGACTGGCTGGGAGAGAGGTTGAGTCTGCAATGTTGCTCCAGCTAGGTTTCAGCGTCTTGTGTGAAAACTTTTTCTCACTACTCCAATTATAGCCTTCACTTTCAAACAATGAAAGCCTGTGGTTGGTTTATAGCAGTTGACACGTCACAAGATGATGCTATAATTTTATGCATACTAGTACCGAACAATCACGCGCCGGTTACATCCTTATCACGTGCACATTCCTATCCTTCTCGTGCTCGGAAGGGAAAATCGTCTTCAAAGGACGCCGACTGTTGCTATCACTTTCTCGTGATGGGGAACGGAGATAAGGGGGGGGGGGGGGGGGGTTAAAGGGAGATAACCTCTGTAGGTGGTACATGCTGACAGGGGAGGTAAATCGGGATTCAAAGAGACAAATGCCTTAATCGGCGTTCTTTTGATGGTGGATGGCAATTAAAGTGGCGGCCGGACAGAGAAATGAAAAGGAGAGGGGGGGGGGTGTAGATAAGAAAGAGGGGTCGCGCGGGACACTTACGTCACAGTTAGGCGCATAACGGCAGCATGACGCATCTGCGCTCATAATTGACAGGGAAGCTGTCTGAGCGATCGAAGAAGAAGAAGAAGAAGAAGAAGAAGAAGAAGAAGCAGCAACACGCTGCCGTTCTTGGGAAAGGGGTATGGTTAGAATCAGCCTAGAGTTATACGGTCATCAAACTGAAACCAGGCTTTGAGACCGAGAGTGGTAAACATGCATAGCAGGGGGTGCCTAAACTATCTATTCCCCGGCGTCTGGAATGAAGAGAGGGTTAGGGATTCACTCTCAACTGATTGCGGTGATGGGCTAAAGCTTGTTGCCATACTCGGCGAACCCCCCACCCCCCTTTATTTTGGCACTTTGATGAACGTGAAGCAAACTCCCCAAGTCAAGTGACAGCATCATGGCAGATCCCCAAAAAGAGGAAAGTGAGACGATGATGATGATGATGATGATGATGATGGTGATGATGATGATGATGATGATGATGATGATGATGATGATGAAGAAGTAGAAATTATTAATTAATTAATATAAGGGTAAGAATGAATGAGGTTTTGTGAAAATGACATGAGGGTATTTTTGAGAAGTGTGTGTGTGTGTGTGTGTGTGGTGTGTGTGTGTGTGTGTGCGTGTGCGTGTGTGTGTGTGTGTGTGTGTGTTTGTGTGTGTGTGTGTGTGTGCGTGTGTGCGTGCGCGTGAATGTGTGTGTGTGTGTGTGTGTGTGTGTGTGTGTGTGTGTGTGTGTGTGTGCGCGTGCGTGCGCGTGTGTGCGTGCGTGCGTGCGCGTATGTGTATATGTCTGTGTATGTATGTATACATGTGTGTGTATGTGTGTGTATGTGTGTGTGCGCGTGTGTGAACGTGTGTGTGTATGTGTGTGTGTGTGTGTGTGTGTGTGTGTGTGTGTAAAGGGCAATAGGGCGAAGTGGGGCATTCCCATCTGCCACCCTCCCCTCATTTCACCCCCACCCCACCTCTTTCCCTGCTGAACTGACATGCTTACCATTTTATGACTGACTCATTAACTGTGTCTAGAGATTTGCCCAGGGCTCCTGATTCGTTACCAGGGCTCCTAATTTGTTATTCCGGGTATACACTCAACCCGCTGTTTAGAAGTTTAAGTGGCATTTTCACAGACACCCAATTTGAAATGTTAACCCTTTCACCGCCAACGTCACATTTTTGCACCACAATGATTTAACACCCATGTCACTAAAAGGCATCAAATCAGGGTCTGTTATCCAAAGACCCTATTCTCTTAATTTTGGGAGGTAAGGATAGGCCTTACTTTAAATATGTCACAGAGGAATCCCCAATATTACAGACAGATTTTGTCTTTACCCAGGTAAGTTAAATGGACATTGATTGCTGAAAAATGGCTGGCGACGAAAGGGTTGAAGGGTCAAGACGGAAACATTTTCATATGAGAAACTCCTCTCCAAAATAAAATAAAACACATGTATTTATATAACGCATTTAAGAGTCATGTTGATCAGGAGCGGTATTCACGTTGAGATAGCATGAGACTTAGCATGATGCTAACTTAGAAGCTCTTCCAATGTCCTATAGGATTTAATAGGACTTTTGGAAGAGCTTCTAAGTTAGCATGATGCTAAGTCTCATGCTATCTCAACGTGAATACAGGCACTGGTTATATAATCAAGTGCGTAACACATTTTGTTTGGATGCTGTAGACACCAATGAGCACTGAGCTGTTAACGAGCAGGGCTTTCTGCACCATCTTGTAGAATTTATAAAAACAAGCGCGAAATCGCAATAGTTTGTGGCACGCGGTCTATTTTTACCACTCCAACCATGAGTCACCTCCCCTGGCTTTTCAATAATTTTAATCTGTAAACCAGAATGTTATCTCTGCACCATTTCGTAACTTTTTATATCTTTTGGAAAACATTTAAAACTATGTATCCTACTTATACTCATCAAAAGAAGCACCGCATACTCGTCGTGTCTGTCGTAGTGTCTGTATTACGTATGTTTATTATTTTGTACGCTTTTAAAATACATCATGTTAAAGAGCGGCCTCAATTTGAAGTGTAGCCTCGATTTGAAGTGCGACATTTTGTCAAAATGTGCGACAATTTTGGACCGACCGACAGACTGACCGACCGACCGACCGACCGACCGACCGACAAAGTGAGTTATAGGTTTGTGGCTTGAGCCACAAACAAAAATTAATCTAGCGACTCCAGCTTGTGACAGTAGTATAGATAGGCAACAACAACAACAACAACAACAACAACAAGAACAGCATACATTATTTATACGGCACTGAATCTTGATAGAAATCAAATCGAAGCGCGCACACACACGTTGACAGTCATAGCGCATTCAAACAAAGACGAACAAGAAGATAGCATACACAAAAACGTTCGAGAAATAGACCTGAAGGCAAGAAAGAGGAGGGAAAGAGAGAGAATGAGCTTCAATGACGGGGGAAACAAGTGGGTTTTGAGGTTTGATTTGAAAGCAGAGAGGGTCGGTCGCTGACGGAGGGAGAGAGGAAGTTTGTTCCAGCTAGGGGGTTGATCCTGAAACAGCGAAGAGCGCCGACCGACAGTTGAAAGCTTATACCTATAGAGGATCTGGAGAGAAAGAGGGTCGGAAAACTGAACGTAATGTGCGAGCTGGCGTATAAATGGAATTTTTTGTCGCAGAGGTAAGATGAGATTGATGGATAGATTTATAGGCCTAGTAGACGATGGAAATACTACGTCGTTAGCTTACTGAAAAGTAACGACTGTGTCAACGCAGGAATCATCATTTTAATGCGTCATCTCAGCCCTTACTTGAGGTTTTATAGGGTAACTCTCACGCATGGCTTAATATAAGATTCTAGGGGGTGATTGGAGAGGTCTAGTGCGTGAATACGCACAATCTGTACGTTTTCATGAACCCTGTTGGGACTATTCAGGATAGGATGTTGCGCGAACTAATTATGTAGCACAATCCTGGACAGCAACAATGCTAGCCATAATTGAGAAACATAATGGTGTCATGGATGCATCATAGGGTAAGACGGGGTAAAAAGGCCATGGGCGGGTAAGAAGCCCATGCCAATTCTATATCATGAAATAAAGCAAATTTCAGTCACACTGAAATTTGCTTTATTTCATGATATAATTGGCATGGGCTTCTTACCCGCCCATGGCCTTTTTACCCCGTCTTCCCCTAGTTGGTCTCTCTGAACTATGACAGATTGCAATACAGTGGAACCTCCCTTATAAGACCTCCCATTATAAGACTCCCTCTCATATAAGACCTACCTCTCCAAGACATTGCCCTTTTTTGTAAGTATTAAAATTACCTCCCTTATAAGACCACTCCCTTATAAGACCTCATTTTGGATGTCTTTGAAGGTCTTATAAGGGAGGTTCCACTGTACAATATAAAAAGAATGAAAAACACTGCACGCACGCACGCGCACGTAGACTACACACGCGCGTCAATCGAAGCTTCGTATGAGTGTGTGTTGTGGTTGTGTGTGTTTTGCGAGGATATCAACCGTATTTCATTTAAACCTCAGAACACAAATCGACTTGAATTAAACCGAAGTTTCAATCACATATTAACTGAAAATGTGATTCCATTTTTTTCCCCTGAGGGCCCAATTTCCAATTGGATTTAGAAAAACACCATCCATGTCTTGATGCACGGTTTGCGGTGCACAGATGACACCACACCACACCACACCACACCACACCACACACACCACACCACACAACAACACAACACCACACCACACCACACCACCCGAATGGCATCATTATAACCAGAGAAAATAGTAGATGTTATGCTTTCTCTATCTCTTCAGATGTATTATCTCTCGTGAGAAGAGAGAAGGTTTGAGAAACATGGCAGAAAAACAAGAACAACTGTTTGTGCAGATGGATAAAAAAAGAACATTGTCGGGATATTTGGATTATTATTATGATTATTATGATGATTATTATGATTATGATTATGATTATGATTATGATGATGATGATTATTATTATTATGATGCTGCTGCTGAAATACATATTTTTTAAAAATATAATTACAAGCAAGCTTATTATTACAAATCATGCAGTGGAAACGACCTTGGCCTTGCTTTTGCTTCCAGCAATTAGTTCTGTACTGCAAGTTAGTCTTGCAACGCAAGGTTAAAGGGATAATAAGGGAGGAAGAAAAAAAGAGTTCATATTGCCTCTCTCTCTCTCTCTCTCTCTCTCTCTCTCTCTCTCTCTCTCTCTCTCTCTCTCTCTCTCTCTCTCTCTCTCTCTCTCTCTGTGGGCATTTTGAAGCAATAATGACAACATGTTCAGAGTACTGTGCTCTCTCTCTCTCTCCCCCTCTCTCTCTCTCTCTCTCTCTCTCTCTCTCTCTCTCTCTCTCTCTCTCTCTCTCTCTCTCTCTCTCTCTCTCTCTCTCTCTCTCTCTCTCTCTCTGAGAACTGTGAACATGCCTGTTGTTATTTTGTTCTTATTTGTATGCATTTTATACTTTCTTTTTGTTTTCATATTCTTGTTATTTGGCTTTTCTTTTTCCCTTCGAGGGCATGGTGTAACTAAAGAAGCTTGAGCTTATCCGTTTACCCTCATTAAACATTCGTATTCGTACTCTCTCTCTCTCTCTCTCTCTCTCTCTCTCTCTCTCTCTCTCTCTCTCTCTCTCTCTTTCTCTCTCTCTCTCTCTCTCTCTCTCTCTCTCTCTCTCTCTCTCCTCTCTCTCTCTCTCTCTCTCTCTCTGTCTCTCTCCCTCCCTCTCTCTCTCTCCTCCCCCTCTCTCTCTCTCTCTCTCTCTCTCTCTCTCTCTCTCTCTCTGGGCATTTTGAAGCAATAATGACATGTTCAGAGTACTGTGCTCTCTCTCTCTCTCCCTCTCTCTCTCTCTCTCTCTCTCTCTCTCTCTCTCTCTGGGCATTTTGAAGCAACAATGACAACATGTTTAGAGTACTGTGCTCTCTCTCTCTCTCTCTCTCTCTCTCTCTCTCTCTCTCTCTCTCTCTCTCTCTCTCTCTCTCTCTCTCTCTCTCTCTCTCTCCCCCACCCCCCAACACACAAATCGTTTAGAAAAATCCCTGAATGCCTTTTTTTGCCCTTTCTATCCACCCCCCACCCCCCCCACCCCCCTGAAGAACTTGGTAGTCGAGGGAGGATGTGTGTATTTGTTGGGTGTGGGTGAGTGGGTGAGTGAGTGGGTGGTGGTGTTTGTGGGGGGTTGATGGAGAATGGAATCTACAAGTGATGAACAGATGTTATAGGCCTAGCGGTAACTACACACCCTACACAAAGACCTGCGTGTTGAAAGGTCAAAGAAATAATCGAGGAACATCGTTTCTTTCTTTCTAAGGCTCGGTGTGCATCTTGTGTCCTGGCTAATACAAAGCATTCTCTTTTGTTTCATTCTGTGGGTTTTTGGTTTGTGGCACAAGCCACAAACCTATAACTCACTTTGTCGGTCTGTCTGTCGGTCGGTCTGTCGAAAATTGTCGCACGCCACAAACGATTGCGAATCCGCGCTTGTTTTTTGTTTGTGGCTCAAGCCACAAACTATAACTCACTTGGAAAGGAGAGGGAGGGGGAGAGAGAGGGGATGATGAAGGAGGTCGTCAAATCCCGTCAGACCAGTCTCGCTGACTTTACAGTCCGGTCCCGCTCTGCTACGCCCAGTAAACGTCAGAGGCAGCACGATGATGACCGGGTTTCTCCAAGCTGTGCCGTGAAAGAGAAGTCAGCCCGCCTTTCACCCATACATAGCGCCGACAGTCGAGGGGGTGTTTAAAGCTTTGAAGCTTTGCTTTGATCTGCTATGTTTAACGGACTTTTCTGATGGCTATGGACGGATTCTCGCTACTCACACTAAATGTGCGAGGTTTACGAATGAAAACAAAAAGAAAAGCGTTGTTTAGATATTTACGAAGTAATAAATTTGAAATAGTATGTTTACAGGAAACACATATCACAAAAGACTTAAGTGAGCAATGGGAGAAAGAATGGGGTGGTGATTTAGTTTTTGGAGAAAATATTTTACAGGGAAGGGGGCAGGTTATCTTGTTACAAAAAGGGCTTGCAAAGAACATAAAAACGGAGTATTCTACTGATAGAATACTAGCCATTAACGTAAATATTAAAGAGCATAACGTTTTGATAGTAAACGTTTATGCCCCTAACTATGATAGAGAAAAGATGACTTTTTTGGATGAGTTGCAAAATGCATTATCAAATATAAGGTATGATAACATTATAGTATGTGGAGATTTCAATACGGTATTGGATAATTCTAAAGACATCATTTCAGGGGAACCTCATGCTCAAAGAGTTGTTTCCCGATTTAATAAATTGCTTACAGAAATGAATATGTATGACACATGGCGACTATTTAACTCAAACATAAAAGAATTTACATGGTCACGGAACAAGCCATTTGTGGCCAGACGCTTGGACTACTTGTTGACGGATTCTGATTTATTTGACAAAGTGACTCAGTGTCAGCTGCTTAGCGTTCCGATTTCGGATCACAGGGCCTGTTTAGCCACGATAACATTTTCAAATATTGAACGTGGGAAGGGGTATTGGAAATTTAATAATTCGTTGTTAACTGACATGAATTTTGTGACGCAAATGAATAGTTTTATTAACAATATAGAAATAAATACAAATGACAGTCAAATTGCCTGGGAACTTTTGAAAATTAAAATCAGAGAATTTTGTTCAAATTACAGTAAACAGAAAGCTATTGTTTTTAGAAATAGCACTATTCATTTATATGCTGAACTGAATCAGCTGGACACACAGCTGAGTCACGATCCTAATAACGTTACGTTACTGAAAGATAGGGACAAAGTAAAGCTCCAGCTGGAGCTGTTAGAACAGAACAAGGCTCGGGCCGCTCAGGTCCGTGCAAGAGCGCAGTGGGTGGAACAGGGGGAGAAGAATACCAAATTCTTCTTAGGCTTAGAAAGAGCCAGAGCAAACGCAAAAATTATGACTAGTATTAAAAATCAAAATGGTGAAGTAGTTACTAATCAACAAGATATTTTAACGGTTCAAAAAGATTACTTTAAGAATTTGTATAGAAAGAAAGTCCATGAAAAAGAGAATGAAATGTTAAGGAAAATCCAACATTTTGCAAGTACAGCAAATATACCTAGTTTAAATGAACAACAAAAGGAGGAGTGTGAAGGCATGTTGACAGAATCAGAAGTTCTGAACATACTAAAATCTATGAAAAACGGTTCAAGTCCTGGTTGCGATGGGCTTACCATTGAGTTTTATAAGTTTTTTTGGAAATCTATTAACAAACATGTAATAGCTTCCTTAAATTCAGCTTTTGAGTGTGGAAACATGTCACTGTCACAGCGCAAAGCTGTTATCACATTAATACACAAAGGGAAAGAATTGCCCAGGAATGAAATGAAAAACTGGAGGCCTATTAGTTTAACTAATACAGATTACAAACTGTTAGCAAAATGTCTAGCCACGCGTCTTAATGGTGTAATTGATAATTTGATCTCTGAGGATCAGTTTGGTTATATTAAAGGTAGAAGGGCGTCTACCTTACTACGCATGATTGATGACGTCACTGATTATTGTAATCAATCAAACACACCAGGTCTTCTGTTTGCCGTGGATTTTTTCCATGCCTTTGACTGTATTTCTAAAGATTACATGCTGCAGGTTTTTAAACTGTTTGGATTCGGAGAAGAATTCTTAAAATGGGTTACTGTGTTGATGACTGACAATGTAAGCTGTGTGGGCTACTGTGGCTGGCTTTCAGAGTATGTCGCTGTGGAGGCTGGAATTCGACAGGGGTGCCCCTTCTCTCCTTTGGCTTTTGCCTTGTCTTTAGAATTGCTAGCGATTCGATTAAGACATTGTTCAAACATTAAAGGTATACTCATAAAAGACAACAGAACGGATAACTTTATTAAATTAGTAATTGCACTGTATGCGGATGACATGACACTTTTTCTGTCAGATGAAAATGATATGCTTAGCTGCTTAAACATTTTGGAAGAATTTGCAACTATATCAGGATTAATGGTGAACAAACATAAATCTGAGGCAATGTGGCTTGGGTGCTTTAAATATCGGCAGGACAAATATTTTGATTTTAAGTGGACTAATAAGCTAAAACTTTTGGGTGTAATATTTAGTAATGATAAATGTGCATCAATTCTTGAAGAAAATTGGTTGAGTAGAATCGAAAAGTGTAAACGAATTATTTCGTCATTGGAAAGAAGAAATCTTAGCATAATGGGCAAGATATGCATTGTGAAAACATTCTTAATATCACAGTGGACTTATATTATGAAAGCAATACATGTTCCTGAACAGGTTGTTAGTGAGGTAAATAGGCTATTTTATCGGTTTATATGGAGAAAACGGGACAGCAACCGCAAAGCCTTTGAAAAGGTCAAAAGAGTAGTGATGTGCTGTGATACAGAGAAGGGAGGCCTAAAAATGATAGACCTTAAAAATCTGCGTATTGGGTAGTTGAAATACGTAGGAATACAGATAAAAAATGGTCATTTATTGCAAGGCGCTTCTTTACTTATTTTGGTGAACAATGCGTTTGCTTTGACGCTGCTATCTCTCGTAAGCTATTTAAAGGTTTGGAGACAGTAAAATCAAAGTTTTGGTATTTTGTGCTGGCTTCTTGGTTAGATAACAATGTGTTGCCGGCAGAGCAATTTTCTAATTGTCTGTGGAATAACAAGTCCATAACTTATCGGGGAAATGTATTGTTCTTCCTTAATTGGGTTAAGGCGGATATACGTGTTGTTCAGGACGTATTAAACGACCACGGTGTATGTTTATCTTTTAATGAAATATGCACTAAGGTGGGAGATTCCCCCAGCCGTCAGTTAGAATACAATGTAGTATGCTCAGCTGTTAATTCCTATCTATCTGCTTATCAGTACGAAAATGCAATAGATACTCACAGCATGGATACACCTTGGTTTTGTGGTAAAAGAGTAACCACAGTTAAAGAATTTAGAAAGCAGCTAATGGAAAAAAAATGTGTGCAGCCGTGTTGTGTTGCTTTCTGGAAACATAAGTTTAATATTGATATAACCTCAGACGTTTGGTCGTTAGCTAAACTTTCAACTAAGGAGATCCGACTTCAAGTCTTACATTGGAAGATCATGCATAACATATATGCCACTAATATTTTGTTACACAAAATGAAAATTAGGGATGACAGGAACTGTAGTTACTGTACAGATGTACTGGATGTTATTGAGCATTTCTTTTACGAGTGCCCAAAAGTCACTGGGTTTTGGAAGTATATTGAAAGTTATATTTTTACATACTTGGACTTTCGCATAAAACTAGATACAAAGATTGTTTTGTTTGGGGTTACTAACCCCAGTGTAAAGCAAACTAAAGTTAAACAGGTTAATCATATTCTGCTTATCGGTAAAATGAGTATAAGCATATTTAAAAAGACTAATTCGAAGCTGCCTATAAGGGAAATATTTGATAACAATATTAGAATAAGATCTTTGTATAATTGTTAAATGTCCAAAGTAGTATAAGATTATCATGTTAAATGCACAGACGACAAAACTATTCTAGCACACAGACACATATACACACACAAGCACCTACACGGACAGGCACGCACACATAAAGGTTCTAACACGCAGACACACACAAACATACAAGCGCATTCTCAATGCAACATGACTGTCTCCCTTTCCGTCACGCCCTCTGCTTCCCTTGTTCCCTCTCGCTTTAATTTTTCGTTTTCGGAGCAGGGGACAGCGAACGGGGTGGTGACCGTTGGGAAGAATGTATAAGTTTGTGTCCCATACTTTTTTCTTTTTTTTTAATATTCTACTCCACGCAGTCACACGCATGGGACGAATGAGTCATAATGCATTACACACTAGGTCCGACAAAACCCCCAGACACTTGTGTACCATGAAAAACATTAAACGTTAGTAACAATTGTACATTGTAGTAATTCATACAAACCCACATGTAAATGCGAGTAAGTGTGAGAGAAGGAAAACATGTTGGGAAAAAAAGAAAGAAAAAAAAAAAAAAAGAAAAAAAAGAAAGCCGCAAAAAAGAAAAAAAAAAAAAAAAAAAAAAAAAAAAAAAGAAAGAAAGAATAAAGATGAAACAAAGGCGGGGACAGTGGAGGGTTAAAAAAAACAAAAAAAAAACAAAAACAAAAAACAGTTAGAAACGTCTGACAGTTCTCTTTCAAATGGTATAAGAACCATTCTTGTAGTTTGTTCCGTTTGAGAGTTATGTGTATTTACATTTGATAAGGTGACTATTGGCCAGTTTGAGAAATCACAGTCTAAAGCTTAGCTTAGCTTAATTAAGAAAATGCACCAACTACTCATTTATTGCTTTTTTTTTAGTATTTAGAGACCATAGCGAAAATTGTCCTTTATAAATATGAAAGATGAGATGTTAGAGAGCACACAAATACACATAACTCAAAATTGAGATAAATTAGATTTTTGACTTTGCAGGCCTGTTGCGAGAAACTAGCCCAGCGACTTAATGTCCCTTGTCACATATGTGAAGTAAACTCCCCACAACAAAAGTTAAGGAACACTTGTAAAATGCATTATGCTTTTCATATTTGCTCGTAGCTTTAACGGATAATAAGGTTTTGTACACTGCATGGGATGATTCTGCACACAGTGCATGGCCAATCCTGGTGGATGGACCCAATTTGGAGTCTTTGTCGACACTCATAATTGACACTTGCTTAATAGTCGTAAACGTTTCTGATTTTTTTAAATTTTTTTTGGCTGTCCCATCTTCTGGGCCGTACAGTGGTTGCTCCCACGCCGCTCATTCCGATTCCCAATTCGCAGCCACACCTCCGCACGTTCAAGTCGCAGAATCCGAAACCGGCAGTCCAAGGGGGGCGAATCTATGTTAGGCCGTTAGGAGGCAACAAACCGAGGAGACACTGCACTGCTGCTGAGTCACTTCGGTGGAGTTCAGTAGATGTTCTGGTTTTGAAACAAAAGTAGGGTAGGGCATCCCTGTTTTGGAAACAAATTCTAAGAACATTTCTGCTCAACACATTGCTGTCGGCTTTTTTGCAAGCGTTGTGTCAATGCATTTAATAAACCATTGTTAACATTTTAAAAAAACAAAAACAAAAAAAACAAAAAACAAAACTATAACTCACTTTGTTGGTCTGTCTGTCGGTCTGTCTGTCTGTCTGTCTGTCGGTCCAAAATTGTCGCACATTTTGACAAACTTGTCACACTTCAAATCGAGGCTACACTTCAAATTGAGGCCGCTCTTTAAAATGATGTATTTTAAAAGCGTACAAAATAATAAACATACGTAATACAGACACTACAACAGACACGACGAGTATGCGGTGCTTCTTTTGATGAGCATAAGTAGGATACATAGTTTAAAATGTTTTCCAAAAGATATAAAAAGTTACGAAATGGTGCAGAGATAACATTCTGGTTTACAGATTAAAATGATTGAAAAGCCAGGGGAGGTGACTCATGATTGGAGTGGTAAAAATAGACCGCGTGCCACAAACTATTGCGATTTCGCGCTTGTTTTTATCACGCCTGCTGCCATGTCATTCACACCGACTGGCTGTGCGTTGCGTACGCATTAATTTTGGTCTGCTGTCGCCCATGTTGTTTGGGTCTTGGGAGAGAGAGAGAGAGAGACCAAAAGAAGCAGACCTGCTTGTGTGTATAACCTGTCAGCGAGTCAAAAGCAACGAGGCGTGTGCTACCTTTCACACGATTGTCAAACATGCTGGGTCCTCGGTAGAACACAGATGGACACCGAGCTTAGTATGGAATATTATTTGTCCTTCTCCCAAACCCCTGTAGTGGCGTTAGGCTCGGTGTACATCTCGTGTCCTGGCTAATACAAAGCATCTGTTTTGTTTCATTCTGAGTTTTTTTCACACCTGCTGCTGTTTCATTCGCACCTACTGGCGTGCGTTGTGTACGCATTTGGTCTGCTGTCGCCCATGTTGTTTGGGTCTTGGGGAAGGGAGACCAAAAGAAACAGACCTGCTTGTGTGTATAATCTGTCAGCGAGTCAAAAGCAACAAGGCGTGGTGCCATTTGTCAAACGATTGTCAAACATGTTATGTAGTACGTACCGTAGTACACTGATGAACACCCTGCTTTACTCAGATTCTGCTCATTCGGCGTTCGAAATCGCAAGTCACAAAATGGGTTTGTCTGGTTGTGCAATCATGAATGCGTCTTAGACTCTCAACACGGGTATACAGTGGATTCCTGCTAACTCAAATACGGGGATAACTCAAAAACACTGATAACTCAAACGGATAAATTCAGAAAGACCAGCACGTGTAATCACGAGTGCGTCTTAGACGGTCAACACGGGCTGGATTCCTGCTAACTCAAAAACGGGTAACTCAAAAACACTGATAACTCAAGACGGATAACTCAAAAACACTGGATAACTCACAATAATTTTCCGATCCCAGTTTAATCATCTTTGTGCTAAAAGGTCTTTTTTATTCAAAATAATGGCTATCTCCAAAAAAAAAATCCCAAAAATTCAGTCCCTCCAATTTTGACTTTTAAAAGCGATTTTCACAGTAGTTGCTAAACTAGACTAATTAACTCCCAAAATGATTGATTGCTTATCCTAATTTACACACTACAGTATTACCCTTGTTGACTGTCAAATACGTGCTCATGATTACCCGCTGAGACGCCCAAGAATGTACAACTATACTGTGAAGTGTGGAATTGGTGTTGTTGGAAATGGTGGTGGTGGTGGGTAGGTGTGTCGGTGTGTGTGTGTGGGTTTGGGTGAGGAGTGAGGGGGCAGTACAAAAAAAACTTTCTCAACTGTGCTAACTGTGCAGTCTTGTACTTGAGTCACGCCCCTCGTGCTTGCAACCATCGATCTTAACCCTTTCACCGCCAGCCACATTTCAGCCAAAAATGTCCATTAAATTTACCTGGGTAGAGAGCAAAATCCATCTGCAGTATTGGGGATTCTTCTGTGACATCTATAAAATAAGGTCTATCCTTACTTCCCAAAACTAAGACAATAGGGTCTGTGGATAATAGACCCCAATTTGATGCCTTTTCGTGACATAGGTGTGAAATCACTGTGGTGCTAAAATGCGACTTTGGCGGTGAAAGGGTTAAAGACCCACCAGGTCACGTGTCAAAATCACGGGGTTTCACGCGTGTTCCCTCTTATAGCTGGTAAGAAATCTTGTTTTTGACCAGGTTTGACTGCCATACAAATTAATGCCCCCAACTTCAAAACGAAACATCCTTTTACAGAGCAGCCTCAATTTGAAGTTGGGGGATTTGTATGTGGGTCACAGCTACCCAGAAAAACACACACAAGGGACTTAATCCTGGTGGGTCAGTGGGTCTTTAAAGTCTGCTTCTTCCCAGTTTTATTAATTAAAGCAATCCTAGGCTGATCCTAACCATACCATCCTTTTTTCCCCCTGAGAACTGCAGAATGTTGCTTCTGAGTGAACCAGCATGTTCAGTGGGGATATTTGAAGCGCTGGGGGTGTTTTAAGTGCAAGACAGCCAAATGTCTCTCTCTCTCTCTCTCTCTCTCTCTCTCTCTCTCTCTCTCTCTCTCTCTCTCTCTCTCTCTCTCTCTCTCTCTCTCTCTCTCTCTCTTCCATTCCAGACAAAAACATAAACACAGTGCATGCGATATTGTAAAAATAAAGGGTTTTAAGAAAGCACTCTTATATATCCCCGTGGGGATACCGGGGGGTGTTTTGTAAAAAAAATAGTTCCCCCCACCTTCTGGAAGTTCTGTGCTTATAGCTTCCTCTAATCTGCCACTCTCTTTGACTCTGCCTTTTCTCTTTGCTTTCTGTCATCTACTATCTTTCTGACTTATTGACCCATTGGCCCATTCTCCTGCCTTTTTTGTTAAGAAAAAAAAATCTTCCTAAGAATTTTTCTCCTTTGAAATCAAAATGTGTCGGCTATGCGCAGCGGGGAGACCAGTGAAAACTGAAAACCGGACACGTATGTGTCTTATCCATTATGGCCATATGGCCTGGGAACGCAGAAGAAGAAGAAGAAGTAGAAGATGAAAGCACTCTATGGCCACTCTCTATTTCTATTCCTGTTGACTTTATCTCACTCGGAGTCTGTGAATCGTCGTGTTTGCTTTGCCCCCCCCCCCTCCCCCCAGCTTGTTGATAGAAATAACTTCCAATCGTATGATAGTGAAGACGAATCGATTGTAGTACTAGTAGACCCACACTTTAATGAATGCTCGAATTGTTTGTTGAGTGTTGTGTTGAGATGTTGTTGTTGGTGTTGTAGTTGTTGTTGTTGTTGTGTGTGTGTGTGTGTGTGTGTGTGTGTGTGTGTGTGTGTGTGTGTGTGTGTGTGTGTGTGTGTGTGTGTGTGTGTGTGTGTGTGTGTGTGTGTGTGTGTGTGTGTGTGTGTGTGTGTGTGTGTGTGTGTGTGTGTGTGTGTGTGTGTGTGTGTGTGTGTGTGTGTGTGTGCGTGCGTGTGCGTGTGTGTGTGTGTGTGTGTGTGTGTGTGTGTGCGTGTGTGCGTGCGTGTGCGCGTGCGTGCGTGCGTGCGCGTGCGTGCGTGCGTGCGTGCGCGTGCGTGCGTGCGTGCGTGTGTGTGTGTGCGCGTGTGCGTGCGCGCGTGCGTGTGCGTGCGCACTATAGTTTGTTGTTGTTGCTGTTGCTTGTATCATGTGTCTGTCTGTCTGTCAGTCTGTCTGTCTGTCCCTCTCTCTCTCTCTCTCTCTCTCTCTCTCTCTCTCTCTCTCTCTCTCTCTCTCTTCCCACCCTCGCACGTGCACCACACATTGTTGTTGTTGCCTGTCTGTCGTTTCCGACAATGACTGCCAGATAGCAGAAGGGCGGGGGGCAGCTGCTATGTACTACAACACACTCACTACTCATCATTGACGATGCAGCGTGCGGCATTTGTCCAATGGAGCCTTTCCACTTGCTCTAATGCTGCAGCCAAAGGGATTGGCTGGTTGCTTGGCCTTTGGGGACCTTCCCCAATGCCATAATAACATGTTCTCAAATTCCTATTTTTGGCCGAGACACTGTGGATGTACAGTACCATGGGCAAGGCTTTTTCTGATAAAGAAAACTTAGCCCAGCAGCTGTCTCAACCTCAGCTACGTGTCTGATATTGTCGGAAACGACAGACTGGCATACGTACGTGCATACGGTTACCACTCAATTGCGCCTCTTTGAAAATTGTCTGTTAAGTCCTTTCGCGGACATTTTGTCCTCTCGCGGATACCATGACCTACCATAAGGCTAGGGTCTCCCATAAGCATATTATATTCTTGACCAGCATGTCACAACCTCATTCCCATTCAGGGGGTCCGTATTGAGAGAGGGTCGATTTTACAGACTCTCTCAGTGCTCGCTGGCTCCCAAGTAGTGGTCGGGTGGCAGACTACACCTCACAGTTTATTGCAAAAACTTCAATTATGCCTATTTTACTCTTGTATGTTTAAACGGAACGTTAGCTCCTAAAACTCCTAAAAAACACAATCGTCACAGTTTATTGCTAAAACTTCCATAATGCCTAGGTTTCTCTTGTATGTTTATAAGGAACATTAGATCCTAAAACTCCTAAAACACCTCACAGTTTATTGCAAAAACTTCCATTATGCCTAGTTTACTCTTGTATGTTTAAACGGAACGTTAGCTCCTAAAACTCCTAAAACGCAATCATCACAGTTTATTGCAAAAACTTCCATAATGCCTAGGTTTCTATTGTATGTTTATAAGGAACATTAGATCCTAAAACCCCTAAAACACCTCACAGTTTATTGCGAAAACTTCTAGTTTTCTCTTGTATGTTTATAAGGAACATTAGATCCTAAAACTCCTAAAACACCTCACAGTTTATTGCAAAATGTTCCATTATGCCTAGTTTTCTCTTGTATGTTTAAAAGGAACGTTAGATCCTAAAACTCTTAAAACCTCATCACAGTTTATTGCAAAAACTTCTATTATGCCTATTTTTCTCTTGTATGTTTATAAGGAACATTAGATCCTAAAACTCCTAAAACACAATCATCACATTCTAAAACTCCTAAAACATCATCACAGTTTATTGCAAAAACTTCCAATTATGCCTAGTTTTCTCTTGTTTGTTTAACCCCTTGACTGCCACCAGCGTATCACGCACTGACTTGATGACATCACTGATGATGTCATCAGATGAAGAGGAATAACCCTGATATGCTGGCTTTTGGTCTAACACAGTCAAGAGAGTTATATCCCCAGACCACTTTGCCAGATTGGCTCTATAAGTTGTCTTTTTCATGGCATGATTTGTACAATTATTTGTTGTTTAATTTTCTCTAGCAGTCAAGGGGTTAAAAGGAACGTTAGCTCCTAAAACTCCTAAAAACATCACAGTTTATTGCAAAAACTTCCATTATGCCTAGTTTTTTTTTTCTTCCAATGAACAATTTCAACCGTTTCAACGAGCGATATTGATGACTGCTATATACGGGCGCAATTGACACAAGCGCAATTGAGCATTGGGGGGGATAACCATAATAGGCGCAATTGAGGCGCACCGCATTTAAACATGTACACTGAGGGTTCAACGCGCTATTTTGTTCTCCCTTGTGCCACGACTCCCTCACCATAAATCCCTTGACGTGATGCAGGCCCTGTGTCTGGCATCTTTCAGTCATTCCCTCTGCGTAACTAAGACACAATCCTCAGTCAGAATCCAGGCATCTGTTCAGCGTCTTATTTGTTCAGACAATATTAATACCCTATTATATCTTGTATGGAAATAAGTTAGCTTCAAAAGACGAAGCTATAAATTCTGCTTA
>CM065697.1:28314596-28319596 GCA_017654935.2 Phymorhynchus buccinoides | reverse complement strand
GCCAAGATGCAAGCTATCCACTGATGTATTTAGTTTTATATTAAGGTCAAGGTCGCGCCAGTTACGGGGTTCAAACCCCAAAACACATAATCGCTAATATCTCGCGAAGTTTTGCATGTATTTCAATGCAGTGGTTTTTTTACAACATTTCTTGATGAATGGTCTATAACACAGTTGTCATGAATTTTTCTGTGCGCTCGTGTGCGCATGATCGCGCGCGCTCAAATCACGGATCCGAACCCCAAGGCTATATATAAAAAACTATTCAGTTACGTGCTGTTTTGATGCGTTTTTATGTAGTTACGTGCTATTTTGATGCGTTTGTATGTATGTGTACAGCCGACACACTCCGATTTCGGAGTAGCTCGGCGATGCTGCGAGGGGACTTTGCAGCCGCTCGGCGTTGCACTTGTTTAGTCTTGCCTTTCTTACTGCAGATTGAGTACTTCATCCTCTATCGTTTGCTATATTTAACACTAATTTTCATCCATTTACATAATGAAACACATGCATTCAATAATAGTAGAAGATAAAGGCAAGACGGAAACGCGCAATGAACCAGGACTGTGACAAATGCTCCGCGGCTGTTGTGTGTACTGCACTACATCCTATTAGATAATGGCCTTTATCATGACTGCGATTAATTACTCAACAAAGATAATTAGGTGAAAAGGTTAACAAAATACAGCTTAATGTTTGGTCAGAAAGGCAAGTGTGAAAATGCGGGGAGAGCTGAGAAATGTAGGGGGGCGGGGGGGGGGGGGGGGGGGGGGGGGGGGGGGGGGGGGGGGGGGGGGGGGGGGGGGGGGGGGGAGGGGGGTGGGGGGGGGGGGGGGGGGGGTGGGGAGGGCACATCTTGACCTTTACCCGAAGATCTTCCACGAAATAACCCAGACGGAAACCGTCTCTAAAATAGGATAGAAAACGAGATTTTCGCTTCTTCTTTTTTTTTTTTACTCTTGCGGATGGCCAGAAATGTTCAATTGGTATCGAAAGTATGATGTTTTATTAAGAAGTATAGTAATTATGGTAAGAGATCGCCTCTGTTTTTCTGATCAGTAGGGGAAGACGGGGTAAAAAAGCGCATGGGCGGGTAAGAAGCCCACCCCAATTATCTCATGAAATAAAGAACATTTCAGTCAAATTTGCCCATGAGACGAATGCTAGACATTAACGCTCGTCTCATGGGCAAAATGAGACTGAAATTTGCTTCATTTCATGATATAATTGGGGTGGGCTTCTTACCCGCCCCTGCGCTTTTTACCCCGTCTTCCCCTATGAAGATTATATCTGCCTAACTCTTCAGGCACCGTGGGCGAATTCGCCCAGTACATCACTCTACACTCCCACCAAATGCACAGACATTCACTGCCACGTACCCTGCCATGTGTGTGTCTATTTTTAGATATTTTCCGTTAAAGCAACGCATGCACGCGTAACGTTCTCGCCCGTAGCTGATGCACCTTTTGCCTTAGTGTTCAAGTGCTTCCGCTGTTGGGATGATCCCTGGAGTCTTTTAGCCAGGGTAAGCCAACAAACAACAACAACAGAGATATATATATATATAGAGAGAGAGGGGGGGGGGGGGAGACAGAGACAGACACACAGAGAGAGACAGACAGACAGAGAGAGAGACAGACAGACAGAGAGAGAGACAGAGAGAGGCAGAGAGAGAGAGAGAGAGAGAGAGAGAGAGAGAGAGAGAGAGAGAGAGAGAGAGGGAGGGAGGGAGAGAGAGAGAGAGAGAGAGAGAGAGAGAGAGAGAGAGAGAGAGAGAGAGAGAGAGAGAGAGAGAGAGAGAGAGAGAGAGAGAGAGATTTGAAATACCAGTGAATTTATTTAACCGGGTTAACTTTAGTTACAAACTGTATAGCATCTCTACAATTTTAAATGCCTCCAATGGCCTTTTGGTCCAGAAGGCGTTAAATCTCTAATTTCTCTCAAACTGTTGGGTGACTAAATTTGTTTTCAAAAAGACCGCTTGTGTGTAGGCTGATCAAAGACCAAAATGTCACCCTACATAACATACTTGTCAGTATTTCTAACCACTTTCCCCGTGGGGATACCGGGGGGTCTTTTGTATAAAAAAAAAGTCCCCCCACCTTCTGGATGTTCTGTGATAGTAACGTCCTCTAATCGGCCACTCTCTTTGACTCTGCCTTTTCCCTCTGCTTTCTGTCATCTACTATCTTTCTGACTTATTGGCGCATTTTCCTGCCTTTAGCAAAAACAAATCTTTTAAAATAGTTTGTCTCCTTTGAGCTCCTCCGAAATCGGAATGTGTCGGCTCTATGCAGCGGGCCGGGAGACCGGTGAAAACTGAAAACCGGGCACATACGTACCTTATCCATTATGGCCATATGGCCTGGGAACGCAGAAGATAGAAGAAGAAGAAGAGGACATTTTCTAACCTCCCTCTCTACGTCTGTAGACCAAGTCTATGCATTCACACACACACACACACACACACACACACACACACACACACACACACACACACACACACACACACACACACACACACACACACACACACACACACATACACCCAAGGCGTACTAAGCGTACCAGCATAACAGAAGGTGACCATCTGTGTGCGCATTCTCATGGTGCGTGTGTCTGGTTGGCATGGTTGTGGATCTTAGCACTGTTGTTTTATTGCGTATATGTTACGCCCAATCCGTGAAATTGCCTATTTCATGAAATAGGCGAACGCTCCTTCTCTTTCCAGGCCCCCCTCCTCTTGGAATAGACTCCCTTTACCTCTCCGTTCTGCCAACTCCCTTTCTTCATTTAAGTCTTCTCTCAAAACTACTCTTTTCAAATCATAGCCTGCTATATTTCTTTTCAAAGTACTGTGCCCCTTCCATCCGCGTGTGTACATGCGTGTGTGTTGCGTGTGCGTGTGTGTGTGTGTGCGTGTGTGTGGTGCGCGCGTGTGTGTGCGTTCGTGTGTGTGTTTGTGTGTGTGTGTGTGTGTGTGTGTGTGTGTGTGTGTGTGTGTGTGTGTGTGTGTGGTGCTTAGTGCGTGCGTGTGTCTGTGCTTAGTGCGTGCGTGCGTGTGCGTGCGCGCGTGTGTATAATATATTTTTGTCGTTTCTTTTATTTATATTGCTTGCTGGTTTATTCATTTATTATTGTAAGCGCTTAGGGCTTTTTTAAAGATTAGGCGCTATGAATGCTTATTATTATTATTATTATTATTATTATTATTATTATTATTATTATTATTATTATTATTATTATTATTAAATGGGCAAGACGCTTTGCCCAATTTATGAAATGGACAATGTATATCACATTTTTGAATCCCCATTCACACAGGTAGTGATTAAGATTGATTCAATGGTATCACACTTTTCTACATTGTGTTTGCACCCCTATCCTGCCCCCCCAACTCGACCAGATGCTAAGCTGGGGCATGCCTGAGCCGCATGTTGAATCAAACGTTTTATCAAATTAAGTCTGAATAAAAATAATAATTTCAACTCATCTACAGATGCTATTTCTCATTCGTTTGAACCAATTCTTGATCTATGTGTGCTAATGAACAAAAAACTATGTTTCATTCATATTGCTTTTCTCAATTGCAAGTTATAAATTGGCTATTTCACGAACTGGGCAAACCATTTTGCCCATTTCATGAAATGGGCAATTTCATGGATTGGGCGTAACATATATACACACATTATTTAGTCATCGAGAAGAGGGAGGTTCTAGTCATAGTGGGAGAGAGAAATAGGAGGTAGATCTCCTGCTGAAATGAATTCCTTTCTGCATTCCTGCCGATGCATATAAATTGTTGTTGTAAAATCAGTTTTACAGTTCGTTATTTGTACACGATTTTTTAAAAAAACACTTTAAAAAAAAAATGTGTTTGTCTTCATACTTGAAAAACAAAACAAAAAACAAAAACAATACCAAACACAAAAAACATTCTTAATGTTCAGTTTTCATTGTCTGTCTGTCTGTCTGTCTTGATTATCTATGTGTCTCTCTGTCTGTCCGTCCGTCTCTCTCTCTCTCTCTCTCTCTCTCTCTCTCTCTCTCTCTCTCTCTCTCCTGGTCCTGCTCTCTCTCCCTCTCTCTCTCTTCGTCTCTCTCTCACTCTCTCTCTCTCTCTCTCTCTCTCTCTCTCTCTCTCTCTCTCTCTCTCTCTCTCTCTCTCTCTCTCTCTCCAGTAACAAGAAATTGTTCTTTTTGTTATGATATAGAAAATGCCCAATGTATAACCAGTTTCGAGGAAAGTTAGTATAATTATGAAACATTACATGTACCAAGGTAAAAATAATATACATCCCTTTTCATTCTTACTTCAAAATGAAGACACAAATGTTATGAGAGATTTAGCAATGTTTATTCATTATGCAATGTTTGTAAGAGAACAAACTATGTAAACTTAATTTCGCAATTTAAGATTATGGGTTTTGGGTTAATTTTCTTTTAATATGCTGATTAAAGATATTAAAAAATGCTTATTATTTACATTTTTCTGTTTTATTTCATATAATTATTTGTGTGTACGTGTCCACATGCGGACAGGCTAGTGGCCTTTTTGCATTAAAATTTCCGAGTTCCGAGTTCTCTCTCTCTCTCTCTCTCTCTCTCTCTCTCTCTCTCTCTCTCTCTCTCTCCTCTCTCTATATATATCTCTCTCTATATATCAGTCTATCTACACGTGCAAAAGCTGTTCACGTGCGTAAGCAAATTTCCGACGGCATCGTCTGAAAATAATGACGTCGTTTTTTCTCCCACTGGTTGTCTGTCTGTTCATCTCTTGCATCTCTCACTTGGGGCTGTCACTTTTCTCTCAAGACACATACAATACGATCTCATCTCTCCAAATTATCTTCTCCCCCCCTCCCCCCCCCCCCCCCCCCCCCTCCTCACTCCCCCCCCCCCCCACCCCCTCCTCCCCCCCCCCCCATATGCTAACCACACACACACACACACCCCCCGCAACACACACAGACACACACACACGCACACTCGCCTGTCAA
>CM065697.1:28289596-28294596 GCA_017654935.2 Phymorhynchus buccinoides | reverse complement strand
TTTGTTTCGGTGCTGTTCACTCCTCTGGTCCCGTCTATCTCTCCGAACTAGTAACTGTCTACTTACCTGCTCGCTCCCTACGTTCTTCCTCTGACTGCTGCACACTCAAGGTTCCTCGGGTCCACACGAAATCGTTTTGGTGAACGATCCTTCTACTATTTAGCACCTCACTTATGGAATTCCCTCCCACAACATGTCCGCTCATCTGACTCTATTTCCGCCTTTCGCTCTGCCCTTAAAACTCACTTGTTTCGGACATATTATGATTGATTAGTGTTTGTGTGTGAGGTGTGTGTGTGTGTGTGTGTGGGGGGGGGGGGGGGGGGGGGGGGGGGGGGTCCGTTTTATTGCAGAAATCTTGTAAAAAATGTATTTACAATTATTTTATAATTCGTATTTTGTATGTAGAATGTCTACGTCTTGTAAACTTTAAATGCTTGTAAATGAGGTAGAAGGGTATTTTTGTTTTTGCAAAATTTGTCTATTATAATTAGTCATGTAACTGGTATGTCGATGGCAGTATGATTTTATTTCAAGTTGCAGTATTGTATTCAAACTTGATTGAGAATGTGAATGTGGTCTCTATGTTTCTTCTTAGAATGTTCATATTGTAACTATTTTACTCTTCTATAATTAATTGTGTGCGAGTGTGTGTGCGCGCATGCATGTGTGTGTGTGTGTGTGTGTGTGTGTGTGTGTGTGTGTGTGTGTGTGTGTGTGTGTGTGTGTGTGTGTGTGTGTGTGTGTGTGTGTGTGTGTGTGTGTGTGTGTGTGTGTGTGTGTGTGTGTGTGTGTGTGTGTGAGAGAAGTAAGAGAACGTTGTGTGTAAGCATCGTGCTTATTTTACTTTCTAATGATTAATTATTTTTTTGCCTTTAATGTTCTTGTTATCAATGTAAAGCGCACTGAGCTCATGTGAGAAAGAGCGCTATATAAATTCCCATTATTATTATTATTATTATTATTATTATTATTTTTATATTATAGGGTTAAGGATAGGGTTAGTATTCCAAAAAGGTTATTAGCTAAATATGTTCCCAAAATACAGCTTTATGTATGGTAAGAAAGGCAAAAACGGAAAAATACAATTAACCGAGAAATGTAGGGGGGGTGGCACATCTTGACCTTTACCCTTGTAATATTCTTCCGCTAACGTTTTCTAAAGTGTTTCTTAGACCCCTTTTGGCGTAACAGTTATGCGCGCGGCGACCGTCGTCTTGAGAAACTCGACCCTGATTCGACTCATGATCACGCTCGTGCAACTCGCTGACTCGTTCATGCTACTACTCTACTATGGGATGGGACGCGATCTGCAGATTCGGTGTTCTTCGCGTTCCCCTAGAGTTTCTCCAGAGTTGCTATAAATTGTTCTTTGTGTTCTCGGAGAGTTTCTTCGGATAGTTATAATTTTTATTCAGTTCGCTTTTTATTTTATTTCATAAAACCAGAAGATATCAAGCCATGTATCAAGCGGGACATAACCGGTTGGTTGAGGTGATTGCCAAACAGATCCCTCTGTCAGACACAGTGCGGGTCATTAAAGACACACCCCCTGACACCCCTCATGTTTGGCATTGACTCTGGCGCCTTTGCCTCCACTGCCAGTAGGCCGGACATCACCATTATTGATCCCGATAGCCGCGAGGCCCTTCTAGTTGAAGTGGCGGTGCCTTTGCCTCCACTGCCAGTAGGCCGGACATCACCATTATTGATCGCGATAGCCGCGAGGCCCTTCTTGTTGAAGTGGCGGTGCCTTTGCCTCCACTGCCAGTAGGCCGGACATCACCATTATTGATCGCGATAGCCGCGAGGCCCTTCTTGTTGAAGTGGCGGTGCCTTTGCCTCCACTGCCAGTAGGCCGGACATCACCATTATTGATCGCGATAGCCGCGAGGCCCTTCTTGTTGAAGTGGCGGTGCCTTTGCCTCCACTGCCAGTAGGCCGGACATCACCATTATTGATCGGCGAGGCCCTTCTTGTTGAAGTGGCGGTGCCTTTGCCTCCACTGCCAGTAGGCCGGACATCACCATTATTGATCGTGATAGCCGCGAGGCCCTTCTTGTTGAAGTGGCGGTGCCTTTGCCTCCACTGCCAGTAGGCCGACATCACCATTATTGATCGGATAGCCGCGAGGCCCTTCTTGTTGAAGTGGCGGTGTCTTTGCCTCCACTACCAGTAGGCCGGACATCACCATTATTGATCGCGATTAGCCGCGAGGCCCTTCTTGTTGAAGTGGCGGTGCCTTTGCCTCCACTGCCAGTAGGCCGGACATCACCATTATTGATCGCGATTCTTGTTGCATGGCCGCGAGGCCCTTCTTGTTGAAGTCGGTGCCTTTCGATGCCTTCATCGACACCTGCTATACTGCCAAATTTGATAAGTACCTCCCACTGTGCATGGAAGTAAGCTCTTTTGGCTTTTCCTGCAGGATTGTGGTGCTTATCTTTGGCAGTCTAGGCAATGTACATCGAAGGGTGCTTCCAGGCTTGCGATTGATCGGTGTCCGGTCCTGCTCGGCAAAGTGGCTGGCAAAATATTTGAGCATCAGTGCCATAATTGGGTCGTTCCTTCCTTTCCTTCCTTTAGTCCCTTGACCGCTGTGGTCGTTGGGGGGGGATTGATGGGCAGCAGCAGCAGACAACATTGTCCAGTTCTGCCTCTGGTGGGTGGCCGGGATCAGGTCATTCATCTTCATGTTGGTCCATTCTTTGATATTCTTTTGTCGGCCATGACGGCGGCCCCCTTCCACGGTTCCCTGGAGAATGGTCTTCGACAAGGATTCGTGACGGTTGACGTGGCCAAACCAGATGAGCTTGCGACGTTTAACCCTTTCACCGCCAAAGTCGCATTTTAGCACCACAGTGATTTAACACCTATGTCACTAAAAGGCATCAAATTGGGGTCTATTATCCAAGGACCCTATTGTCTTAGTTTTGGGAAGCAAGGATAGACCTTATTTTATATATTTCACAGAAGAATCCCCAATACTGCAGATGGATTTTGTTCTCTACCCAGGTAAAGTTGATGGATTTTTTTGTGCTGAAATATGCCTGGCGGTGAAAGGGTTAACTGTCGTCAAAAGGTGTTCTTGTGGCCCAACCAGCTTTGCGATCTTGTTGCGGACATATTCATTTGTCTTGCGTTCTAGGTATGTAATGCCCAGCAGTTTTCTCAGGCATTTTGTTTCAAAAGCTTGAATTGTTCTTTCGGAGTCAGCCAGCAGAGCGAAAAGCGCTGTGCCAACCTAAATGTCTGAAAAAGCTTCCAAGGTTGTGTGTGCATGCGCGCGCGCGCGTGTGTGTATATTTTGATCCAAAATAAAAGATAAAGTGAAATAAACTTAGAAAATGTTTTGATGAAGCTAACATGTCTATTGCCCACTTTGTGCTGGTATTTGCAAACGTTGGCTAACAAAACATGATGTCTTTGTATTATTTTTCAAATCTGTAATAAGTCAGTGTTTAAAATGTTTATATTGATGTAACAAAAAATATATGATTAGTTCAAGAAGTATGTTATGTAGTATGTGAGAAGAAGAGAGAGAGTAGTTAGAGAGAGAGAGAGAGAGAGAGAGAGAGAGAGAGAGAGAGAGAGAGAGAGAGAGAGAGAGAGAGAGAGATAGATGTGTGTGTGAGAGAGAGAGAGAGAGTGTGAGAGAGGTGTGAGAGAGAGTGTGTGAGAGTGTGTGAGAGAGAGAGAGATAGAGGAGAGAGAGAGAGAGAGAGAGAGAGAGAGAGAGAGAGAGAGAGAGAGAGTGTGTGTGTGTGTGTGTGTGTGAGAGAGAGAGAGAGAGAGAGAGAGAGAGAGAGAGAGAGAGAGAGAGAGAGAGAGAGAGAGAGAGAGAGAGAGAGAGAGAGAGAGAGAGAGAGAGTATGTTTGTGTGCATGTGTGAGCATTGGGCCACTCCTGTTGTTTGTTTACATTGTCACTAATCTTTGCCTGTCGCTTTTTTAAGCTAAGCCTATCTATGCTGATTTTGCGTGCAGTTGTCTGATATTTATTATTCTTAGTCTTCAGGAGATGAATTGTGTGGTGTTTATCATGCTCGTCTTGTTTCCCTGAATAAATATGTTGAGATGTGTGTGTGTGTGTGTGTGTGTGTGTGTGTGTGTGTGTGTGTGTGTGTGTGTGTGTGTGTGTGTGTGTGTGTGTGTGTGTGTGTGTGTGTGTGTGTGCGTGTGCGTGTGCGTGTGCGTGTGTGAGTGTGTGTGTGTGTGTGTGTGTGAATGAGTGTGAGTGTGTGTGTGTGTGTGTATGTGCGTGTGTGTGTGTGTGTGTGTGTGTGTGTGTGTGTGTGTGTGTGTGTGTGTGTGTGTGTGTGTGTGTGTGTGTGTGTGTGTGTGTGTGTGTGTGTGGTGTATGTGTGCGTGTACGTGTGCGTGTGCGTACGTGTGTGTGTGAGTGTGTGTGTGTGTGTGTGTGTGTGTGTGTGTGTGTGTGTGTGTGTATGTGCGTGTGTATGTGCGTGTGTGTGTGTGTGTGTGTGTGTGTGTGTGTGTGTGTGTGTGTGTGTGTGTGTGTGTGTGTGTGTGTGTGTGTGTGTAGTGTGTGTGTGTGTGAGTGTGTGTGTGTATAGGTGTGTGTGTGTGTGTGTGTGTGTGTGTGTGTATGTGTTTGTGTGTATATGTGTGTGTGTGTAGGTGTGTGTGTGAGTGTGAGTGTGTAGGTGTGTGTGAGTGTGAGTGTGTGTGTATGTACACGTGCGTGCATGCGTGCGTGCGTGCGTGTGCGTGCGTATGTGTGTGCGTAGATGCGTGCTGTCACAACTTCTTGGCACTATTTCAGAGATTAAAACATCGATAGTCAGACTACTACGTTAGTTTTTTTCCTTTTTTCTTGATAAGCATAAATAGACAGAAACAGAAGAAAATGAAAGAAAAAAGAAAGAAACAAATGTGGTGGAAATAAGACCGCCTACATACCAACAGAATAATTATAAATCTGCTAAAGGTTTGGAGGTTTCCATAACAACCAAGCGCTCTACATGGAAAAGAGATGGT
>CM065697.1:28274828-28284828 GCA_017654935.2 Phymorhynchus buccinoides | reverse complement strand
GAAGTCTCAGATGCAACAACTAAACTCGCCCTGCATAGAGTGGGAGTTTGTGCTCTAGATTTCAGTGGATTGTGAAGAAAACCCCCCAGTCATGTTGAGTCATATATTTCTTTTTGAAAAGTAAAAAGAAAAAGTTGAAATAAAAAGAAAATAAAAGATTGAGAGAGAAAGTAATGGTCTGATTACAGTTGACATACATGTTTATTTCGTGCAAGACATAGCACGTGCAAAGCGCCGTATGTTTGTAACATAATATGAATATTGAGTGAATGGGAATCAGGCTGTTGCAGTAGTTAACTTTGTAGAAATTCATTCTCTCTCTGAAAGGCAATAGGGACAGCGGGTCCTGCTTTAGCTTAGGCTAATAATGCGAATGTTAACCCTTGGGGGGTTATTTTGGAAAACAAAGTATTGATTGTGTAACAGACAAAAGTCTGATAGTACTCAGGCTTGTATTGTTCTCTTAAGAGAGGAGACACACGGTGCTTTTCGTGGGCCAAGGGCAGCGGGTTTGTTGAAACTCAGAGAAGGAGAAGAAAAGCTGCAAAGAAGAATGAAAAGAAGAAGAATAGTGAGACGATAGAAGAAGATGAAAAGGTGGCCTGAAAGACAGAAAGAAAGAAGAAATATTCGGAAACAAATGAAGGAAACCAAGAAACCAACAGAGAGGACGAAGAAACGGTGACGACGCTGGGAACCGAAACTTCAGTGAACTGGAAATGATAAAAGGGATGTATCAACGACGAGTGTGACTAGATAGTGTTAGATAAGATATTGAAGGTATTGTGAATATTGATTTGTATGTTTAAATAACTTGTAATATTGATTTGTATGTTTAAATAACTTGTTTTATTGTTCAAATATTAAGTTATAATAAAAGAGAGTGGGGTACGATACGCAATCTTGGATTGAATTGAATGAGGGCTAGAGTTAGATGTATGCGTTGTGTGCGAAGTCTGCAGGTTCATGTTTGTGTGTGTGTGCGTAAATTTGACCCTGTGACAGTGGTGACCCCGACTTTTGTGTACCCCCTCTTGTGAAGCAATTGTAGGAATTTTCAATTTGTTGCTGTGTGCTGTTGGAAAATAACAGGTTGGATAAAACAAAATCGTATAAAATTTAATTGTTGTCCCTATTATTACTTTGGGTTATATCTGTTTTATCACATTATATAATTTTTTTTCGGTGAACGTTTGTTCCTCTTTTTCATAAGGATTACATTTTGATCCCCGTCTCCAGTATACGGGAGGTAATTACTACTAAGGTATTACCTGAGGGTTTACGTTTTCTATTTCTATTTCTTCTCACTATCTCGGCCTTTATTCCTACCTGGGAATTTCTGACTCTCACTTTTCAAAACAAAATTCTCTTTTGACTTCTCCCCCATAGGCTCCTATCTAATTTTCTTTACATTTGATTTATTTTTTAAATAGGATTCCGCGTAGTTGTTGTAGTTGCCCCCTCTTTTTTAAGCGTTGTAGGTTTAGTTGTTGCTAATTATTTGTTTTTAGTATTTAACTTTGTGGGCTTTTTTTTTTTTTTTTTGTTTTTTTTGTTTTTGGTTTTTTAAAATATATTGTTACTGTATTGTTGTCGTTATTGTTGTTTCTGTTTTAACCATATTTGAATAATCATTGTTTTGGTATTGACACACGTTCGTGAAAACGTAGAACTAAAATTGGAGTCTTGATCTACTTCAAGGTTTTCGGTACATGTTTAGTAGGTGTGTGGGTTTTTTGTGTGTGTTGTGGTATAAAATAAAACCCACATTGCCCAAGTTTTTTTTATGGTGACGCTATAGCAAGTCTTTGCGTAAACAATTTTATTTTTCGGATATACAGTCTTCGTATCCTTAAAACAATTTGATACTGCCATTGCGTTTTCTCCCACAGTAGTGATATCCACTGTGTTTAAGAATAGAACACTTTCTGAGCACAATGGCCGAAACTAACTCTGATTTCGAGAAATTTGTTGCTCAGGGAGAACGATTAGAGCTGAGTGGGGAAGCACTGATTAAATATGTTAATCAGTGTGAAGAAAGAGCTGAGCGAGCAAGAGAAAGGGAGAGGGATAGGTTGATAAAGGAACAAAAAGAAAAAGATGACAGGGCAAAACAGGAGAAAAACGAACAAGAGGAGAAGGCAAAACAGGAGAAAAACGAACAAGAGGAGAAGGCAAAACAGGAGAAAAACGAACAAGAGGAGAAGGCAAAACAGGAGAAAAACGAACAAGAGGAGAAGGCAAAACAGGAGAAAAACGAACAAGAGGAGAAGGCAAAACAGGAGAAAAACGAACAAGAGAAGAAGGCAAAACAGGAGGAAAACGAACAAGAAAAGGAGAAGGCAAAACAAGAGAAAAAAAGGAACAGGAAGAGAGGGATAGGCAAAAGGAACAGGAAGAGAGGGATAGGCAAAAGGAACAGGAAGAGAGGGATAGGCAAAAGGAACAGGAAGAGAGGGATAGGCAAAAGGAACAGGAAGAGAGGGATAGGCAAAAGGAACAGGAAGAGAGAGAAAGGCAAAAAGAAAAGGAAGATAGGGAAAGACAAGCAGAAAAGGACGAAAGGGAGAGACAAGATAGAAAAGAAAGAGAAAAAGAGGACAGAGAACTTAAGAAGATTGAGGGTCAACGTCTCTTCGAAATGAAAAGATTGGAAATAGAGGCAAAGCAATTGGAATTACAAATGCAAAAAGAAGCAGCTCGGTCTGCGACACAGCAAATCTCTAAAGAAAACAAGCATGCCAAATCTCCCTATATTCCCAAACTTCCCCCTTTTGACGAGTCGAAAGACGACATAGACGCTTTCTTATTCCGCTTCGAAAGTCACGCCTCGTCCTGTGACTGGCCTAAGGACAAGTGGACGCTTTTTATTTCCTCTTTGTTTAGAGGAAGTGCTCTGACACTCTACCACAGTTTAGCGGCACGAGAATCTCTTACTTGGGACGAACTGAAGGCTGAATTGCTTAAAAAGTTTCAGTGTACAGAGGAAGGGTTCCGTGCAAAGTTCAGAGCTGTTCGTCCTGAGAGGGAGGAGTCGTTTGCGGCTTTCTTGATTCGGGTTAGCCATCTTTTGGACCGTTGGATAGATCTGTCAAACACGGAAAAATCCTTTGAAAAGCTCAGGGACTTGTTTTTGCGTGAACAGATTCTCCATAGTGTTTCGAAGGACCTTGCTATCTTCCTCAAAGAGCGCTCATTTAAGGATGCAGTAGAAATGTGTCGGATTGCTGACCAGTATAAATCTGCTCACCCTGAAAAGTCTTTTGGGAAAAAGGCTGATCATGTGCTTTTTGAAGCAAATGTTGGGTTCACAGAGTCTCCTGGGTCTTTCTCCAGAGGCTATTTAAGAAATGGTCGTGGAGGGTTTTCTTTTTCCAGAGGACAGCAGTTTCCACGTGGAGGCCAGCGATTCAATCGCCCGTCGTACCCTTACTCGGGTCAAGATTCCTCTCACTATGGTTCAGGAGGTGCAAATTTGAGAGGATCAGGGTTTCCCACTCGGGGCAATCGTGGTGATCAACGCGGTTTTGGTCGTAGTCGTGGCCAACCGAACAGGACTTTTGGCAGCTCAGGTGGATCAGATGCTTCATGTTGGACTTGTGGCTGCAAGTTCCATAAAAGAAACGCATGTCCCTATACCATTGACAATAAGGACAGAGGCAACGCAGCAAGTGTTTCTGTTGCGCAGGATCACCATGTATTAGTGAGTCAGGGTGAATTTCAGGGTCTCCATATCGAGAAAGGAGCAGTCAATGGCTTCCAGTGTTCTCTGCTCAGGGACACGGGATGTACGACAGCTGGGGTGAGAAAACAGCTTGTGAATGATGATCAGATCACAGGGGAGACACAGAGGTGTATTTCCTTTGGTGGGAAAATTGAAAGTTTCCCAGTCGCCCGTGTCTATGTTTCTACTCCTTACTACACTGGTGAAATAGACGCCTGCGTCATTGACAGTCCCGTTTCTGACTTGATCTTAGGAAATCTTCCTGGGGTGTCCTCTGTGTGTGGAGGCGGAGGAGGATCATTTGTTCCCTGTGCTGTCAGTACCAGGCAGCAGGTCAGGAAAGAAAAGGAAAATCCCAAACCCCTGTATGTCCCCACCCTTCCCAATCTCCAAGTGACACCTGATGTGTTGGCTCAGATGCAGAAAGATGATGACTCCTTAAAGCATTTGTTCCAACAAGTGTTGCCAACCATACCCCATTCATGTGACAAAATCACCTACGTAAAAAAGAATGGTATTTTGCATAGGCTATTCCCCAAGGATGGTGAGGTTGTTGAACAGATTGTTCTTCCTGCTCCTCTGAGGGAAAGTGTGTTGCACACTGCCCATGACTCTTTGTTGGCTGGACATTGTGGGGTCAAGCGCACTCTACAGAGAGTGCTGTCTTCCTTCTTTTGGCCTGGTGTAGGTGTGGCAGTTTCACACTATTGTCAGTCATGTGACGTGTGCCAAAAGACTGTTTCCAAGGGTCGGATCCCATGTGCTCCTCTTCAGCGCATGCCAGTCATCAATGTGCCTTTTCAAAGGATCGCCATTGATCTGGTTGGACCATTTCGAGCTTCATCTTCTGGGTATAAATATGTATTGACAGTTGTTGATGTGGCAACCAGGTACCCAGAGGCTGTGCCTCTAAAGAAGATAGATACAGTGACAGTTGCAGAAGCACTGTTGTCCATCTTCAGCAGAATGGGTTTGCCGGACGAGATACTTTCTGACTGCGGTACCCAGTTTGTATCTGACCTGATGCATGAGATATACCGACTTCTGTCAATCTCCTCCGTGACAACAACTCCATACCATCCTCAATCGAATGGAATGGTTGAACGTTTCAATGGGACATTGAAAACAATGCTGAAGAAAGTCTCTGCGGAACGGCCGTCTGATTGGGATAGATACATTCCTGCATTGCTTTTTGCATACAGGGAATTGCCTTCTGAGAGTACTGGTTTCTCACCATTCGAGTTGTTGTTTGGTCGCACTCCCAGAGGTCCTATCAGTATTTTGGCAAAGTCGTGGTCAGGAGAAAGCATGTCATCAGAAGAAAAGAATGTCTATGACTACGTTTTCCAGTTACAGAACAGAATCAAGGACAGCTGTGAATTAGCACAAGAAAATGCATACAAAAGTGCAACTACATACAAGAAGTATGCTGATCGAAAGGCAAAGATGAGATCATTAGCTGTAGGTGATCAAGTTCTGATTTTGCTCTCGGATGAAAAGAGCAAGTTGACCATGAAGTGGAAAGGTCCATTCCCTGTTGTTGAAGTGTGCTCCTCTGTCAATTACAAGATTGACATGAATGGTGTGGTCAAGGTGTTCCATGTCAACATGCTGAAGCGTTACACAGAACGCTCAAATGTTTCTGTCAACAAGCTACCTGAAGTTGATGACGTTAAGGTGATCAATCCTGGTGTTCCAACGGATTTGTCGGACATTTTGCCTGTAGATTATATCACTGTGACAAAGAAAAGGGACACAAGTGTGTCACAGAAGGACTGTCGGTTACAAGGTTCTTTTGATTTTCATTCATCCGCTGTTGGTGTTGTTCAGGACAGTCAGGACAATCAGGGCGAGTTACCTACTTTGTCTGTACAGGGTGAAACCTACAAAGATGTCAAAATCTCTGATGATTTGTCTCCATCTCAAGTTAGTGACTTGCAAGATATTTTCGAAGAGTTTCAGGATGTTCTTACAGACAAACCGGGAAATGCAACCAACGTTGAACCTCACAGGATTAGGTTATCTACAGACACTCCAGTACGTGTGAAACCTTATCCATTACCATTTGCCAAGAAGCAGGTGATTGAAAGAGAAGTCAAAGTCATGCTTGACCTTGGTGTTATAGAAACTTCAGATTCTCCCTACTGTGCGCCTGTAGTACTAGTATCGAAGCCAGATGGGTCTGTTAGGTTCTGTATTGACTATAGGGCACTCAACAAAGTCACAGTGTTTGATGCTGAGCCGATCCCAGATGTTGAGGAATTGTTTTGTCAGTTGTCCAGTGCTCAGTATTTCGTTAAGATTGACTTAACAAAGGGTTACTGGCAAATCCCCATGGCTGAAGAAGATAAGAAGAAAACGGCTTTTCAGACTCCTTTCGGTCTCTACCAATTCACTAGGATGCCGTTTGGGTTGCAGAATGCTCCTGCCACGTTTGCCAGAATGATGCGAGTGTTGAAGTTGCACGAGTTGTCAGCAGTCAGCTTCTTTGATGATATTATGCTCGGTTTGGTGTCATGGGAGTCACTTCTGAAGTGTTTGAGAGAAATTTTGACACGTTTGCGCTCCTTTGGTCTGACAGCTCGACCAACCAAGATGTTGGCTGGTTTTCAGCAGCTTGAGTTTTTGGGTCACACAATTTCTGTGGGATGCATGAGGCCTGAAGAAAAGAAGATCAAAAAGATTTTGTCTGTGAAAACTCCCTGTTCAAGAAAACAAGTGAGGTCTTTGTTGGGACTGTTGTCGTACTACCGCAGGTATGTTCCCAACTTCGCCAGTGTGACAGCACCTTTGACTGATCTCACTAAAGGTGAGAAGAGAGGTCAGATTAAGTGGACAGATGCATGTCAAAGTGCACTTGAGACAATTCAAAGAATTCTGAGTTCCTATCCGGTTCTGATTCTGCCTGATCTGAGCAAGGATTTTCTGTTGAGGACTGACGCCAGCAGTTCGGGCATGGGAGCTGTGCTTTTGCAGCAAAAAGACGGTTTGCTTCATCCTGCACAGTGTGCGAGCAAGAAATTCAATCCTGCTCAGCAAAAGTACTCAACGATTGAAAGAGAATGTCTCGCGATTGTTTGGGCGCTTGAAAAGTTCCAAAGGTTCTTGCTGGGTCGGAAGTTTGTGCTGCAGACTGATCACAGACCACTGACGTTCTTGAAGTCATCACGCACAAAGAACAGCAGGCTTCTCAGATGGTCTCTGGCCATACAGGAGTACATGTTTGATGTAGAGCCAATTTCGGGTACCTCAAATGTTCTGGCTGATCTGTTATCTCGATCGTAGTGCAGGACATTTTGAACAGATTCCTTTGTTGCTTTAACTTAGGATCTTTTGACTCCCTGGATATTCAAGAGTGAATCCAAAGACTAGTTAGGTATCGTTTGTAAATATGTTTAAACTGTAAACATTTCATTCATGGATATTTTGGGCTATGCGTGGATTAGTATATTTTTGTTGTGTACAAGAAAACTAAACCTCAAAATGGGTACAATTTTCAATGTTCAGTGGGTTTTTGTTGTTGTTGGGTTGTTGTTGTTTTTGCATAATAGGGTGTGATATATGTGCAAATCTTTGAAGACAGGGAAATCCATGTTTATGTCATATAAATTTTTTGTTAGTTTTTGGGTGTGTGTTTTCAAAGAGTGCCTCATTTTTTTTTTTAAAGCAGGCACATATTTGTATTGGATTTTGGATGGGTATAATCGGTTTTTTGGTGTGACGTATATTGTGAATTCATGATCTTGGAATTCTCTTTAAAAAATTTCAAGAAATTTTTTTTCCCCGGGATGGGGGGTGTCATGTTGAGTCATATATTTCTTTTTGAAAAGTAAAAAGAAAAAGTTGAAATAAAAAGAAAATAAAAGATTGAGAGAGAAAGTAATGGTCTGATTACAGTTGACATACATGTTTATTTCGTGCAAGACATAGCACGTGCAAAGCGCCGTATGTTTGTAACATAATATGAATATTGAGTGAATGGGAATCAGGCTGTTGCAGTAGTTAACTTTGTAGAAATTCATTCTCTCTCTGAAAGGCAATAGGGACAGCGGGTCCTGCTTTAGCTTAGGCTAATAATGCGAATGTTAACCCTTGGGGGGTTATTTTGGAAAACAAAGTATTGATTGTGTAACAGACAAAAGTCTGATAGTACTCAGGCTTGTATTGTTCTCTTAAGAGAGGAGACACACGGTGCTTTTCGTGGGCCAAGGGCAGCGGGTTTGTTGAAACTCAGAGAAGGAGAAGAAAAGCTGCAAAGAAGAATGAAAAGAAGAAGAATAGTGAGACGATAGAAGAAGATGAAAAGGTGGCCTGAAAGACAGAAAGAAAGAAGAAATATTCGGAAACAAATGAAGGAAACCAAGAAACCAACAGAGAGGACGAAGAAACGGTGACGACGCTGGGAACCGAAACTTCAGTGAACTGGAAATGATAAAAGGGATGTATCAACGACGAGTGTGACTAGATAGTGTTAGATAAGATATTGAAGGTATTGTGAGTATTGATTTGTATGTTTAAATAACTTGTAATATTGATTTGTATGTTTAAATAACTTGTTTTATTGTTCAAATATTAAGTTATAATAAAAGAGAGTGGGGTACGATACGCAATCTTGGATTGAATTGAATGAGGGCTAGAGTTAGATGTATGCGTTGTGTGCGAAGTCTGCAGGTTCATGTTTGTGTGTGTATGTGCGTAAATTTGACCCTGTGACAGCCACACTTGGTCAAAATAAGATTTCTTACCAGCGTGAGAGGGAAACGCGTGAAACCCGTCATTTTCACTCGCGGACCTGGTGGGTCTTTAAGGACAAGAACGTGACATGTTTGCAACTTTTATTTGAAATTCCCCCAGATTGGAGAATCACCCGTGACATAGGCTATGCATCTCTCTCTGTCTTCAGATTCTTTGTTCTTTTATAAATAGTAAATCTGGCACTGTTTGCTTGTTTGAATGTGTCTTGGTTGTTTTGGTTTTATTTTTTATTTTTTATTAACCAGCAGCAAAGCTAAGCTACGTGACGTTTTGGCGGCTTTGATTGGGATTGCGCGCCTTTCATAAATGGCGATTTTGTTTTTTTAACCTGAAGGGCCAGCCGACCACACTGTACGAATGTACGATACGATTCGATTACGTGATCTCGAAGCGCGAATCACATTTTGTTCTCGGAGACCATGTGATGGAATCGTGTCGTACAGTCGTACGATTTTGGTGGACGTGTGGCTGGCCCTTAAGCCATTATGCCATGAACACATTTTAATTGAACACGTGGTGTTTTAGCTTATTATTAACCCTTTCACCGCCAAAGTAGCATTTTAGCACCACAGTGATTTGACACCTATGTCGCTAAAAAGGCATCAAATTGGGGTCAATTATCCAGCGACCCTATTGTCTTAGTTTTGGGAAGTATGGATAGACCTTATTTCATATGTGTCACAGAACAATCCCCAATACTGCAAATGGATTTTGTTCTCTACCTAGGTAAAGTTAATGGAAATCTTTAGCTGAAATATGGCTGGCGGTGAAAGGGTTAATAATGGTCGTTTCATTCGTTCCTGAAAAGGACTTAGTATACAGTGGAACCTCCCTTACAAAAACCTTCAAAAATCATCCAAAATTAGGTCTTATAAGGGAAGGGTCTTATAAGGGAGGTAATTTTAATACTTACAAAGAAGGGAAACGTCTCAGAGAAGTAGGTCGTATATGGGAGGGAGTCGTATAATGGGTGGTCCTATAAAGGAGGTTTCACTGTACCGGTAAGTTGACATTCAGATCAAGGGAAGAACGAGATAGAAGCATGTTTCTTTAAATAGTCACTAAAATGTAATAACGAAAGTAAGCTTTTCATAATTGTTTACAGTGGTTTGTACGGTTGAATTCTTACGGGTTTGATGATGATAAAACAATCAGGAATAAGGGTAGTGATTGGGGTTACTAGAGTTAACAGGAAGGAAAAATTGTGTTTAATCATTAAATGTCCTCTCGGTCTGGAACAGACACATATATGGAACATTTGTAAATACAAAGATGGTGGGAACGATACTGGAGGCAATGCCCGGAAGCAGTTCAACACCAGTAAAGTCCCGATTTTTTTAACAATACAGATAAGTGTAGCAGTAACCACGCCTCGGTTAAACCTCATCGGCTATGGTACCGCGTTTCAGGTTTTAAATCATTGAAACATCATTATCAAAAACTATTATGGGATTGTCTGAACTAGAGTTAACACACTTTACGCTGGGGTTTTTAGTCCCCGAGCCGAAGGTTCGGGGAGCT
>CM065697.1:28264828-28267328 GCA_017654935.2 Phymorhynchus buccinoides | reverse complement strand
ACACATGCCTACACACCCATGACACATACACACACAGAGGGAGAGAAAAACAGACAGACGCGCACACAGAGAAAACAGAGGGGGGGGGGGGGGGGAGAGAGAGAGAGAGAGAGGAGAGAGAGAGAGAGAGAGAGAGAGAGAGAGAGAGAGAGAGAGAGAGAGAGTGAGATAGGGGGAGATGGATAGCGGGAGAGAGAGAGAGAGAGAGAGAGAGAGAGAGAGAGAGAGAGAGAGAGAGAGAGAGAGATAGTGGGAGATGAGAGAGAGAGAGAGAGAGAGAGAGAGAGAGAGAGAGAGAGAGAGAGAGAGAGAGAGAGAGAGAGAGAGAGAGAGAGAGAATAAAAAGAGAGCTGGCCGTTGAAGAAAAGTTCCAAACGCAAGGTAAAGATCAAAATTGAGATCTGATCTCTCTCTTTCTATCTCTCATATTCTGATGCCTGCTCACAGGTGTGAAGGATGTGATTAACACCTGCGTTTGATGATGACGCGTTCGGTGAAGTGAACCGGCGCCATGTTGACACCACAGCGAGGCTCTTCATCGCTCCCGTGTTGTATCGTTCACTGACTGAGTGATTCAACCTTTCATAATTAAATGCTTTGGTGTTTTTTGTAGTTGTTTTTGTGTTTACTCCCAAAGAATACAGGGATATTAGGGGAAGACGGGGTAAAAAGCGCATGGGCGGGTAAGACGCCCACCCCAATTATCTCATGAAATAAAGAAAAGTTCAGTCAAATTTGCCCATGAGACGAATGCTAGACATTAACGCTCGTCTCATGGGCAAAATGAGACTTTTGCTTCAGTCATTAGATAATTGGGGTGGGCTTCTTAACCACCATGCGCTTTTTACGAATGTTTGAATCAGGTAAAATGTATTTGGAAAAAAAATTGGTAAGGTAAATATGCTAAAATACAGCTTTTGTATGGTAAAGTAAAGGCAAAAACGGAAAAATTACAATAACGCGATAACTGCATGGGTGGGTTGGTTGGGGGTGGGGGTGGCACATCTTTGACATTTACCCAAATCGCGGTGTACTGCAGTACATAGTGGGGGTAGGGTTAGGTGTAGGGCTAGGGGTAGGGCTAGGGTTAGGGCTAGGGTTAGTATTCCAAAAAGGTTATTAGCTAAAAATGTTCCTAAAATACAGCTTTATCTATGGTAAGAAAGGCAAAAACGGAAAAATACAATTAAGCGAGAAATGCAGGGGGGGTGGCACATCTTGACCTTTACCGAATCGGTATAAATAATGGAAACCATTGAAATATGAAATCATGGAAAAAGCAAATTATTTTTTGCATCCATGATCTTAGAACGTTATTGTCATGCTTGTATCTATTTATACCAAACTTAGACAAAATATAAAATCATGGAAACCATTCAAATATGAAATACTGGAAACAAACAACTCAACTATTGTTTTATCATGATCTTAGAACGTTGTTGTCATGCTTGTATCTAGTCATACCAAACTTAGAAGAAGAAAAAATCAAATCATTGAAAACCATTCAAAGGGGAAGACGGGGTAAAAAGCGCATGGGCGGGTAAGAAGCCCACCCCAATTATTTCACGAAATAACGAAAATGTTCAGTCAAATGTGCCCATGAGACGAATGCTAGACATTAACGCTCGTCTCATGGGCAAAATGAGACTGAAATTTGCTTCATTTCATGAGATAATTGGGGTGGGCTTCTTACCCGCCCATGCGCTTTTTACCCCGTCTTCCCCAATATGAAATCACGGAAACAAGCAAATCATTTTTCTTTTTATCACGCACACACTTGTAATTGTATCAATCAATTAATCATTTAATCAAGAGAAATGTGTTGCTTTGGAACGTTCAGAAACCAACCTCCCCCATTGCAAATGGATAACCGTGTTTGGTCTGTAGAACTGTCCTGGGTGATAAAGGTAGTAGGAGAAGATGGGGTAAAAATCCCATGGGCGGGTAAGAAGCCCATGCCAATTATCTCATGAAACGAAGAAAATTTCAGTTACATTTTGCCCATGAGACGAGTGTTAAACATTAACATTAAAAGTCACATTAGTAATGCGGGTCGGTAGGCTTAATAGATGGCCTAAACAATTTTAATTTGTATTGATTTACCAAAAGAAATCTGTGCCAATCACTCAGAGAATATTTCGCATTGTTTAGCTAAATTAAGGTTGCCTAACGTTTTGTCTCTAGTTTTATTTAGTTCAAAGGCACGAGGAGAGTTGAGGGTGGGGGTGGGGGGGGTGGGGGGGGGTGACGCTTAGGTAGTATTAGGTATTAGGTACTTTATAGTCACAGAGGCATCTCTGTTGAAATTGGGGTTTGCTCCCACCTGGAGAGCGCGTCGCAGCCAGAGGCGTGCCATCCTTGTTTTAGTTTTTGCATGCGATTTTTTGTGTGACTGATGAGGAAGGAAAGGGGTGGTGGGGGTGGTGAGGGTAAATTTTGACCAAATGACAACTTTTTCGTTGCCACTGGGTTTAACGTGTGCTGAGTGCATGGGCACACG
>CM065697.1:28254828-28262328 GCA_017654935.2 Phymorhynchus buccinoides | reverse complement strand
GTTGGTTGATTGATTGATTGATTGACTGACTGATTGATTGATTGACTGATTGATTGACTGATTGACTGCTTAATGAATTGATTAAAAGGGAAACCAGACATACAGGTAGACAGACAAAATAACAAATCAATAACAAATTCGAGAAAATGACGCTCTAAATTAAAAATCCACTGCAAACAAAACACACACAGAAACACACACGCGCGCGCACACACTCACGCACGCACATATGCACACACACGCACACACACACGCACACGCACACACACACACAGACACAACACATTGACCCACACACGACACACACACAGCACACACACACACTCACACACACACACACACACACACACACACACACACACACACACACACACACACACACACACACACACACACACTCACGCACTCACCCACGCACGAACGCACACATACACACACTCACATAAACACACATACACACACACAAACACAACACACATGCGTCGCACACACACACGCACACGCACGTGCACACACACTCATGCACGCACACATGCACACGCACGGGAAACACGCACACGTCACACACACGCGCAACGCACGCACACACACACACACCACAACACACACACACACACACGTACAAAGAAATTGAAAATTGCAGGACGAGACATTTAAGCTTACTTATAAGGGTCGAACAGTTATAAAACTTTGCCCTACAAGAATAATAGATGCTCAATCCAAACTGATTTTAAAGAAATGTATGATTAAAAGAAGTAAATTTAAAAAAAATTCCGATAGGATGAGATGTTATCAGCCAAACGGCCAGCAAAGCAAGATTCCATCCATTTTCTTTATTAGGATTACACTGGACATTGTTAACGGAAGATTTGATGAAAACATCTTATCATAAAGTGGCTGCAAATGATTCTTTGTACTAATACAATCAAATATGAAATGAAATACATCTATTGGTTGCCCACATGTACACATCGGTGTACGTTTGAGAAATCTACAAAGCCAGCCATTAACGCTCAATCTATTTGTGACGAGGTAATGGGTTAAAAGGCTAAGTCCCTAGGGAAGACTTTAGAAAATTTGCCTTTAGCCCACTTCTCTAGGGTATGGGAGATGAGCAACTTTCCCGGCCCCTTTTCATCTAATAAATTTATATTTGTGCCCGGGTTCTGGCTCGTATGGTTGTAAGAAATACAAGTGGTTGAATTGCTCTAAATGGCAGACAGAGAGAAGTAGGGTTTTACATGAAATTACAAGACTCCCACTCTCATCAGTCTAACCAAAGGGTTCAGGATTATTTGACACTTGTATTTTATTTACTCCCAAAATCTGCATAAGATTATGCAACAATAATAATAAAGCAGCTCAATGGCGCCAAAACAAAATATGGATAAAAAAACAATGAAATCCGAAAGGATTTACAAGACTTTTGTCTTTCTATAAGGTTCGCCCCATGCCGGAAGGGTTACTAATTATCTTCATTGTCCGTAGGAAAGTTCAAATGATTGGCGCAGTCCGGGGGACTTAGCTGTGGTTGAGTTCCTCCGTAGTGATCGGCGAATGCTGGTGTGGCTGGGCTTGCTCGTCAGATGAGAGTAGCTCCCAGTCGTTCCGGTTACGGCTTCGCGGGATGGCACGGTTCAAGCGTGGTCTCCTCGCGGATTCTGAGTGCGGGTCGTCTTGGCGACAGTCCCGTCTTGGTGCGTGGTGGAGTCCGGGATGATCTTCCGGCCCACGATGCCCTGCTGATAATCACAGGAGAAGGTGGATGTAGATCTCTATGGCTTAGAGACAAGGGGCTTCAGTCGGCAGGGAATTAGTGAATCCCAACCGGCTAGAAGGCTTCCCTTGTACAATAGCACTACATATAAATAAATAAACTGAATTTCAGTTAACAAACTGAGATCAGTAAAACATAAAAGGTGATCAATCCATCATCACTCTCCATCCAACACCTGGAAAGGAATGGTATCATAAAGTGCAAGATTGCGGCCCATAGGTTTCCTACTAAAAATAGACAAAAGGGTTAGTAGGCATAAACTCCGGTTCTGGTACCAAAAGCACTTTCTCTACTCCGTTAAAGTCAAAAACACACACACACAAATAATCAGTGCACATAAATAGAATAGAATGTTTACCACTTCTTTTCAATAACATATCTATCTACTCCTTATTCATCATTGAACATAGGATCTAGATCAAAACTAGAGTCAAACAAACAACCAGTCTCAATCACCAGTCATCAATAAGACTTACTAGGTGGGCTATTCTGGCTGGGAGAGGTGTTGCTCTAGTCATTTCAGCGTCTTGTGTGAAAACTTTTTCTCACTACGCCAATTATAGCCTTCACTTTCAAACAATGAAAGCCTGCTATTGGTTTATTACAGTCCACACACGTCACAAGATGATGTTCAGAGTGTACCGAACAATCACGCGCCTATTACATCCTTATCACGTGCCGGACATTCAAATCCTTCTCGTGCTCGGAACGGCAAACCCGTTTTTTCAAAGGGAGATAACCGTGGTTGTCACTTTCTTGTGATGGGTAAGTGCGAGGTGTCTTACAAAGGCAGCCGACTGTTGATATCACTATCTCGTGATGAAAACGGGCGAAGGTAGATAAGAGGGGGGGGTAACCTACGAAGGTATTACTAACCTCGGGTCTGCATGCCCTGACCGGGGGGACAAATTGAACTTGAAAGGGACCAATCCCTTAATCGGCATTCTTTTAGATGGTGGGTGGCAATTAACGTGGCGGCCGGACAGAGAAAAGAAAAGGAGAGGGGTAGGGGGATGTAGATAAAGAAAGCCATCGCGCGGGACACACTTACGTCAATCTATTAATTAAATTTCTGTTTGGAATTGATCCTGGTGGACTAGTGCAAGACGCAGTGGGCGTACTAAGATCCCATCTTTGTTTACGAATTGAGTCCTCCAAATGTTGCTTTTGACGCATATTCCAAACTGACTTAGAAAGAATACTAATTGCTTCAGATGAAGAAAGAGGAATGATACAGTTTTGAACATCGTGTGAAATGTTTGTGGCATCTTTGGCGCATACATCAGCAGCTCAGCACGCACACGCACACGCACACACGCACACACACACACACATGCGCACATACACACACAGGCTAGTTGCAGACACACCTATTATTTTTATTGTTAGCACACACGCATGGAGTGAGAGAGAGAGAGAGAGAGTGAGAAGGAGAGGGAGAGTTGGGGAGGAGAGTGCGAGATACACTTTCTCTTTCTCTCAAACTCCGCCCCCCCCCCCCCCCCCCCCACCTCTCTCTCTCTCTCTCTCTCCCTCTCTCTCTCCTCTCTCTCTCTCTCTCTCTCTCCTCTCTCTCTCTCTCTCTCTCTCTCTCTCTCTCTCTCTCTCTCTCTCTCTCTCTCTCTCCCCCCCCTCTCGTTAATTTACATTACACCAACTCTTACAGCGATAGTAGGGGAAGACGGGGGTAAAAAACCCATGGGCGGGTAAGAAGCCCATGCCAATTATCTCATGAAATAAAGCACATTTTGCCCATGAGACGAGTGTTAATGTTTAGCCTTCGTCTCATGGGCAAATTTGACTGACATTTTCTTTATTTCATGAGATAATTGGCATGGGCTTCTTACCCGCCCATGCGCTTTTTACCCCAGTCTTACCCTACAGAAAAGAGCCCCTTCCTCTCTAAAGGGGGGAATAACGACGAATAAATTTCCAATCAGAATTTTATGATCAAAAACAAAAATATTGGTGTCAGCGGTAGGTCGGTGATCTCTGTTCACCCCCCTATTAGACGTTCATTGCCGTGTGCGCACAGGTGTGGGTAACGTGATTAACACCTGTCTGGGATCCTTGGATGATGATGGCGGTGAGGGATTGTCAGTGAAGCTGGGCTGCCTACTGCCCCCTCCCCCCCCTCCCCCGCAAGGGGTATTTGTCCCTGGAAACAATGAGAGACTTAGTGCGATTTTTCTCACGCCAGAGGGCATGACGCTCGTGTGGGGCTAATCCTCTTATTAGTTGGGAGAGAGAGACAGTGAGTGGTCCTACCATCACTCTCTCTCTCTCTCTCTCACTACGCCCAAGTAAGAAAATCGCGTGATAAGCCCCTAGTGCATTGACTGCCCTCTGGCGTGAAAAATATCGCCATAGGTTGACCATTGAAAATACCACTATGTTCCTTAAATCCACTTTTCGGTCTGGTGTCCCTGGAAACTGAGTGGAATCAAAATGTTGTAGAGATTTGATTCGTTTGTGAGCAACTCTCTACCACTGTTGTTGTGCACTGTGTGGGTGGTTGTCATCATATTAAGCAGGTCTGGGTCATCCTTTTTGGAGGATGAACTTGGGTCTGCAGTGTTGTGGCAACTACTTTCACTATGCTAGGCGAATCGGTGCCATAAATAGCTTTGGTAAAAAGGGAGTTAATTACGAGAAGTTCCTTCCCATTATTCATTTCACTATATGTTGTAGAGATACACCTTTTTTTTTATAGCTAACCTTACTATTGAACACAGGAACACCGAAAAGAATAGACACGGTTAAAAGTTTCACAGGTTATACTGAGAACCAAAGGATCTTGAATATTGAAGCACATTGGCACCAAAATTATCGAGAAGACTGGACAAAAACACCAATCCAGTCGCATAAATATTGCTAAGAATAATCAAAAGTGTTCATTTTGACCCTGATGCATGTCAGCAATGGTTGTCCCTGGAAATAAGTCTCTGTCCCTGTTTTTTTTAAGCAGTTTGTCCCTGGAAATTGCAACAGGGGGTAGGCAGCCCTGGTGAAGAAGTAAAACAGCGCCATGTTGACACCACAACGAGGCTGGCTGCTTCCGTGATTATTAATTAGACCCCGAGCCGAAGGTTCGGGTAACTATTGTTTTTGGTCTGGTCCGTCCGTCCGTTCGTCCGGCGTGCCTCCATCCGTCCGTCCGGCTATTCGTCCGTTTTTCTCAAAAACTATTCAGTCTATCATCATCAAATTTGGTGTTACTAGTTTGCCAAGATACACGCTATCCACTGATGTATTTAGTTTTACATTAAGGTCAAGGTCGCGCCAGTTACGGGGTTCAAACCCCGAAACACATAATCGCTAATATCTCGCGAAGTTTTGCATGTATTTTAATGCAGTTTTTTTCCACAACATTTCTTGATGAATGGTCTATAACACAGTTGTCATGAATTTTTCTGTGCGCGCGTGTGCGCATGATCGCGCGCGCTCAAATCACGGGTCCGAACCCCAAGGCTATATATAAAAAAAAAACTATTCAGTTAGGTGCTGTTTTGATGCGTTTTGATGTAGTTACGTGCTGTTTTGATGCGTTTTTATGTATGTGCACAGCCGACACATTCCGATTTCCGAGTCCCCACTTTGCTACCGCTCGGCGTTGCACTACCGCCATTCGGCGTTGCACTTGTGAGTGATAAGATAGGGAAAGGGGTGTAATAATGGTATCCATTTCAGTCTTATTTTAAATACGTGAAGGGTACTTTGAAACAAATAATAGAAGAAAACACCGTTACCATTATTTGTTTTTAATTAAGAGAACCATAATAATATTCTTTCATGTAAAACCCCAAACCAGAATGCGTCAGGGCCTTTTCTGTTCTTTTCTTTTGGTGTTTTTTTTGTGCTTTTTTTTTTTTTTTTTTCTTTCCTTCTTTCTTGTCCTTGTCATCTTTCTGGTTTTGTTTTTTGCAATACTGTTTTATAGGTCTACTACTTTGCTTATGGAAAATGACATACCGTAATGATATTGCACTGTAATAAAAGTTAATGAATGTTTTGTTTACTCTCTCTCTCTCTCTCTCTCTCTCTCTCTCTCTCTCTCTCTCTCTCTCTCTCTCTCTCTCTCTCTCTCTCTCTCTCTCTCTCTCTCTCTCTCTCTCTCTCTCTCTCTCTCTCTCTCTCTCTCTCTCATATTAGCACACACGCATGGAGTGTGAGAGAGAGAAAGAGGGAGGAGAGGGAGGGTGTGTGCGCGAGATTATCTCTCTCTCTCTCTCTCTCTCTCTCTCTCTCTCTCTCTCTCTCTCTCTCTCTCTCTCTCTCTCTCTCTCTCTCTCTCTCTCTCTCTCTCTCTCTCTCTCTCTCTCTCTTGCGCGCTCGCCTGCGCGTGTGGGTATGTGCGTTCCTGTGTTTGTGTGTATGTATGTGCGTGCGTACATATGTGCGTGCGTGTGTATACATGCGTGCCCACACACACATACACACAAACACACTAACACACACATACACACACACACACACACACACACACACACACACACGCACACGCGCGCGAACGTCTTTGTTTGGAACAACAAGCAAAAACAGACCGGATGAATAAAATAATACAAACTAGAGCAAGTTTACAAAACAACAACAACAAACAACCCTGTGGTGTTCTTAACGAAACACAAATAGAACCTGTCATTTTTGGCTGATGACATATGAGATGCTATTTGTATACCAAAGGTTAATTAAGGTGTGTGTTTTTTATTTATTAATCTCGGAGCACGCAGACATTTTGACATTTTGACCAAGAAGATGCCTCGGGGATCGATTCTTGCTGGAAGCAGGGACGAGGCACAATCTCTTTTTGATGGAAGGCATGACGTCTGGGAATAATAATATTATTCAGTTATGGACGGAGAGAAATAATTGCCGAGGATTTGTTTTGTTTTCTTTCTGCTTTTTTTACTTTTCTTTTCTGGTTTTGTTTGGTTATAGGGCACTCAGACGAGATTTTTAAAAAACAAAAAACAAAAAAACAACCGAATCTGAAGACATGTTTTACATCTAGTTTGTTTGTCTAGTGTTGCCTTTGTGTCTGCTGTGTCTGTGTGCCTGCTTGTCTGTCTGTGTGTCTGCATCTCTGTGAATGTCTGTGCTTTTATGTCTGTCTACCTATCTTGCCACTCCCTCTACGTCTGCGTCTGTCTGTCTGTCTGCGTCTGTCTCTCTCTGTGCCCCTACTGTCTCTCTGTAGGAGAGAGATAACGTGTCAAAAAGAAGTGAATCTGGGGAGTTGGGGGAGGAGGGTTGATAAGGGAGCAGGCGGGAGGGTGGTGGTCTTTACCACGGTTCGCTTGGCAATGTTCCAGACTATGACAAGGGCGTTTAGCCTTAGTTCCTGGTTGCGTAACCTCTTTTTAAACGGCTGATCAACAGATGAAAATGTTTTGCTAACCCCCCACCCCCGATTGCTCTTGCCTGTGTCACAACCCCCCCACCCCCCCCTTCTCCCCTAAAAGAAAGAAAAAGAATGGGAAAATCCACTACTTCATGTGCTCCCATGGCAGAACTTTAGCTTATGGTCTCAGGAGAGGCCTTCATCCATTGCGCTTTTACGTTCGTCGGACCGAGCCATTGGAACCGCCTCCTTGGCTAAAATGATCATCCTCCAAAAGAGACGGCTGAACCTAAAGCTCCGTGTCCATCTGTGTTCTACCGAGGACCCAGCATGTTTGACAATCGTGTGACAGGTAGCACACGCCTTGTTGCTTTTGACTCGC
>CM065697.1:28234828-28249828 GCA_017654935.2 Phymorhynchus buccinoides | reverse complement strand
AGAAATTTATTTCATACCCCATTTGGGCACAGAAATATAAAAACATACACACACATAAATAAATTTCCAAGAATCAACCCAAGAGTGATGTCCAAAATCATTTCAAAGATAACCCATACCATAATATTACAAATAATGTAATGTATTACTAAATTAAAAACAAAATGGGAAAAAGACATGATTAATAGCATTTATGTGAAAGAACCGTTAACAACTGTAGAGACCATGTTAAAGATTGTCCTTTGTAAATGTGAAAAATAGGATGTTAGAGAACACGAAAATACCCATAACTCAAAATTGACAAAGAATTAGATTTTTGACTTTCCAAGCCTCTTGTGAGAAACTAGCCCAGCGACTTAATGTCCCTTTCGTGGCGCTGGCTCACTATTCAGAATCGGCGCAATAGGGCATTTGCCACGATAGTTCGAACTCTGTACAACACTACTAACTTGCCCGCGCTCGTTCTGCCCGAGTTGCGTTGACCTTTCTAATTCAGCTCTCTAAATCCAACTCAGTGAAATCCAAGGTCGCTGGCACGCAGCAAATGCCCTATTGACATGTAACCTAAAAAAAAAGCACCGGAGTTAGGGTTAGGCTTAGGCTTAGGACAGGGGTGGCTGTGGTGGTGGTGGTGAGCTCCAACTAATGTCAGATTGACCTGAATGTGATTGCGGTGAGGGTGAGGGTCTGTGTGTGTATGATATCTTCTTCTTCGATCGCTCAAGACAGTTTCCTGTCAATTATGAGCGCAGATGCGTCATGCTGCCGTTATGCGCCTAACTAAGAAATAGTTACGCCCAGCAAGTCCGACTTCGGCTAGGAGGAAAAGTTTTTGAAAGTGTTTTCGTGAGAGAGAGAGAGAGAGAGAGAGAGAGAGAGAGAGAGAGAAAAACAAGGCAGTAGGAGAATGGACCGGTAAGACAGAAAGATAGTAGATGACAGTAAGCAAAGGGAAAAGGCAGAGTCAAAGAGAGTGACAGATTAGAGGAAGTTACAAGCACAGAACTTCCAGAAGGTGGGGGAACTATTTATGCAAGCGCCAGCCTTTGCTTTTGTTTCGGAGGAAGTTGGGAGGAGGGAGTGACGAGGGGGGTGAGGGGGTGAGGGGGGGGGGGCGGACTTTGGAAACCTAGCTATCAATTTGGTTCGTACCAGGCAGCGGGATTTCTCCCCACTCTTTTGTCTTATCGATTTTTAGCTATGTATTTTGTTGTTGTACTTTTTGCGTGCGTGAAGCGCACGGGTCAGACTTGCTTTAAGTCCTCTACCGAAGGACTCGCCGTTCAGTTCGACTTGTGAAGGGGGAGGGAGTGTCAAGTCAAGTTAAGTCATTTTTTAAATTTCCAGATGGAACATTGAATAAGCAAATAAAATACTTTTTTTTGTATCAAGCCATCCGTAAAAAAATAAAACACACAAAGCACACACGACGGAGCTACAGATTCCAAAGTGGTAAACAATACAGAAAGGGGGAAAGAGGGGAAAGTAAACAACGAAACAAACAAGTTACAAACACAGGGAAGAGGGTGGGGAGTGGGGGAGTAACATAGTATGTAGAATATAATTATATATACATCGATTCTATAATTATAACATTACATTCACATATCAACACATTTTCTCTAGTTTGACCCTCATGTGTGTGTGTGTGTGTGTGTGTGTGTGTGTGTGTGTGTGTGTGTGTGCGCGTGCGCGTGTGCGTGTGCGTGTGCGTGTGCGTGTGTGTGTGTGTGTGTGTGTGTGTGTGATCAATGGTATCGATTTTCAGTTTTAATTAAGTGGGCAGTTACTTCTCTACTTGGCATTGTCCATGTAATTTTCGATTTTTCGGGACAAGGGGGGGGGGGGTAAAAATGGAAGGACGAGCAGTATTCATTTAAAGTAGTACATTTTTAGTCCCCGAGCCGAAGGTTCGGGGAGCTATTGTTTCTGTCTGATCCGTCCGTGCCTCCGGCGTGCCTCCGTCCGTCCGTCCGTCCGGCTATTCGTCCGTTTTTCTCAAAAACTATTCAGTCTATCATCATCAAATTTGGTATACTAGTTTGCCAAGATGCAAGCTATCCACTGATGTATTTAGTTTTACATTAAGGTCAAGGTCGCGCCAGTTACGGGGTTCAAACCCCGAAACACATAATCGCTAATATCTCGCGAAGTTTTGCATGTATTTCAATGCAGTTTTTTTCACAACATTTCTTGATGAATGGTCTATAACACAGTTGTCATGAATTTTTCTGTGCGCTCGTGTGCGCATGATCGCGCGCGCTCAAATCACGGGTCCGAACCCTACGTTTTTATGTAGTTACGTGCTGTTTTGATGCGTTTTTATGTATGTGTACAGCCGACACATTCCGATTTCGGAGTAGCTCGGCGATGCTACGAGGGGACTTTGCAGCCGCTTGGCGTTGCACTTGTTTGGTCTTTATCGGTACATATTGTCATACTTACTCGGAACACGTCGACACACGCACTCACATTCATAAACAGCACAGCAAACGGAATGAATGAGTCAATACACCACACACTAGGTCAGACAGAAACCCAGACATTTTTGCATTAAAAAAAATAACACTAAACGTTCGCCACAAAATAATGTCCATTGTAGTAGTTCACACACATAAAAATGTAAGAGAGAGAGGGAGAGAGAGAGAGAGAGAGAGAGAGAGAGAGAGAGAGAGAGAGAGAGAGAGAGAGAGAGAGAGAGAGAGAGAGAGAGAGAGAGAGAGAGAGAGAGAGAGAGAGAGAGAGAGAGAGAGAGAGAGAGAGAGGGAGGGGGAGAGAGAGAGAGAGAGAATATGTTTGGGAAAAAAAGAGATGAGCCGCCTCAAACAAAACAAAATCATTAAAAAAGAAGAACAGAAAATGAAAAGAAAGGCGGGGACAGTGGAGGGTTTAACCCTTTCACCGCCAGCCATATTTCAGCCAAAACATTCCATTAATTGTACCTGCGTAGAGAACAAAATCCATCTGCAGTATTGGGGATTCGTCTGTGACATATATAGCATAAGGTCTATCCTTACTTCCCAAAACTAAGACAACAGGGTCTTTGGATAATAGACCCCAATTTCGTGCCTTTTAGTGACATAGGTGTTAACCCTTTCACCGCCAATGTCGCATTTTTGCACCACAATGATTTAACTCTCGTGTCATTAAAACTCTTGAATCACGGTCTATTATTCAATAATAATTATTGTGTTCTTAAATTTGGGCAGTAAGGATTGACCCTATTCACAATATTGCAGATGAAATCTTTTCTGTAACAAAATAAATTGTATGGAAATGTTTGGTTCAAAGATGGCTGGCGGTGAAAGGGTTACACCACTGTGGTGCTGAAATGCGACTTTGGCGGTGAAAGGGTTAAAAAAAAAAAAAGGGAAAAAAAAGAAAAAAAAAGTGGGCAGCTACTTCTGTCAACCTTCTTCGGATCAAGATGCTTATGACAGAATAGGCTACCGCTATGCTAAGCATAAAATGTCAAAGTGTTAAAACGAAGAACAACAGCGACAACTGTCAGACATGTGATGCTTATCGGTTGTTGTTGTTTTTAGTGTAACAAGTATGATTCAATTGTTTGAACAGAACAGACGACAGGAAATATAATTATGTAAAGTAAGAAAATGTTGAGAAAGGATGCCAACGCCCAGCTTGGCAAAAAAACAAGCGACGTCTTCTTCTTCTTCTTCTTTTTCTTGTTCTTCTTCTTCCTCTTACTCCTCCTCTTCATCGTCATCATCATCATCATCATCATCATCATCATCATCATCATCATCATCATCATCATCGTTTTCATCATTTTCTTCTTCTTCTTCTTCTTCTTCTTCTTCTTCTTCTTCTTCTTCTTCTTCTTCTTCTTCTTTTTCTTCTTCTTCTTTATCATCATCATCATCATCATCATCATCATCATCATCATCATCATCATCGTCATCCTTTTCGTCTTCGTCTTCTTCTTCTTCTTCTTCTTCCTCCTCCTCCTCCTCTTCTTCTTATCCTCCTCCTCCTTCTTCGTTTTCTTCTTCTTCTTGCTCTTCTCCTTCTTCTTCTGTTTCTTCTTGTTGTTCTTGTTGTTGTTGTTGTGTTGTTGTTGTTGTTGTTGTTGTTGTTGTTGTTGTTGTTGTTCTTCTTCTTGTTGTTGTTCTTCTTCTTCTTCTTCTTCTTCTTCTTCTTCTTCTTCTTCTTCTTCTTCTTCTTCTTCTTCTTCTTCTTCTTCTCCTCCTCCTCCCACTCCTTATCTGTCTCCTCCTTTCTTCTTCTTCTTCTTCTTCTTCTTCTTCTTCTTTCTTCTTCTTCTTCTTCTTTTCTTCCCTTCTTCTTCTTATCTTCTTTTCCTCCTTTCTTCTTCTCCTCCTTTCTTCTTCTTCTTCTTCTTCTTCTTCTTCTTCTTCTTCTTCTTCTTCTTCTTCTTCTTCTTCTTCTTCTCCTCCTCCTCCTCACACTCCTTATCTGTCTCCTCCTTTCTTCTTCTTCTTCTTCTTCTTCTTCGCGCGTGTGTGTATGCGTGTCTGTGTGCATGCGTGCATCGAGAGAGAGAGAGAGAGAGAGAGAGAGAGAGAGAGAGAGAGAGAGAGAGAGAGAGAGAGAGAGAGAGAGAGAGAGAGAGAGAGAGAGAGAGAGAGAGAGAGAGAGAGAGAGAGAGAGAGAGAGTTCCTTGTTTGGCTATTTGCATGAATTGTTATTAGTATTTTGTTTGTTTGTTGTTTTTGTTGTTTTGTTGTTGCTCGTTACGTTTTATTTCTAGTATTTAAATGGGCGGATTTGTAAAAAACGCCTTCAATGTGCCTAAATCTTTTACCCATTAAAAAGTTCAATCAATCAATCAATCTTCTTCTTCTTCTTGTTCTTCTTGTTCTTCTTCTTGTTCTTCTTCTTGTTCTTCTTCTTGTTCTTCTTCTTGTTCTTCTTCTTCTTCTTCTTCTTCTTCTTCTTCTTCTTCTTCTTCTTCTTCTTCTTCTTCTTCTTCTTCTTCTTCTTCTTCTTCTTCTTCTTCTTCTAACGTCTGGAGAAAGACCCAACGCATTGTAGCGTGCAAGGCACGCCGATCGATAATCCACAAGGCAATGGAATAACATCAATGGAATAACATCAATGGAATAGCATCAATGGAATAGCATCAATGGAATAACATCAATGGAATAGCATCAATGGAATAACATCAATGGAATAGCATCAATGGAATAGCATCAATGGAATAGCATCAATGGAATAGCATCAATGGAATAACATCAATGGAATAGCATCAATGGAATAACATCAGTGGAATAGCATCAATGGAATAGCATCAATGGAATAACATCAATGGAATAACATCAATGGAATAACATCAATGGAATAGCATCAATGGAATATCATCGATGGAATAACATCAATGGAATAGCATCGATGAAATAACATAAATGGAATAGCATCAATGGAATAACATCAGTGGAATAACATCAATGGAATAACATCAGTGGAATATTATCAATGGAATAGCATCAATGGAATAACATCAATGGAATAGCATCAATGGAATAACATCAGTGGCATAATGATCTATGTGATGATGAATGAGCAAACCAGGCATGATGAAACTGTCAACTGAATTGATAGTATTTTGGTTATCACAAGATGGGAACTATCATCAAAGATATTCTAAAGGGGAAGATAAGCATCCGGTCTCTTTTCCCTATTTGAGTAGTGAGGACAGAAACACTGGTTATGTCCCTTTTAAGCAGGACACATTTTACACGGCGATAGGCCAGTTGAATTCTCCGTTCAATTTCCAGTCTGAGTTTTTGGATAGCCTCCATTGTGAAAAGTGTACTGTCCCCACTAACGATAGCTCTATCAGCCCGGTTCGCCGAGCTCTTAAAATCCATCTTACCCTTTTAGAATATCTTTGCTATCATTTCGTATTTAAAAAACAACAACAACAAAACACACACAGAAAACGTTAGTATTGAAACGTCTTTGCTATATTTTTTAGGTGTTAATTTTAATAGTCATTTGATGTTTGATCATTTTCAGAAATCTGACATAAGAAAAAAAACAAAAAAAACACGTTGGATCGCTGTTGTTTAACAAATTTTCTAACAAAAATAATATCGTTCCAATTTTGACTTACCATTTTTGCATAATTGGTACAAATACATACATAGAGGTAAGTTTAATTAAGTATGTCTTTAAAATAATATTTCAATGTTTTGGTGTGGTTTTCCCTTTCTTTTGTTTTGTTTTGTTTTTCGCACACAAATGCGTGTGTGTGTGTGTGCGCGCGCGCGCGCGCGCGCGTGTGTGTGTGTGTGTGTGTGTGTGTGTGTGTGTGTGTGTGTGTGTGTGTGTGTGTGTGTGTGTGTGTGTGTGTGTGTGTGTGTGTGTGTGTGTGTGTGTGTGTGTGTGTGTGTGTGAGAGAGAGAGAGAGAGAGAGAGAGAGAGAGAGAGAGAGAGAGAGAGAGAGAGAGAGAGAGAGAGAGAGAGAGAGAGAGAGAGACAGAGTGTATGTGTGTGTGTGTGCGTGAGAGAGAGAGAGAGAGAGAGAGAGAGAGAGAGAGAGAGAGAGAGAGAGAGAGAGAGAGAGAGAGAGAGAGAGAGAGAGAGAGAGAGAGAGAGGTATCTTGCATTTTTATAAGCGCTTAAACATTGAATATTATTTTTATAATAAAATGTGACTAGTATTCAATGCATAATGATTATTAGTTTTTTAAATAATAAATTGTGACTGGTATTCTCTGTATAATAAACATTATTTTTAACATAAGTGTGACTAGTATTCTGTGTACAATAATATCATTTTTGTTATAATAAATTGTGACTAGTATTCTCTGAATAATACATATTATTTTTTTCATAATAATGTGTGACTAGTATTATCTGTACAATAAATAATATTTTGTTATAGTAAAGTATTCTCTGTATAATGTTTTATATATAATGCAATGAGATAGTATTCTGTGAATTATTGTTTTTTAAATAATAAAATATGACTAGTATTTTCTGTAGAATAAATATTTCTATAATAATAAAGTGCCTACTCTCTGTATCATTTCATACAGTAAACCATGTCGCCTTCTTCAAGCAAAGAAAAAAAAAGAATTTACAAAAGAAAAAAGCAAACAACTATATACCAATATATTAACATTATTATTATTATTATTATTATTATTATTATTATTATTATATTATTATTATTATTATTATTATCAAAGAATGAAGGGCCTCAATATTTCATTCTTTGATTAACCAAACTTCCTTTCGAGGCTAAACCAGTTTGTTCTGTGTTGTGTGTTGTTTATGTGTAACATAGTCAAGGTTAGAAGGCTATGCCCCTCTTGGATAGATGTTGATTTGTTTGTATGTCGTCCTCTCCACCATTGGTGATGTGTACTGTGTGGGTGGAGGGTCATAAAGGCGAACTTGGCACATTCCTTTTTGAGAATGATGCTTTGTTTGTCTCACTTTGGTTCTGACCCACGCACTGCTGGGTGATTGGTATCAACTTTTGTGGAGGGAAGTTAATTAGAAAGAGAGTATTCACCGTTTGTGCAATTTTATTATTATATCCCTATTGAAGTTTGATATCACATCCACCTTATCTTCAGAAAGCTGACATATATAATAGGAGAAAGAGTTCTGGCTCTTTGTATATATATCGCTAGCTGTGTTAATATACCTACATGCCAATATAATTTGCTTTGATAAATCTTGTCTGTGTCCAATGTGTGTATTTGTGAACCTCAGAAGCAAATTATTCTGCATTTCAAACGCACCCACTTTTCAGCCCTTCAGAGTAGAGGTACGGAGCTCGGCTATTCACTGAGATTTCTTTGTCATACTATATACCAACATACCAATGACACGAAGCACACACTAATAAAACCCCGAAAAAAATCCCGCTAAAATAGAAAGAAACCCCCCCAAAAAACAACGAAACCCCGAGAATATAAAAACACCCTTGCCGGATGAGTTTTTGCAAGAAATACGTCGAGATAACCAGGAAAATACCCTTTACGGAGATCGCAACACTCACTTTGCTCTGGTTTCCTAGAAATCAAACGGTCAAATAGGCGATCCTCCTTGGCGGGGGTGCTGGAAGTCATATTCTTTTAGTGAGTGTCCTCCACCCACCCCATCCATAATGGCTTATATCTCAGGCAAGGAGGAATCGCCGTTTTGACGGTTTTATTTCTAGGTACCCAGAACAAATTGAGTATTCTGGTCCTTAAAAAGGCGATCTCGACGTGTTTCTTTTGCAAAAAACTCATCCGTCAGGGTCCACCTTTAAGATCACCACCATCATCACCATCATCATCATCATCATAGGTCACACATTCAACGTGGGGCTGAAAATAGCCTCCGTGACGGTAAGTAAAGCTAAGCATGCAAGAAGAAAAACAACTAAAAACTCCTCCGCCTAGCACAAAGAACCGACGAGAACCCAGCTAAGTAGGAATAGAATAGAACAAGGAGGGAAAATAATCAATACCATGAACATGATAACGCCTCTGAAAGCTTCCAAGGCGCGCGACAATGGCAAGCTGGCAACCAAGTCAGGGGAAAAAACAACACATAACAAGTGCAACGCCGAGCGGCTGCAAAGTCCCCTCGCAGCATCACCGAGCTACTCCGAAATCGGAATGTGTCGGCTGTACACACAGCGGGGAGACCATTGAGAACTGAAAACAGGACGCACGCACGGACGGATGGACGGCCGGAAAGAAGTGGGACATAGGGGGCCTGTGACACAAAGGGCCACAGCGGGTAATGTAAAACTAAATACATCAGTGGATAGCTTGCATCTTGGCAAACTAGTAGACCAAATTTGATGATGATAGACTGAATAGTTTTTAAGAAAAACGGACGAATAGCGGGACGGACGAACGGACGGACGCCAGACGGACGGACGGACCAGACAAAAACAATAGTTCCCCGAACCTTCGGCTCGGGGACTAAAAACCCAACCAAGTCGGGCAAAGATGTACTTCAAACACCCCCACCCCCCCTCTCCCGCCATTCATGTTTACGACCCTCAATCTCAAAAGTCCTGCTTCTTTAAGTTTTGAGGAAAAACTAATCCTAGGCTGATCTTCTTACACACCCTACTACCCCTACCCCTACCCCTATGTTCCCCCAAACTTAGCAGACTATTGCTTCTTGGTGAAAGTTTTTCTTCGCGAAAATATGAGGAGAGGGTGGGTGTTAGGGGTGGGGGGTTGGGTTGGGTGGTGGGCGCTAAGATACTTGATAGCTAAAAAAAAAAAACACTTCATAGGGAGGCTTTGTTTCTTACCACAATAGATCAAACACCCTGACCTTTCACAAGTCATTCGAATCCCTTTACTTTTCTCTCTTGGTGTCATGTCTGTCTTTCTTTCTGCTTTTTTTAAATTATATTTGGTTGTAAGTGAAGACGGGGTAAAAAAATTAAAAAAAAGCCCATGGGCGGGTAAGAAGCCCATGCCGATTATCTCATGAAAGAAAGAAAATGTCAGTCAAATTTGCCCCTCATTGAGACGAATGCTAAACATTAACACTCGTCTCATGGGCAAAATGTGACTGAAATTTCCTTCATTTTTAGCATTCGTTTATTATGTTTAGCATTCGTCTCAATGAGGGGCAAATTTGACTGAATGTTTCTTTAGTTCATGAGATAATTGGCATGGGCTTCTTACCTGCCCATGGGCATTTTTTACCCCGTCTTCCCCTAATCTTAGTACATTGCATAGTACTTTCAGAACTGGAGTACTTTGGAATTGGAATCCAGGAAGGGCCTACTCCGTGCGGTTTGTTTGTCTGTCTGTGTGTGTGTCACTCGACTCACAGACACACGCAAGAGAAGGTTTTTCATCCTCGTAGCAAAATGATTTAGGAGTAAATGTGTGAGGCTTCTTCGTGTGAATTGATTTATATTCGGAGCATTTTGCCACCCCGTGGGGATACCCGGGGGGTCTTTTGTATAAATAGTCCCCCCACCTTCTGGAAGTTCTGTGCTTGCAACTTCCTCTAATCTGCCACTCTCTTTGACTCTGCCTTTTCTCCCTGTTTGCTGTCATCTTCTACTATCTTTCTGCCTTTCCGGTCCATTCTCCCGCCATTTTTTTTTCTTTTCGAGAAACGCTTTCAAAAAAAAGATTCCCTCCAGCCGAAGTTGGATTATGCTGGACCTAATCATTTCTTACTTAGGCGCATAACGACAGCATGACGCATCTGCGCTCATAATTGACAGGAAACTGTCTGAGCGATCGAAGAAGCCAAGCCAAAAACTCTACTGAACCAAACTTTAAGACCCCCCCCCACGTCACGTGTCACATTCCCTCTTATGTTAGGAAGATTTCTTACCAGCTATAAGAGGGAAAACCCGTGAAAACCGTGATTTTGACACTTGACGTGGTGGGTCTTTAAGGATACTTGGCCAGAAGAAAAGTCACTGGACTCATGTCCTAACATGTATTTGAAGCACCCGACACGAACGTCTTGATTTGGAGATAATAATAAGGTGTGATTGACTTGACTTGATTTGACTTGACGTTGTTGCCCGTTAGAACAGTTTCTTCAAAACGGAAAACCGGTGGAACCATTTTGATGTTTGGGCATTTTGCTATATGATTATAGTCTTACCACTGCCTTACTGATGTAAAAAAACCGATTATATTATTTTTCTAAACAGAGTGTGTTCTGATCGCTACAGAACAATTTAGTAGATATAAAAATTTATATTTTATTTTTTATTGCTGTCCCATCTTCAAGGCCGTTCATTGGCGTTGCTCCTCCTCCACCGCTCGTACCGAGTCCCAACTCGCAGCCCCACCCTGGTTTGTCAGGTCTCAGAATCCGAAATCAGTAGTCAAGGGGAGCGAATCTATCTATGTTAGGCAGTCAGGAGGCAACCACCAGAGGAGACACTGCACTGTTGCTGAGTCATCTCGGTGGATAGAATAAAAGAAATTCTTTCTAATCTGTTGTTGCCAGGGTTCTCTCGTAAAATGAAGCACAGTGGAAGTCCAGTGCGTTATAATATACACATCTCTCTCTATCTGTATCTGCCTCTTTCTCTGTCTGTGTTTGTCTCTCCGTCTCTCCATCTCTCTCTTTCCCCTCTCTCTCCCCCCTCTCTCTCTCTCTCTCCCTCCCCCCCCCCCCCTCTCTCTCTCCCTCTATGTCTCGCTTGCTTTCTCTCTCTGCATCTTGTTTGACAGACACACAGACAGAACGTGCGTAACTGTACACCCGTTTTAGCTGTAAAGTACTACCGTTTGCTATAAGTGAAATTAGGAAGAAAAAGAAGCCACAAGACAGTAATGCGAATGAGGTAGAAATGGAAAGAAAACGTGTCCCTCCGTGGGGGTATCGGGGGTGGGGGTGGGGTGGTGGGGTTCTTTCGTACAAATAGTTCCCCCCAATTTCTGGAAGAGAGAGAGAGAGAGAGAGAGAGAGAGAGAGAGAGAGAGAGAGAGAGAGAGAGAGAGAGAGAGAGAGAGAGAGAGAGAGAGAGAGAGAGAGAGAGAGTATTTTGAATGTTGAATGTTTTTTGCTTTTTTTAAAAATTTGTGAATTGTTGAAATCAAATAAATTAGTGCGAGTCTTTTAGTCAAAATGAAAGACTCGATACTAATCCCTCTTTAAATGCTACTCCGTTCGTTTTGAACTTGCCTACAGTAACAAGACAAGAACATGAAAACAATATTTAATTAATATATGCCTAGTCTTAAGGAAAAGAACATTATTGTCAGTTTGAACATAACTCAAAAGGCTCTCTACCCATCACATGAGCAGAGAAAAGCGACTAAACATAACAAGGAAAAATAAACAACCCAGACAATCCTTCTTCAGTTTAATGAGGAACATACTTCAGTTTTGATTGCGACCAGATATACGTTTGTGGGCTTTAAATATGACCAGAAAAAAACACCTTTTCATTTTGCATATAACCAGAGGAAAAAAAAGACTCTCAGAATCCGAAATCAGTAGTCAAGGGGAGCGAATCTATCTATGTTAGGCAGTCAGGAGGCAACCACCAGAGGAGACGCTGCACTGTTGCTGAGTCATCTCGGTGGACAGAATAATTATTATTTTTCTAATCTGTTGCCAGGGTTCTCTCGTAAAATAAAGCACAGTGGAAGTCCAGTGCATTATATACACATCTCTCTCTATCTATTTCTGCCTCTTTCTCTGTCTGTGTTTGTCTCTCCGTCTCTCTCCATCTCTCTCTCTCTCTCCCCTCTCTCTCCCTCCTCCCTCTCTCTCTCCCCCCCCCCCCCCTCTCTCTCTCTCTATGTCTCGCTTGCTTTCTCTCTCTGCATCTTGTTTGACAGACACACAGACAGAACGTGCGTAACTGTACATCCGTTTTAGCTGTAAAGTACTACCGTTTGCTATAAGTGAAATTAGGAAGAAAAAGAAGCCACAAGACAGTAATGCGAATGAGGTAGAAATGGAAAGAAAACGTGTCCCTCCGTGGGGGTATCGGGGGTGGGGGTGGGGGTGGGGGGTTCTTTCGTACAAATAGTTCCCCCCAGCTTCTGGAAGTTTTGTGCTTGTAGCTTCCTCTAATCTGTCACTCTCTTTGATTCTGCCTTTTCCCCTTTGCCTACTGTCATCTGCTATAATTGCTTATTGAATTGTTACTTTACTAAATAAGATTTCCACTTTAAACTTGACTCGTAATAGAAAAAAGCGTTCACTTTGAACGAAACCAAATACTAGAATAAAATTAAAAACAGAGAAACAATCGAAGAGGGAAACGGTTTTGTTTTTTTAGTTTTTTGTTTTTTTAACATCCACATTCTTTCGCTGCTTATAAAGGGTAACGCTCTTCATATCCACATAGGGGAAGACGGGGTAAAAAGCGCATGGGCGGGTAAGAGGCCCACCCCAATTATCTCATGAAATCAAGAAAATTTCAGTGAAATTTGCCCATGAGACGAATGCTAGACATTAACGCTCGTCTCATCGGCAAAATGAGACTGAAATTTGCTTCATTTCATGAGATAATTGGGGTGGGCTTCTTACCCGCCCATGCGCTTTTTACCCCGTCTTCCCCTATTTCATAAAAAGCGAAAGTGAAAGGACAAACAATATTCATGATATTGTAGTTAAAACTTTCATGTGTAGCAAGGTTGTAAGAGAAGGCACCCATTTTGGATAAAGAAAGCAAAACGAACGACCCAATTAAACACATTGAAAACAGAAAAATAACACACCACTTTGAATTCCTAATTTTTGTGAATGCCCCTTGGCCTTCCACCGCCTCCCCCGCCCCCAAATGTTTTAACGTTAAAACTCCTTGTCTCTCATTTTATGACGTGTCACGTACGCGCTTGATGACATCACCGATGACGTCATCCGATTAAGAGGAATAACTTTTAAGATGCTGCTTTTTTGCTTTAAAGACACACTGACGCACCACGATTAAGTCCCTTCGTTATGTCTGGGTAGCTGTGACCCACATCCAAATGTCCCAACTTCAAATTGAGGCTGCTCTTTAAAACGATGTTTCGTTTTCATTCTATGGGAGTCAAAAACAAGATTTCTTACCAGCTATTAGAGGGAAAACACGTGAAACCCGTGATTTTGACACGTGACCTGGTCACACAGTCAACAGGGTTATATCCCCACGCCCTTTTCTGATTTTGCCAGATTGACTGTATCAGTTCCCATTTTCAAGTCACGTGATGATTTTTTAAAAATAGAATGATCTTCTGTGGTGGTCTAGTCACTTACAGTCAAGGGGTTAATTTCTTCGCAAATAATTACGTAAGTCGAGTGTCATCCAAGCCGCTGAACAAGTCTTATCCGATTCAATCGAACAATGCGTCTTCTTCACCTTTAGGCCTGCTAAAGTAGGCAATGTCCTTATCATCATCATAATTCTCTCTACAACACCGCCATCACCGCCAACTACCACCCACCCACCCACCCACCACCACGCCCCCGCATTGATATCATAATGTCGCGTGCTGCTGCTGTCGCTATTGCTGCTGCTGCTGCTGATGATGATGCTTATAGCTAGTTTTGTTTCTCCCTTAGTTCGTTCTTTTCTTCACCAGTACGCTTCACGCTTCTAAGCTGAGTTGGTGTCACTTCAGGCGAACAATTTTGCTAACAGATTTCTGGAAGGTGTGTGTGTATGAATGAAATGACAACCCCCAAAAAAATGATATTAGTTTCTGTTTCTTGTCTGTGTTTTTACGGTATTTGTTATTTGGTATAATCTTCTAGTCAAAGTAAGAAATTTCTGTTTAAAAAAAACACCAAACAGCAGCAACTGTATTACATGACAGAAAAATGCTTTGTTGTTGTTGTTGTTGTTGTTGTTGTTGTTGTTGTTGTTGTTGTTGTTGTGTTGTTGTTTTTTGTTTGTTTTAAAAGAAAGAGTGATGGTATGTTGTTTTAAAAGAAAGATGTGATGGTGTTGAAATGACAGAAAAGGATTTATTTTCTTTTTGTTTTAAGTGAGTATGACAGATGACGGATATTTATTTATTTGGTTAGTTTTGTAAGAAAGAGTGCTGATATTTTTGTTGTTGTTCTGGATTTTGTTATTTTCTTTTATGTTTTGAGTGTGAATTACATGACACGTTCCCTGAGTTTGTGCTGACGGAATATTATATTACTTAGTGTTGTGTTATGGAGACAATGCACGTTCCCTGTTTGTTATATTATTTTGTTGTGAAGTTTGGAGACAATGCTGTTGCTATTGTTGTTGTTGTTGTTGTTGTTGTTGTTGCTGCTGTCGTTGTCGTTGTGATGATGTTGTTGTCGTTGTTGATTGATTTTTCTTGTCCGTTAATCCACGTATTTTGTAAATAATTCTCCGAGAGGCGTGTGTATATAAAATGACATAAGAAGCTTGTGTTCTTTTTGGTGGTGGTGGTGGTGGTGGTGGTGGTGGTGGTGGTGGTGGTGATGTGGTGATGGGGTGGGGGGTGGTGAAGGTTTTTTCTTTCTTGAAAGCGAAATTGTGCTGATATATTTTTGTTGTTGTTGTTGTTGTTGTTTCCTTAAAGGAGGTTCGGATGAATTTATTCCACA
>CM065697.1:28224828-28229828 GCA_017654935.2 Phymorhynchus buccinoides | reverse complement strand
TAAAAAGAAGAAGGAGAAGAAGAAGAAGAAGAAGGAGAGGAAGAAGGAGAAGAAGAAGAAGAAGAAGAAGAAGAAGGAGAATTGCAAAGGATATAACTGCCTGTCTTTATCATCACACTCATCTTCATTATCGTCGGCAGCATGGCGTCTAGGAGTGGACATGTTTGGTTGTGTTCCATGTTTCTTGGTAAGTAAACAGCATATATGTCTATCTCTTTGTTTTGGTGCAACTTGTCGTGGTTTACAAGGATTTCCTGTTTTTGAATTTTACTTCAAAACATTAGTCAAACAAGATCGTTGTGTGTCTACTGTATTTTTCAAACACTATAAAATAGGCATTTGCATAAATTGTGGGAAAAGCAAACTAAAATACCTTCATAAATCAATTTTTGCTTCAGCTGCATGGGGACATTACCCCTGGACCCCGGCCTTTCAGTGTGTTTTTCATTTTGTGTAGTTACACCCATGTCTGTTTTGTCTTGTCTCTGTCCGTTTGTCTGTCAGTTTTGTTTTGAATGGCTAGGCCATAATTTATGATAGTAATCGTCTTATGTCTCACTTTTAAATAATATTCTGTTTGCCAAAATATTTCTTTATACCAGTCCCAGACATACGTCTTTTATCTCTCTGCCAGCATTATCTCTGTTTATCTCTGTTTCTATCTCCTTTTACGTTTACTTTGCTTTTGACTCTGTGTAGCCTATGTATATGTTGTGCCTAACTCGCAGAATTGCCTAGTCTGTCGATTAGGCAGTCACTTTGCCTAGTTTGTGAACTAGGCACTCGGACTGCCTAACTTGTAAACTAACTTTTCAGACGTGCCTGATCTAGAGACTAGGCAGCCTAATCTGTAGAATAGGCAGCCTAATCTGTTGACTAGGCAGAGTGCCTAGTCTACAGATTAGGCAGTTCTTGTTTTAATTTCCTACATAACACCTCTATATTTTAACACAGAGAATGCAGTAGCAATGTCATAAAAAGAAGTTTATTGACTTTTGTACTCCATTGTTCATCTGTCTGTCTGTGTGAAAATCTATAGCAGCAATAAAGATACCAACCAAATCTGAATGAATGCAAAGGTCCAAATGCAGAAATTAAGAGTAAAAATGCAAGGGAAAATAAAATAATGTATAATGCATTTGACACACTTTGAGCAGTGTTCATAATAGAAAGGTCGAGGTCAGAGTTGATAAACATTGATTCTAAAGTGAGCACACCTTGCTCTGAGTGAGTGCATGGACTATGAGTTGTTGTTCAATAATGATATTCAGTTGAGAGCTTTGGGTGGAATAGTGACAGAGGGTAGAATTTATTTTGTTGGTTAATAAATATGTGAACATTTTCATCAAAGACTAACGATGGATTAACACATGAAAAAAAATGTAAAGAAAGATTTGAAGCATCTCTGGATGAAGGAAATCACAATAGCTACATACTACCAGACAGAGATGTCTATCAGACAATTATTCAAGAACTATCGGGATCGTGACCTCAACGAGAACATACAAGAATAAATTCGACCTCATTGAAGTTGGGGGAGTAAAGAAAATCATCAAGGTAAGTCTATCTGCTTGGCAATCAATCAGTCTGTCAAACTCTCTCTCTCTCTCTCTCTCTCTCTCTCTCTCTCTCTCTCTCTCTCTCTCTCTCTCTCTCTCTCTCTCTCTCTCTCTCTCTCTCTCTCTCTCTCTCTCTCTCTCTCTCTCTCTCTCTCTCACACACACTCAGGAATAACACCTACAGAATAGGAATGCAGCATGATATTTTGAATACCTTGCTTTCAAGGAACCAACTCATTAAAGCCAGCTTTTCTCTTATTACTTGTGACGAAATCAATGAAGAGGCTGTTCTGCCTTTCCGATGCATTGCATCTCTCCATTCAATGCATGGAGGTCAAGGATTCACAAAGTGCTCATGTCAAGGCAATTGCGCAACAAAGAGGTGTCAATGTAAAAAACAAACAGACGCCATGTCACAGCCATTGCCATCCGCAAAGCAAATCATGTACAAATAAGTGACTCACGTGTCTTCTGTTCTTCTTCTTCTTCTGCATTCCCAGGCCATATGGCCATAACGGGTAAGGTATGTATGTGTCCGGTTTTCCGGTTTCACTGGTCTCCCCACTGCTTACAGCCGACGCATTCCGATTTCGGAGGAGCTTAAAGGAGAAAACATATTTGGAAGATTGTTTTTAAAAAGAGGCAGGAGAATGGGCCAATAAATCAGAAAGATAGTAGATGATAGAAAACAAAGGGAAAAGGCAGAGTCAAAGAGAGTGACAGATGAGAGGAAGTTACAAGCACAGAACTTCCAGAAGGTGAGGGAACTATTTTTACGAAAGACACTCCCTGTATTGAGGCACGAGGCTCCACCCACTGCCCCGTCTGCTGTTCAACGTTCATTTATTGAACACAATCATGCTAAAAGATAGTCCACTTTGCATTCTAATTCTCTTTTTGTTTGACAGCAGACTGACAGACGGGCTAACAAAGGAGTCAAAAAAGTAATTACAGACTGACAGACGGGCTGACAAAGGAGTCAAAAAAGTAATTACAATTACTGTTGCATTCTTGGTGTTAAAATATAGAGGAATTATGTTGGATAATAAAACAATAACTGCCTAATCTGTAGACTAGGCACTCTGCCTAGTCAACAGATTAGGCTGCCTGTTCTATAGATTAGTCTGCCTAGTCTGTAGATTAGGCACGTCTGAAAAGTTAACTTACAAGTTAGGCAGTCCGAGTGCCTAGTTCACAAACTAGGCAAAGTGGCTGCCTAATCTACGGACTAGGCAATTCTGCGAGTTAGGCACAACATATATAACCTGGAAAGAAAACATATCTAAGTGACTTAGAAAATGAGATTATTCGATTTTCTTTTTTGGTCAGACATTTTTGATAATGACATTCGTAGTGTGATGTTTAATTAAGAAGTATTATAGTACGAGATCGCCTCTGTTAACTTGAGCAATATGAATATATAACCTTTTAAAGATACAATTCGTATGGTTTTTAGGTTTTTTTAAAATCTTTAAACGGCTGTATCTTCATATTGCTCAAGTTAATAGAGGCGATCTCTTACCATAATACTTCGTACGCATCATATTACCAATACCACTCATCATAAAGTTCTTACCAAAGAGAATTTAAAAATAAAAATAAAAACAAAAATCGAAAAATCTCGTTTTCTAAGTCACTTAGAGATGTTTTCTTTCCAGTTTAACATAGAGACCAATCAGACTTGTCACGACACTTGGATTAGTGACACATTGTGTCAATTTTGTCAAATCATTTTCTAAGCACTCCCTATCTGTTCCCCCCCTCTCTCTCTCTCTCTCTCTCTCTCTCTCTCTCTCTCTCTCTCTCTCCCCCCCCCCCCTCCCCCCCCCCCCCCTCCTCTCTCTCTCTCTCTCTCTCTCTCTCTCTCTCTCTCTCTCTCTCTCTCTCTCTCTCTCTCTCTCTCTCTCTCTCACACACACTCAGGAATAACACCTACAGAATAGGAATGCAGCATGATATTTTGAATACCTTGCTTTCAAGGAACCAACTCATTAAAGCCAGCTTTTCTCTTATTACTTGTGACGAAATCAATGAAGAGGCTGTTCTGCCTTTCCGATGCATTGCATCTCTCCATTCAATGCATGGAGGTCAAGGATTCACAAAGTGCTCATGTCAAGGCAATTGCGCAACAAAGTGTCAATGTAAAAAACAAACAGACGCCATGTCACAGCCATTGCCATCCGCAAAGCAAATCATGTACAAATAAGTGACTCACGTGTCTTCTGTTCTTCTTCTTCTTCTGCATTCCCAGGCCATATGGCCATAATGGGTAAGGTACGTATGTGTCCGGTTTTCCGGTTTCACTGGTCTCCCCACTGCTTACAGCCGACGCATTCCGATTTCGGAGGAGCTTAAAGGAGAAAACATATTTGGAAGATTGTTTTTAAAAAGAGGCAGGAGAATGGGCCAATAAATCAGAAAGATAGTAGATGATAGAAAACAAAGGGAAAAGGCAGAGTCAAAGAGAGTGACAGATGAGAGGAAGTTACAAGCACAGAACTTCCAGAAGGTGAGGGAACTATTTTTACGAAAGACACTCCCTGTATTGAGGCACGAGGCTCCACCCACTGCCCCGTCTGCTGTTCAACGTTCATTTATTGAACACAATCATGCTAAAAGATAGTCCACTTTGCATTCTAATTCTCTTTTTGTTTGACAGCAGACTGACAGACGGGCTAACAAAGGAGTCAAAAAAGTAATTACAGACTGACAGACGGGCTGACAAAGGAGTCAAAAAAGTAATTACAATTACTGTTGCATTCTTGGTGTTAAAATATAGAGGAATTATGTTGGATAATAAAACAATAACTGCCTAATCTGTAGACTAGGCACTCTGCCTAGTCAACAGACTAGGCTGCCTATTCTACAGATTAGGCTGCCTAGTCTGTAGATTAGGCACGTCTGAAAAGTTAGTTTACAAGTTAGGCAGTCCGAGTGCCTAGTTCACAAACTAGGCAAAGTGGCTGCCTAATCTACGGACTAGGCAATTCTGCGAGTTAGGCACAACATATATAACCTGGAAAGAAAACATATCTAAGTGACTTAGAAAATGAGATTATTCGATTTTCTTTTTTGGTCAGACATTTTTGATAATGACATTCGTAGTGTGATGTTTAATTAAGAAGTATTATAGTACGAGATCGCCTCTGTTAACTTGAGCAATATGAATATATAACCTTTTAAAGATACAATTCGTATGGTTTTTAGGTTTTTTTAAAATCTTTAAACGGCTGTATCTTCATATTGCTCAAGTTAATAGAGGCGATCTCTTACCATAATACTTCGTACGCATCATATTACCAATACCACTCATCATAAAGTTCTTACCAAAGAGAATTTAAAAATAAAAATAAAAACAAAAATCGAAAAATCTCGTTTTCTAAGTCACTTAGAGATGTTTTCTTTCCAGTTTAACATAGAGACCAATCAGACTTGTCACGA
>CM065697.1:28207328-28214828 GCA_017654935.2 Phymorhynchus buccinoides | reverse complement strand
GAATGTAGGATCTGTGCATGCTCATCAACATTTCTGTGCACATGGTCTGATGACCATAAAATTCAACCTCACCAATAGATGTCTACACAATAAAGTAGGGCGTTTAATTAGTCATTTGTGAATTGATGTGACCATCATTCCATCGATATTTTATTATCACGTGATAATCTATCATAATTGTCGGTTCTGTTTTTACCTTCTTTGCTTCCATTTGGCTCACCAAGTATAAACCGTATGAGGTAAGAATCGGGCTTCTTGCCGTGACATCCGAGTTCCTGCGTGTGTGTGTGTGTGTGGTGAAAAACGTTCAGAGTGGTCGCGTGTTCTTCATTTGCATGCACAGCAATACATTTCTAAGCATTGACTGAAAACGAGTTGATAGAGTCGTGCATATTTCGGCCAGACTTCATGCTCATTTCCCAGCTGAGATGTGGGTTCGTTTTGTGTGTTTGTTTTTTTGTGTTTGTTGTGATTCCGATTAATGCCACATCTACAGGAAACATTTCTTTAGTTGAGATCAGAGATTGAAATAGTGAGTCTAGGAGTGGACATAGTGCGGGTGAAAATGAACAAAGGGATGCAACTCTCCATTAATTAACTCCCCTCCACCAAAAGCTGCCTTTGGTTTAAATTATTTTTTTTATTAAGTTCAACATGGCATATACATAAATACATTAACGAAGGAATGAGCAACAACAAGCTTCGAGTTTATAGCGTGCTCACTATCAACATGAAAATCACATGTTATGACGACTGTTGAAAAATTATAAGATATATTAGTAGTCATTTTAGGAAAAAAGAAAACAAACAAACAACTAATTAGAAATTAATGAAAAATTAACAAATCTAAGAAATGAACTGATTTGACAAAGTTAATTACAAATACATTTCCAGAACAATTTCCCAGCTCAAGTCAAAGGCTAAGAAATGAACTGATTTGACAAAGTTAATTACAAATACATTTCCAGAACAATTTCCCAGCTCAAGTCAAAGGATTGAAAATCAAACCACAAATTATTTCAAACATTAGCAAATTTGATAATCAATGGAGAAGAGAGAAAAAAAACGGAAAAAAAAACCATCACTGCCTTTGCTTTGCCAAAGCTGCCTTTGACAACCATGCCTAACCCTGCATAGACTAAAAGCTGTAGAGGAACAAACCCAATAACTCCCTAAAAAAACAACTGAAAGCTTAATCCTGCATAAAAGTCATTAAATACAATCCTCTAAACATCTCAATTATTTTATATTAGATTGTTATATGCCTACAGTTTTCAGATATAAAAACAGACAGGTGCATAGACAAATGCATAAGCGAAAGTCTAACCTCTGGCTGAAATACAGAAACATAAGTGATAGATGTACTTTAGGAACACAAAGTGACTGCATTAAAGAATCAGGGAATAAAATATCACGGCTTACTGCTGCATACAATAAACACATTTTAAGTGTTGGTTTGTTTTTGGTATTTTTTATGCACAATCTTTTACGTGTCTATCAATATCAATGAAACTATGTAATCGCTTGGCTCAACGCAAAGCTCGTGACAATTCATTCTTGCGCATGGTTTTTGTTTATATTATTTACCTGATTTTCCCTTACCCTTTCCTTTCACACCCCTTCATTCCCATTTAATATATTAATTTCTTTTTGTTATTCTTTTTTTTTTTTCTTCTCCTGAAATGAGAGGCGTTCATCTTTGGATACAACTTTTGACATCTGGAACCCGTTCCCTTTTTATGTCTGTGTAACTCCCTTCCCCCCCCCCCCTCTCCACCTCCTCTCTCTCTCTCTCTCGCTCTCTCTCTCTCTCTCTCTCTCTCTCTCTCTCTCTCTCTCTCTCTCTCTCTCTCTCTCTCTCTCTCTCTCTCTCTCTCTCTCTCTCTCTCTCTCTCTCTCTCTCTCTCTCTCTCTCTCTCTCTCTCTCTCTCTCTCTCTCTCTCTCTCTCTCTCTCTCTCTCTCTCTCTCTCTCTCTCTCTCTCTCTCTCTCTCTCTCTCTCTCTCTCTCTCTCTCTCTCTCTCTCTCTCTCTTCCAGGTTTATTTTCAGTTATACACTAGGATTCATGTTTGCAACTGTTTTAGGTCAAAACATTTAATACATGCTATGTACACTTCTTTAGATGTGTGTGTGTGTGTGTGTGTGTGTGTGTGTGTGTGTGTGTGTGTGTGTATTCAAATCGGTTATTGTTTTAATTTATTTACATGTGCTTTTATGTAAATTTGTTCTGCTCCAATGTCATGTTTTATTTTACACTGGATATGTGTGCACGCCGAACAATGTTTTTTCTTCTATTTGAAGACAATGATTGATTGATTGTGGATATTGAATAAATCCATTTTGTTTCGCACTCCATTATGCAGTTTGCACTACATCATAAATATCTACCTATGTGCCACTGCTACTGTGTTTGAGCATCCTATGCAAAAACCTATGCAAAAAGGAGACTTTTCAGCTATTCATTCATGCAACGTGCGCTCAATTTGCAATTGCCTGCACTGTCGTGCTCTATTTGCTTAATATATTTCTTTTTTTGTAGTGAATTGCAGTGGCGTGTGTGTCTTTATCTGTGCGTCTGTGTGCCTGTGTGATAGGTGTGCGCACATGTGTACAGTAAAAATCGCTTATTTCAAAATTGAAGGGACTGAATTTTTATTTTAGGTTTTAAAAAGACTTTTCAACATAGAGATTATTTTACTGGGACCCCAAAATTATTGTGAGTTATCCAGTGTGTTTTAGCTATCCGTGTTTTTGAGTTATCAGTTCTCCACTGTGTGTCGTTCATTATAGTATTTATGCATATATTTTCATTATTGTTCCTTCGTATGTACTGTAGCTGCTCTTTGAAAACAAAACTATCAAACCGAATATTTTATTTTTATGTTTATGACCATACATTTATGGATGGACTGAAATATTATGTTTACTTCCTGAGATATGTATCAATAGTTAGTATGTAAGTGATTAGTGGTACTGTCAACTTAGGCTACATGTAAGAACGGATGGTTTCAATGATACTGTAACAATCTGGTTTTAACCCTTTCTCCGCCAGCCATAGTTCAGCCAAACATTCCCATTAAATTTACCTGGGTAGAGGACAAAATCCATCTGCAGTATTGGGGATTCTTCTGTGATATATATAAAATAAGGTCTACCCTTACTTCCCAAAACTAAGACAATAGGGTCTTTGGATAATAGACCCCAATTTGATGCCTTTTAGTGGCATTGGTGTTAAGTCACTGTGGTGCTAAAATGCGACTTTGGCGGTGAAAGGGTTAAATTCTGGGCAATTGAACATTTGAGGGATGACCCATATCTTTATGTATACAAATGTCCCACATGTGCCTGTTCCAGGTCAAGAGTACGGAAAGCTCAAATTTATATATATTTGAGGGACATTGTGTTGTGCAAATGATGGGAATGTAACTGCCATAATTATCCGCCATAAGATTGTATAGCGTATGTATATTTGATGTGTGAATGGTGGTTTAGTGAAGTTTAATTTGTAAAGCGCCCTGAGTAGGCGAGCTACCTAGAAGGCACTATATAAGTACCCCTATTATTATTGTTATTATTGTTGTTGTTGTTGTTATTGTTATTATTATTAATATTATTATTATTATTAATATTATATTATTATTAATATTATTATTATTATAGCGTACAGAAACCCTCCATATTGATTGATCGATTTACAACCAATCTCATCTTTTATATATATATATATATATATATATATAAAATACATTGTTGATTTCATGTGGCATTCGACCAACAGTACTAGGATAGCTCAAAGTCAGCAATTAAGAGTCTATGAATGTATATTGACGTCGTTGCTTCTTTGAGGTTACCAGTTTTTCTTTTAATGATTTTATTATTGTCTCTGCATTTTTGTATAATTGAGGATTGCTTGTGCAGTGTCAGTGTGTGGCCTGGTACACTGACCCTTCTCTGGAGAGGAACTGGGACTCTGTCCTCAGTACGCTGGGCAACATTCACCTGGCTTGTAAGTGATTTTCCTAGCAATAACAGTAGCTTCATTCTTATTAAAATACATACTATTAAAAAATAGTTAAGGACCTGCACTTGCTTCTAAAATTTCAGACACCGTTTTGAGTGCTTTAAATGACATCCATACACTTTCTGATGTTTTAGTATTATAGCCCAAAGTCCGAACTCTTATGCAATGTATAAAAAATATCCTGCGCAACATTACAAATGCGCCGATGGGAGAGCGTTCAGGATAGTACCTTAAATGATCCAATCGGATGCATTTGCGCACCGTGCTGATAACATTTAAAGCATAGCGGTGTTCACACATAACCAATGAATAAACCTGCAACTTCATTTGTCTTCTCATCCTTGTCATTTGCGCGTAAAAGAAATTCAAATGCTTGGCCCAAACCCCATAATTTGCCCTTGGGCCTCTCCCAGGCCAATGATGACGTCACACAGATTAGAAATGTAATAAGATATGTGATGTTGGTAATTTCTAATATAAGAGATTTTCATTTTACATCAGGGCCTACATCATGTGTAAAAAAAAAAGTGTTGCATCATGTACCCTTCTCAGACTGTACAATTTTGTACACAAAAAGAAGTTTCTGAAGAAAAACCCCACAGTTCAACTGACTATACAATGGACTATAACTCACAACCTGCCTCTCTGGACTGAATGGGACAATCTATGAGGGCCTTTATTTGCAAACAACCATATTCAATTCCACTGTTATTTGGAGGTTTTAGAGACCCAGAAAGTATTATTATATCATTCTCTTCCGGTCAAAACCAGAGGATACTGATTTCTGTAATAGCATTTTCTGGTTTTCATCCGAGGAAGAATGATAGTACATAGGGCTGCTAGTATGTTCTGGCTTTTACCCGAGGAAGAATGACAGTACATAGGGCTGCTAGTATGTTCTGGCTTTCACCCGAGGAAGAATGATAGTACATAGGGCTGCTAGTATGTTCTGGCTTTCACCCGAGGAAGAATGATAGTACATAGGGCTGCTAGTATGTTCTGGCTTTCACCCGAGGAAGAATGATAGTACATAGGGCTGCTAGTATGTTCTGGCTTTCACCCGAGGCAGAATGATAGTACACAGGGCTGCTAGTATGTTCTGGCTTTCAGTCAAGGAAGAATGATAGTACATAGGGCTGCTAGTATGTTCTGGCTTTCACCCAAGGAAGAATGATAGTACACAGGGCTGCTAGTATGTTCTGGCTTTCACCCAAGGAAGAATGATAGTACATAGGGCTGCTAGTATGTTCTGGCTTTCACCCAAGGAAGAATGATAGTACATAGGGCTGCTAGTATGTTCTGGCTTTCACCCAAGGAAGAATGATAGTACACAGGGCTGCTAGTATGTTCTGGCTTTCACCCAAGGAAGAATGATAGTACATAGGGCTGCTAGTATGTTCTGGCTTTCACCCGAGGAAGAATGATAGTACATAGGGCTGCTAGTATGTTCTGGCTTTCACCCGAGGAAGAATGATAGTACATAGGGCTGCTAGTATGTTCTGGCTTTCACCCGAGGCAGAATGATAGTACACAGGGCTGCTAGTATGTTCTGGCTTTCAGTCAAGGAAGAATGATAGTACATAGGGCTGCTAGTATGTTCTGGCTTTCACCCGAGGAAGAATGATAGTACACAGGGCTGCTAGTATGTTCTGGCTTTCACCCGAGGAAGAATGATAGTACATAGGGCTGCTAGTATGTTCTGGCTTTCACCCGAGGAAGAATGATAGTACACAGGGCTGCTAGTATGTTCTGGCTTTCACCCGAGGAAGAATGATAGTACATAGGGCTGCTAATATGTTCTGGTTTTCATCCGAGGAAGAATGATAGTACATATAGGGCTGCTAGTATGTTCTGGCTTTCACCCGAGGAAGAATGATAGTACATAGGGCTGCTAGTATGTTCTGGCTTTCACCCGAGGAAGAATGATAGTACATAGGGCTGCTAGTATGTTCTACACGAAAAGAATGAGAGTACCAGCTCGCTTTTGTTACCCTGTAAAATAATGTCTTTAATTTTCAACTTCACAGACATCGGTGAGGAGTTCAGGGAACAGCCTCAGGACGTGGTGGCCCAGGTGGGGACCTCAGCTACCATGAAGTGCACTGCCCCTATGGGTCAGCCCGAGCCCTTGGTCAGTGTCTGTTATAGTCACACATGTGCCACTTTTCCTGGTGTACAAGGATTTCCTGTTTTTGAATTTTACCAGAAAAGGAAGTTCCTTTTTTTTTTTTTTTTTCTCAAACAAGATCTTTGTGTGTCTACTGTATTTTTTCAAACACTTTCAAATAAGCATTTGTAGAAATTGTAGAAAAAGCAAACTTAAATACCTCTATAAATTATTTGTTTTGCTTCAGCTGCAGGGGGACATTACCCCTGGACCCCAGCCTTTCAGGGATTTTTTTCATTTTGTGTAGTTGCACCCATGTAGTAAGAAACGTTTGTTTTCTTTTTTATTTAATACATTATTTGCAATCTTGGACACTTTCTCTTCGACAGTCAGAAAGTTTTAATCTTATAAAAGCTTTGGGACAGTTAATTAAGCAATCGCCCCCCACCCCCACCCCCCAATGTCAGTGTTCAAACTTGGAAACTTTTTTTTCTCTTCTTTTATACAATAGTTACATAATTGCACAGGCCCTAAAGGAGGGCCAGCCACACGTCGGCTAAACTTGCACGACAGTGCGATACGATTCGATCACGTTGATCTCGAAGCGCGAATCACATTTTTGTTCTTGGCGACCACGTGATCGAATCGTATCGTACAGTCGTACGATTTTAGTGGACGTGTGGCTGACCCTTAAGAAACGATTGGCAATTCATGGTCAATATTAACAAGGTATTTGAACACCATTGTTGTGCGTTAGTTTCATTCACGCACAGCTTCTAATACTAAAGATGGCTGCCATGCACAGTCAGTGTCCATAGTTTGACAAGTTTTTTTTTTAAAATCCACTACTTGCATTCTTCCACAGCTTATAAAGGGTTCTTAAGCACCCATGGTTAGTGTCAGTAGTTCAACACGTTTCTTTGTATACACTGTTTGTGCATTCATGCATAGCTCCAAAGAGAAAACAGTTGCTTGCAAGTTTGCAGAACACAGCTTCTAAGAGAGAGAGCTGGAACTCACGAGAGAGCCAGAATACACGATCACTGTTTATACTGGTAGACGTTGAAGATGGTGTGAAGTTTCCAAATCAGTGATTGTGCTAGGAATTTTGAAAACCAGTCCCATCAGCGACAATGCCCCCCCCCCCCCCCCCCCCCCCCCCCCCCCCCCCCCCCCCCCCCCAACAACCAGTGTCAAAACCAGTCCCAGGTATACAGAAACCAGGGTAGAGGTTTTTTTTTGTTTTGTTTTTTATTTTATATTGGTTGTCCATTCCATGTGCATGCTTTCCTTGTTGTTGGATTGTGTCTTGTGCAAAACCAAAACGATTTCCTTTGTATTACGATGCATTGGCTGATTAAAGAATCTTGAT
>CM065697.1:28177328-28199828 GCA_017654935.2 Phymorhynchus buccinoides | reverse complement strand
AGTGCTTATGAATTTACAATCCTTCGGGGTGCGTGAGGACTTAAAGCAAGTCTGACCCTTTATTCCCGTATGTTTTACGCTGGAGAGTACGTCTGCGTGGCTTTCAACGCGGCAGGCCAAAGGTCATCCAGCCCCACTGTCTTTGAGATCTATGGTGAGTGCTTATGAATTTACAATCCTTCGGGGTGCGTGGGGACTTAAAGCAAGTCTGACCCTTTATTCCCGTATGTTTTACGCTGGAGAGTACGTCTGCGTGGCTTTCAACGCGGCAGGCCAAAGGTCATCCAGCCCTGCTGTCTTTGAGATCTATGGTGAGTGCTTATGAATTTACAATCCTTCAGGGTGCGTGGGGACTTAAAGCAAGTCTGACCCTTTATTCCCGTATGTTTTACGCTGGAGAGTACGTCTGCGTGGCTTTCAACGCGGCAGGCCAAAGGTCATCCAGCCCTGCTGTTCTGTCTTTGAGATCTATGGTGAGTGCTTATGAATTTACAATCCTTCAGGGTGCGTGGGGACTTAAAGCAAGTCTGACCCTTTATTCCCGTATGTTTTACGCTGGAGAGTACGTCTGCGTGGCTTTCAACGCGGCAGGCCAAAGGTCATCCAGCCCTGCTGTCTTTGAGATCTATGGTGAGTGCTTATGAATTTACAATCCTTCAGGGTGCGTGGGGACTTAAAGCAAGTCTGACTCTTTGCGCTGGGGAGTATGTCTGTGTGGATTTCTCAACGCTACAGGTCAAAGGTCTATCCCCGCTGTCTTGGAGATCTATGGTGAGTGCTGTCAATGGGACTTCATACTAATTTTTGCCTGACAAGAAAGGGCAATAATTTTAGGCCCAAACTGCTCATGCCACCTAGCGGCGAGTCAGTGGCTGATCAATTTCTGTGACTATGTACTACTACTTCATGACAGGCAAATTCGAACAGTTTGGACAGTTAGAACAGCAACAAGCTTAAAGCTTATCTATAGCGTGCTCATTTATCTGCCCGTTGCACGTAAAACTTGACGGCTACATAGAAGAAATTATACATACATACATGTAAATGTAACAGTATATACATTTGTTCTCTCTGTCTTCCTTACGCTTAGCTAATCGTTCATCTGATTGCATTCAATCAACAGGTGAGCTGGACACCACCCCCTCCCCACCACCACCCTTCTCCACTAGCCCCACGCCAACAGACCCTGGAATGACTCCCTCTACTACCACCCCTGAAGAGCCCTTAGACCTCAGCACTAACAAAGGAGGACATGTCATCCCCGTTTTCCTGCACCAGGATGAGCACCATATCCAGACGGAGTACTACGTGCATGACTCCATGGACAATGACATGGTCACCATCGAGTGCTGGGCTCTAGAGGCGACCCGCATTAAGGCCAGATGCAACGGTGTGCCCTTAGACAAGGAGTTTGAGCACACCTTCAAGGTGAGAGAGCCTGAGAAGTGAGAACCTCTGATCTGGCACAGAAGCGCTTCAAATTCTGTCAGGATGGCATGATTCCGCGCACGGTTTGTCTTCTGTGTTCTTTTTTAAGTTTCCGCATGCAGCCCCCTTAGCCAAGGATTTTGAGCACACCTTCATGGTGAGAGAGTCTGAGAAGTGAGAACCTCTGATCTGGCACAGAATCACTTCAAATTCTGTCAGGATGGCATGATTCCACGCGGTTTGTCTTCTGTGTTCGTTTTTTTAAGTTTTCGCATGCAGCCCCCTTAGCCAAGGATTTTGAGCACACCTTCATGGTGAGAGAGTCTGAGAAGTGAGAACCTCTGATCTGGCACAGAATCACGTCAAATTCTGTCAGGATGGCATGATTCCGCGCGGCTTGTCTTCTGTGTTCGTTTTTTTTAAGTTTTCGCATGCAGCCTTAACCCTTATGCTATGCCACAATCCCATATATATGTAAAAACACACAAACTAGACGCTCAGAAATGAAATTGTTAATGATTTTTTTTAGAACTAACATTAGAAAATTCACGTTTAGGAATCGAGTTGTTCAAAGTTGGAATGCACTAGAATTAACCACAAAAATGGCACCAACACTAACACAATGTAAGAGTTTTCTGGATGATGATTCCAAGAAAAGTACGTCATGTTTGGTTTAAACCTGGTGAAATGAATAATGGGAAGGAACTTCTCATAATTAACTCCCTTTTTACCAAAGCTATTTATGGCACCGATTCGCCTGCAAAGTGAAAGTAGTTGCCACAACAATACAGACCCAAGTTCATCCTCCAAAAAGGATGACCCAGACCTGCTTATTATTATGACAACCACCCACACAGTACACAACAACAGCGGTAGAGAGTTGCTCACATACGTGACAGAGTATAGGAAAGCCAGGCTAAAGTCGGAAATTATCACTTTTGACGTTTTTGATATAATCTGAAAGTTTAAATTCTACAGACTGAAAAGCAAAAAACAAAATTGATCTATCTGGCATAGGCTTTTTCCTATAATTTTTTTGGCTCACGTCATTTTTTTAAAACAAAGTGAGTCTATAGTATTGTACGTGTTCGGTTTTGTGTATGTATGTATGTGTTGCGTCCGTGGTCCCGACCTTTAACCTTAACTCAATCCTTAACGTTGTCATTTTCTCGAAACATATAAGGCGTTAGAGGGTTAAAGTTAGCAGGATACTTGATTTTGACATGAGCCTTCAAGTCACAACGATCAAAGCAGTCAGATGTATCGATAAAGAACAAAAGAAAGAAAATCATTTGTTGCAGAGATTACTGTTGTGCAGCCTTTAACCTTGACTCAGTCATATTTTCTTCAAACTTTAACGTTGTCGTTTTCTCTAAAAATATAAGGCGTTGGAGGGTTAAAGTTAGCAGGATACTTGATTTTGACGTGAGCCTTCAAGTCACGATGATCAAAGCAGTCAGATGTATCAATAACGAACAAAAGAAAGAAAATCATTTGTTGCAGAGATTACTGTTGTGCTGTACAATAGTAGAGATACTGAAAAGAAGACTCACTCTCCACTGAAACTTTAACGTTGTCGTTTTCTCTAAAAATATAAGGTGTTGGAGGGTTAAAATTAGCAGGATACTTGATTTTGACGTGAGCCTTCAAGTCACGACGATCAAAGCAGTCAGATACATCGATAAAGAATATAAGAAAGAACTCATTTGTTGCAGAGATTACTGTTGTGTTGTACCGAGTAGGAGATACTGGAAAGAAGACTCTCCATTAGATATACAAAAACGCTGTTTAAAAAGAAACACAAGACTTCAGGTGTGTACAAATAGGTACATTTTAACGTCGTCAACTTATATTTTCTGTAACAAATGGATGTACCGAGTGTGGGGCGTTGATGGCCCGATTGTTTCGTTTTATTTGCGCCTTTGACAACGGTTGTTCGTGTTCATTCGTGCATCATCTCTGCGCATGCAATACTTATAATCGCACTTCCGGCGAGCGCACACACAACAAGGCCTAGGCCTAGAGATCACTTCTTACCTCATAATCAAGACGATGTACCTAACATTTAGCCCACAATCATTTCAGTCTTGAAGAAAATATACGGAAAATCCAGTGTTCGTCGATTTCACTGCCTTCGACGTACGAATCCAGATCATAATCCTATGTTAGGCCTAGACGATTGATCACCATGTGACCATGGATGAGCGTGCATGCTGGGACCTTGACCTTTGCTTTTGTGGAAGAGGGGGGGGGGAAATGAACGAAACGAAAATAAAATATTAGGACTAAAGTATCTTACAGAATTTGTAGATGATGTGGAACAAGTTTTTATCACATGAACAATCAGTTTAAAACAGTAACAGATCAGGAGTATGGCCTTACGAATTCCGCAACTTCAATTATTAATTTTCTAAGAGGCTTAGACCTACAGAGGCTTAGACCTACAGGTGTCCGTAGACCCCCCTTACCCCGGCGAGGGATGGTCACTATCTTTTTCTGAAAGCTTGGTCAATATGCTTTTCAATTTTACTTGTTTGCCAAAAATAAAAATAGGGCTCCACTATGTTACATGCGCATATATAAACATACATATACAGTGAAACCCGTTTAGTACGAATTCCAGGGGAGAGGGCCAATTTACTCGTTGTAAGCATTGCTCGTTCAAACCATTTGATCGATTTTGGCAACCCTGACGAACCTATCAATCGCTCCTCGCATCTACTGTGATGTGCATGCTGGTAAAGTGTGAAAAATACAGAAAAACGGAAACAACACACTTACCCAACAAAGCATGGTTGTAAGCCCAGTATCCTGTATCCATAGGGTTTTTAATGCCGATTACAAACACTTTAAAACAGTTTATTAACATCTGAAACATAAAATCCACACACGCTTTAAAAGGAAGAATTTCCCGGAAGTCACAAGATCAGTGCGCAAAGAGTGAGTCCAGTGTCGTCTGCTTGCGCTGCAGACACCCAAGTTGTTTCTTGGTTATCAACTGTCCGACACTGGTGACCATATCGATGGCCTTGTTGACTTCTTCATGGCCCAATGGGTCACACTGATGGCTTTGAAGAAACATCTTCAGTGTTTCGGCAGCTTCTCTGGCTTCTTGGATTGACACACGCCTGGGGGGTTCCGTATCGTCTTCACTGTCGCTGTCCAGTGTGTTTTTGAAACCTTGGACGTGATTGGTTGCTTGCTTCGCCAGTTCTGTGTGAGTCAAGAAACCCGTCGTCTGCAACTGCTCGTCAACTGTCACATATTCTTCAAAATTGTCTTGAAATCCCTGATTTCGGAGCTCTTTGGTCACACTTGACAACGTTTCTTTTTCTCCCATCACGTCCTGGCTACATGTAGGCCTATCACTATCAGGAAGCCGAAATCCAGCGTGACGAAAACAGTTGTTGATGGTTTCCTGTGTCACGGCTCCCCAGGCTGTTCGCATCATGTGTAGGCTCTCTAGGACGTTGATCGGCTGGGAATCTTGATCTTGAGCCATGGACAACAGAAGTCTGTGAACCATCAACTGTCGATAGTATAGTTTGAAGTTGCTGATGATGCCCTGATCCATGGGTTGAAGAACGCTTGTTGTGTTTGCTGGCAAGAAAATCAACTCGATTGCTTTCAAGTTTTTGATGCGTGGGTGGGCGGGACAGTTGTCAACAAGCATTGCTATCTTTCGTTTCTGTCTGTTGATTTTTGCGTCCAACTGTCTTATCCACTCTTCAAAGATTTCTGACTTCATCCAAGCTCTTTTGTTGTGCCGATACTCCACGGGCAATCTGCTCACACCTTTAAAGCACCGCGGTTTCGCAAACTTGCCTATCACCAACAGAGGCAGTTTGTCGCTGCCATCCATGTTGGCAGCCACAAGAACGGACAAACGATCCTTGGCTTTCTTTCCCCCAGAACAATTTTCTGATTTCAGAGCTAATGTTTTCTGAGGCAAGCACCGGTAGAAAAGTCCCGTCTCATCAGCGTTGTAGATATCCGCTGGACTGTAGTTTTCCAACAGTTTTGGCAAGTTCGTTTCCAACCACGAGTCTGTAATGGCAGTGTCAACAGATTTCGATTCACCACAGATCGATTTGCAGGTTATTCCCTTTCGTTTCTTGAATCGATCGAGCCAGCCATTCGATGGTACAAAGTCATCCATTCCCAATTCGGTGGCAAGTTGTTGGGCCTGGGTCATCAATATCGGCCCACTAATGGGAACATACATTGCTCTTGCTTGCTTGAACCAAGCAAACAATGCCTCGTCCAGTTTTTCTCCGCCAACTTGCTGTGAGCAACGCATTCTTTTCCGTTTTGGGTCAAAATCCACGCTTCCGATTTTATTTCTGTTCTTCAGAACTGTCGCGACTGTAGATGAAACCAATCCATACTTTCGGCAAACATCACACTGACGAAGACCACTGTCAACATCAGCAAGGATTTGTCTCTTTTGATCGATGGTCAATTGTTCCCTTTTTCTTTTTCGGTTTTCCATCGCGATCGTGATGATGATTGCAAGTTACATGTACATTTGAAACGCTTTCCCGGTTAGTGTGTTATGAAGTGTGTTCATTCGATGCTCAGTTTGGCCCCCTAGCCGAGGTCAAGAGTCAAACAGAATATGTCGGCCAATCAGAATGCCGCTTACATATCGAGGGGTCAGTCAAGATGGCGATGTTGTTGTCAGTGTGTTCTCGTTCTAGCCAGGTAGTTGTGCAAGAAAGCTTGACTTTGGGATGGCGGTGTGGTTGCAAGTGCGTTCTCGTTCTAACCATGTAGTTTTTGCATAAAAACTTGACTTTGGGAGTCAATAAATTGTACGTTATATGCAAGTTGCTCGTTGTGGCGAGCTCGTTGTATGCAGAATTATTTAACAAGGAAAAAGAAGGCTTGTGGTCGGGAATTTTGAAACCACTCGTTAAACACGGGCTCTCGTTTAAACTGTACTCGTACTAAATGGGTTTCACTGTAATTACATTTTAAAGAAAGAGGGACATTTTTAAATCAGACATGAGCCTTGAAGGCTTTGCCTCTTGTTTAAAGTTGACAAAATACACAGAATCAAGTATATCTAAGCTACCTGTTTTTGTGCATTGCTAAGAATGTCTCTCAGCGACTTTAGCTGGGTCTTCCCATACTCTGTCAGCCTTCTAGTCTTGAATAAACAAAACATTCTTCTGGACACTGGTAAACTTTATTTGACAAGGATAAAGATTTTAGGTGATGCCTATTCTTACAATCTGTCCTTGGATAAAAGAAAAGCAAATTTAAGAAACAAAAACATTTGAAAACTCTCTCTCTCTCTCTCTCTCTCTCTCTCTCTCTCTCTCTCTCTCTCTCTCTCTCTCTCTCACACACACACATACATTGTTTATACATACATATAAAGAAACATTAAAATTTCGACTTCGACCTCTCTCTCTCTCTCTCTCTCTCTCTCTCTCTCTCTCTCTCTCTCTCTCTCTCTCTCTCTCTCTCTCTCTCTCTCTCTCTCTCTCTCTCTCTCTCTCTCTCTCTCTCTCTCTGACTCTCTCTCTCACACACACATACATTGTTTATACATACATATAAAGAAACATTAAAAAATACACATAGTGAAACAAATAATTGATGACAAGCAGGAGGTGAAAGCAACATCAATCCAAACACATTTAACAAGCAGTTTAAAGGCAAAACCAATAAACAAAGCATACAACTGAGATGTAAACACTCATTTGACATATATATCATGCATATGTCTTGAATAATGTTGCACTTAAACAACGCAACAAACCTTGGGTGGTGGTTTCTTGCAGACGACAGACCCGAAGTACGGCCACGTGACCCAGGCGTACGTTTACGTGGTGACCCTCCCCCAGGTGCAGGACTTCCGAGGTCCCGGGGACTTCACGTGCCACTGTCGAGCCCTGCACCAAGGAGACGAGGCAGGGACATGGGCTTATGTGGACGACGTCGACATCACTATCAAAATGGCCTGTAGGTATCAGGCATTAGGTACTTTATAGTCACAGAGGGGTCTCCGTCAAATTCGGGTTGCTCCCACCTGGAGAGCGCGTCGCAGCCAGAGGCTAACCCTAACCCTAACCCAATTTAAAAAACAAAAATTTGCATGCCATTTTTCTGTGACTCATGAAGGAAAGGGGTGGTGGTAAATTTCGACCAAATGACAACTTGTTCGTTGCCACTGGGTTTGACGTGTGCTAAGTGCATGGGCACACGGGACCTCGGTTTATCGTCTCATCCGAGAGACCGTAAGACCATAATTATTAAGGCCTAGTGCAAAGTGAGAGGAATAATCCCCTGTACCCAGGTTCAAACTCGGGTTTACTTGACACGAGGTGAACGCGCTGTAAGGGACGGAAGAAGAGAGAGAGAGAGAGAGAGAGAGAGAGAGAGAGAGAGAGAGAGAGAGAGAGAGAGAGAGAGAGAGAGAGAGGGAGGGAGGGAGAGAGAGAGGGAGAGCGAGAGAGAGAGAGAGAGAGAGAGAGAACTTCAAAACTTGAAAACTTAAACTTTATTTTCCAAGTACATGTATATAGATTTTAGGCAATGCCTATTCTTCCAATCTATCCTTGATATATATATTTATATATATACTAACACAGAACACAAACATGGCAAGGCATACTATTACAGAGCTGAACACAAAGGTAGCAAAACAGTTGACATTATGATACAAAGATAGGCTGAAATATGGGTTTATATAACTTGTCTACGCACATGCATAATTTTTAATACTCGCGCGAGAGAGAGAAAGAGAGAGAGAGAGAGAGAGAGAGAGAGAGAGAGAATTTACTTATTACAGTGGATCATAGAACCTCACTTATAAGACTGCCCGTTATAAGACTCCATCTCTTTTAAGACCTACTTCTCTGAGACATTGCCCTTCTTTGTAAGTATTAAGCATTATTCCCCTTACACAACCAACTCAACCAGTTTAAGACCTCTTTTAATTATTGGATGATCTTTGAAGGTCTTATAAGGGAGGTTCCTCTACCATTATTGTATATTTTTCTGTTCCAGAGTTATGAGCGCTTAAAATTAGCAGGGTGAGCGTCAGCCATTTTGACACAGTCTAGAGTCTAGCCTAGCTGAAGAAAATGCATTGATGTACTTGTCTTAAAACACTTATAAGACCATTTAGAGACCATGTGGAAGATTATTCTATATAAATATGAACGATAAGATGTTATAGATCACGAAAATGTCCATAATTCAATGTTGACAAAAACTGAGAAACTAGCCCAGCGACTTAATGTCCCTTTCATGGTACTGGGTCACATATATTTATGCCAGACATTAATATTACTGTGGAAATAATCCTGTAAGAAAAGAAAGAAGAGAGAGTGAAGTGGATGAAGAGAGGTTTTGTATTTTTTCCTGCACGTTTGTGACTGATTGAATGGTTCGTTGCTCACTGGTTAATATATTGATTGATTGACTGATCGATTGATCAATTGAGTCGTCGGTCACAGTGGACGGATTGATTGCTTGACTATTTTGTTTTTATCATTTGTGATCGACCCAGCACCACATAAGCGACATTAATTCGCGCAGCTAGTTTCTTATAACAGGCTTGCAAAGTCAAAAATCTCATTTAAAAAAAATCAATTTGGAACTAAGTTATGTGTGTTTTTGTGTTCTCGAACACGTTGTCTTTCATATGTATAAAGGATTCTCTCTACTATGGTGTCTAAATGCTCTTAAAAGTGCTTTAAAATGAGTAGGTCAATGCCTTTTCTACAGCTAGGCTAGGCTAGGCTAGGCTAGACTTTAGACTGTGTTTTCTCAAAATAGCCGATGCTTACCCCCAAAAATTCTCCCTACCAACTTTAAATGCTCGTCACTCTGGAATGGAGAAGGATACAAGAATGGTCTTTGTATCATTATAAATAGAATTGTCTGAAGTTTCCAACTGTACAATGTTCTCAGAATGGTCATTTTGGCACTTAATGTCCCTTACGTGGTCACGTTTGATCGTTTATTTATCTACCCAGATATGGACCAACAGTTCATGGAAGAACCGGTGGACCAGACAGTGGAGGAAGGGGTGACAACGGAGCTCGTCTGCCGTCCTCCCATGAGCGACCCCAAACCCACAGTAAGCCTCGTAGATGACTCATGCATATTGGCACCATTGTACATTCACTCATTAAAGGTGGACCCTGACGGATGAGTTTTTGCAAGAAACACGTCGAGATCAACAGAAAGACAGCCTTCTCAAGGATCGGAACATTCACTTTTGCCCTGGTTTCCTTTAAATCAAACCGTCAAAAACGGCGATTCCTCCTTGGCGGAGATGCCTGAGAGAGAAGCCTTTTTGGATGGGGTGTGTGGAGGCCACTTATTGTGGTTGAAGCTTTTTCTTCTTTGTAGTGCAGTTAAAAAAAAAATGGAGCTATTTCCTTTGTTGTGAGCGAAACTCCTTTAGGTAAACTGTATACAATTTTTTTTTAAATGCTTGTATTGTGCAAATTTTGTGCAAACGATTTGGTCTAAACTCAGGCGGCCATTAGAATTTGACTTCCAGCACCTCCACCAAGGAGGAATCGCCGATTTGACAGTTTGATTTCTAGGAAACCAGAGCACAGTGAGTGTTGCGATCTCTGTAAAGGGTGTTTTCCTGGTGATATCGCCATGTTTCTTGCAAAAACCCATCCATCAGGGTCCATTTTAAGCACTATTGGGCTTTTGTTTAGTTCCGCATCTGAAAGGATTATGAATTGTAGTATTTTGAGACCTTCCCCAAGCCCAACTGTCTTTCTGTTGATTTGTTTCCCTCTAGCAAATCTGTATTCATTTGAAAACATAGTCAAACAGAAAGACAATTAGAGCAACAATTAACAAGCTGGAAGCTTATATTATTACCGTGCTCCTTATTACATTAACATCATAGTTGCACAATTGATTGGACAGATGGAGACTGCATTTAACCCTTTCACCGCCAATGTCGCATTTTTGCACCACAATCACTTAATACCCGTGCCATTAAAACCCTTGAAATCAGGGTCTGTTATTCAATAATATTGTGTTCCTAATTTTGGGCAGTAAGGATTGACCCTATTCTAAATGCGTCGCAGACAAATCCCACAATATTGCTGACAAAATCTTTTCTGTGCCTAAGTAAGTCTAATGGAAATGTTTGGCTGAAAGATGGCTGGCGGTGAAAGGGTTAAACCAAGTAATGTAACGATTAACAAAATTAAAGGTATTATTAATCAGTGTCATTTAGAAACTTATTACAAATGTGAATACCAAAAAAGAATGTAAGAGTGAACAAAATAATAATAATAATAATAATAATAATATTATTTTTTAAAAATCAATAAATTTACAAATTTGTGAATTTGGGAGAGACCAAGGGGAAACAAAACACAAAACAATAAATGATCATTCATTCATTCGTTGTTCCCCATTCATTTTCCCCACTACTTCCCCCATACCAATCCAATATAATTACTACTACTTATAATAAATAATAATGAATAATGCTTATATAGCGCATAATCTTGCAAAGCAACTCAATGCGCTTTTCACTCACCATTCGTACAAACATTTCTAACAGACTGGTTCACGTATCCTCACCATAATCTGGTTTAAATGTTTTATTTTCCAAATCAACATGAACAACAACTATGACATAACTGAAGCAACAACAAGCAGAGCTTATGGCGTGCTCAGTTCAAAACGAATTACACAGTATAAACATTGGCGGAATTTTACCAGGAAATACAAGCAATACATTTTTTAAAAGAAAGTCACAACAAACCAAACGAACAATGGACATAGCAATAGACAAAAGAAGTAAAATCGACAAAAAAATTATAAGAGAGAGAGGGGGGGAGAGAGAGAGATAGAGGGAGAGAGAGAGAGAGAGAGAGAGAGAGAGAGAGAGAGAGAGAGAGAGAGAGAGAGAGAGAGAGAGAGAGAGAGAGTTCCACCTCACACCACTCTGCAGACCAGAACTCCAACCCCACGTCGCAATAAAACGAAATAGGACACGATGATGACATTAGGATTACATGAAATGACGCCAAGATGAAAACAGAGATACACCAAAACTAACTGAGTTAAAATATTAGGTGAGAACATGAACTGGTAAGGATGCAAGAGCTGGAAAGGAAGCAGGGGTTTGAATTTTATAGCCTTTTACTTAGCTCTATAAACTGCTGCACGGTTTTGAATATTTGTTCGTTTTCTGACACTGATAAACTTTGATCGCCAAAGAGTAGGGTGTAGGTGATCTCTATAATTATCTCTATGAAAATGAATACATTAGAGAAAGCATTGCATATAATCATAACACAACACACTAACACCCACTTCCCTTTAAACCCCCCCCCCCCCACCCCACCCCAAACATCCCCCCGCCCCCCCTTCACACCCCATACACACACAAGCGCATGCGTTAACCTCATACTCAACGTCAATGAGCTGGAAGACAAGAGTGGGGAATTTTAGGATCATAGACTTTACAGAAAGAAAGCTTTCCTGAAGAAGTGGTATTTTAGTTGGGACTTGAATGAAGGAAGAGTGGACTGGTTACGGTTATGGTCAGGAAGAGAATTCCAAACGCTTGGTGCAGCAAAACTAAACGCCTTCTCACCCAAAGATTTCAAGGACCGCTTAGGAACTCTTAATTAAGAAGTTTCTGGGAAGAAGAACGAAGAGTGCGAGAGCCATCTTGAACCGCCAGCGGAATTTGACAGGAAGCCAGTACTACCCTGTCCAAACCTCAGAGTGTGCAAACCAAAACCTCTACTTCTACTTCAGTCTTCTCATTATCATCAGAATCTTTAGTACCGTGGAAATGATAATTAAAAAAATGTTTTAAACCCGATCGACTGGTAAGACAACGTAACATGATTGTACTGCCTCACCCCGTTGCTGATGACTTCTGTCATTTTAATTTTAACCTAGAGTTAAAACATGTGTTTGTGTGTGTGTGTGCGTGTGTGCGTGTGTGTGTGTGTGTGTGTGTGTGTGTGTGTGTGTGTGTGTGTGTGCGTGCGTGCGCACGTGCGTGTGTGTGTGTGACAGGTTTTCTGGATGCAAAATGGGGCTAAATTGCAAGACACAGACCGAGTGTACGCGTCTGAGGAGGGAAGCCTCATCTTTGAAGAGGCTTCATTCGCTGACGATGGACTTTATGCGTGTGTGGCTAACAACACCTTCCAGCTGCTTTCCACGGACACCGTCAGGCTGAATGTTGTTGGTAAGCGTTAACGCAATGAGCAGCTTAGGACGCGCATCTTACCGCCAGGGGGCAGTCAAACCAGTAGGGGCTTAGTGCGCGATATTCTTAGTTGGGTGTAGTGAGAGAGAGAGAGAGAGAGAGAGAGAGAGAGAGAGAGAGGGAGGGACTCATCTCCCCCTCTCTCTACTGGTTTGACTGCCCCCTGGCGGTCAAATCATCGTCCTAAGTTGACCATAGGAAAGTGTTCGCAAATAGCCAAGGGACATAATTTTGCAGTTTGCGCGTGCGAGTTATCTTTCATTTATTGTATTAGTAGGACCCTACATATTTTTCATGGGGTGACAATTCGATTTTGTGGAAAAAAGACATATATTCTAATTTGTTTTCAAGAAAATCATCTATTAAGTATTATGGAATTTCCTTCTTTCTTTCTTTGTCTGTCTGTCCCCCCCCCTCTCTCTCTCTCTCTCTCTCTCTCTCTCTCTCTCTCTCTCTCTCTCTCTCTCTCTCTCTCTCTCTCTCTCTCTCTCTCTCTCTCTCATTGCTTATTTTAAATCATAATCATAGGCAATATCTAACAATCTTTCCCTTACTCCCTTTCTATCCCTCTCCTTCCTTCCGGCTTCATTTCCCTTTCTTTTCGATGTGTCTCTGTCTCTCTCCCTCTCTGTCTCTCTCCCTCTCTGTCTCTCTCCCTCTCTGTTTCTCTCCCTCCTTGTCTCTCTGTGTGTCTCTGTCTCTCTGTGTGTCTCTGTCTCTCTCTCTGTCTTTGTCTCTCACTTTGCATATATGTCTCTGTCTGTCTGCCTGTCTGTCTGTCTGTCTGTCTGTCTGTCTCTCTCCCCCTCTTTCTCTCTCTCTGTGATATACTATTTCCATGATTTGGTTTTCGTGATGCGGTTTTTATGTATTATTTTCATGAATTAGTTTGTGTTTGTGCCAACTCCCTCTGTCTTTGTTTGTCTCTGTCTGTCTGTCTGTCTGTCTGTCTGTCTGTCTGTCTCTCTCTCTCTCTCTCTCTCTCTCTCCCCTCTCTCTCTCTCTCTCTCCTCTCTCTCCCTCTCTCTCATTCTCTCTCTCTCTCTCTCTCTCTCTCTCTCTCTCTCTCTCTCTCTCTCTCTCTCTCTCTCTCTCTCTCTCTCTCTCTGCTCTCTCTCTATCTCACTTTCTTCCATTTTCGTTGACACTTTTCATTTCATTCAAAACGTTCTCTGGATGCTTAGCACGGATCATTAGTACATGATGATATCTCACTTTCTTACCCCCCGAAGAAGTGCTTTTGCTTATGATTATGGGAAATAAACACATTTCAATTTGAACTCTCTCTCTCTCTCTCTCTCTCTCTCTCTCTCTCTCTCTCTCTCTCTCTCTCTCTCTCTCTCTCTCTCTCTCTCTCTCTCTCTCTCTCACAGAACCAGGGCCCAGGACCACACCGGAGGGGGGAGGAGGAGCAGTCGTAGAACCAGAACCAGAACCCAAACCAGAACCTGGCAAAATGCCCCGGTTCCTGGCAGAGCCCGAGATGAACTACTACATCAAGCGCTCGAAGCCGGTGACACTGACATGTCAGGCCGTGGACACCCAGCAGATCAACTTCAACTGCAACGGCGACAATAAACCCCAGTCAGCCATCACGTACGAAGTAAGTTACAGTGGTTACACCGAGGATCTTCTTCTTCTTCTTCGTTCCCAGGCCATATGGCCATAATGGGTAAGGTACGTATGTGTCTGGTTTTCAGTTTTCACTGGTCTCCCCGCTAGCGTACAGCCGACACATTCCGATTTCGGAGGAGCTCAAAGGAGAAAAACTATTTGGAAGATGTTTTTTTGAAAAAAGGCAGGAGAATGGGCCAGTAAGTCAGAAAGATAGTAGATGATAGATAGCAAAGGGAAAAGGCAGAGTCAAAGAGAGAGACAGATTAGGGGAAGCTACAAGCACAGAACTTCCAGAAGGTGGAGGAACTAATTTTACGAAAGACCCCCCGGTATCCCCACGGGGGAGTCACCGAGGATAATTATGTAAAGTGATGGGACAACACGGCCGGACTTAAGTTTTGAAGGGGTGGGGGCTAATTCATGGAAGGTGCGAAGCACCAAGACCCCGGGGGGGGGGGGGGGGGGGGGGGGGGGGGGGGGGGGGGGGGGGGGGGGAGGGGCATGCTCCCCCGAAAAGCTTTTAAATCCGAGAAGCAAAATAGTGCAATCTGGTGCAATCTGGGCATGAAATAAAGGACTAATGCCATTACTGTTCATACCCCTATTGAAACATGTTTTGAACCATTAAGTACCTATCCACTGGTGGTGCTGATGAGTGCTAGGTATAGCCTGCGAGGAAATTTAGCTGCTGCTCGGCGACATGAATTTTTAAAAAACTTTTTGAGGAAAAAGGGTGGGGGCTGCAGCTCTAATGCCCTATGACCTGGACTTCGGGACATCACTGGAAGTAAGTGCACCGTTGCTTATACCTTATGCTTAATGAACATTAAGGCCAGGTAAAGGAGTCGTGAATAAGCAATATAAAAGAGAGGGGGAAAATTACGAAGAAAATAAATTAAAGTGACAAAAATAAGAAAATTAAAGAACAAAAGTTGAAAGATAAAAAGGCATAAGATAATAAAAAGAGGTCATTGAAAGCAAAAATACATTGCGATGGCTTGGAGTCAAAACGGACTATCTTTAGATATTCCATTGACGTAAGTATATTATTGGATTTATTACAAAAACTAATAACTTGTATCAAACAATGACTGCAGAAATATTGAATGGGGGTTTTGCTGTTTATATTTCAGCAGTCTTTTTTTCATACAAGTTATTAGTTTTCGTAATAAGTTCAATAGTATGTCATGGGACTATCTAAAGATAGTCCGTTTTGACTCTAAGCCATCAAAATTTGATTGAAGCTTGATTATTTCAGATTGTGAAATATAGAAATGCAAGCATTAAGTCCAAAACAAAACCAGGGCATTGAAAAACAAGGGCATTGCCTTCACATCTTCGGTCCCCATCCTCCTTGTGACCTTTGGGTGATGCACCTACACACCCTTGACTAGGTGCAAATCGTTTTCCGGGTGCACATCCTTAATTGGTGGGGTGCACACCCTTAACACTGAGACATGTCTGCCACTCAGCGACATTTAAGCCCCACGTGGCTTATTTTGTGCTAGGATGTCTTTTACGTTTAGTATTAGACCCCCTCCTTTACCAGGATGTACACCCTTAATTAGTGGGGTGTACACCCTTAATGGGGTGTACACCCTTAACTGGGAGACATGTCTGCCGCTCGGCGACATGAAAATCCCACGTAGCACAATTTGTACTGCAATGTCTTCTACTCTTCTTTTTACACCTCCCCACAAAATTTGGAGTGATTCTATACAGTATTTCACAAGATATAGGAGGGTGAAGAAAAACAGAAACATGCCTGCCGCTCAGCGACATTCTATTTCCGAGGGATAATTTATGTATGAATGTGTTATACTCTTAGTGTCACATCCTGACACAAATTGGAAGGGATTCTGTCACGAGATACAGCTTGAACAAGAAATATATAGCTCAAAGAATGAAATTTCGGTTTTCAAGGTCATACGTCAAGGTCAAGGTCAGCATGGCGATAATTTATGCTCGGATGTTTTCTACTCTAGGGTATACAGTACCACACACAATCTTAAGCGCTTCTGGCAAGTACAAATGTGGAACATATGGCTTAAAACCCAATTTGTAGACCCCTACCACTTTCAAGGCCTACCGATCTCCCGGCATTCCATCATCAGAACGGGCATAAGCCAAAGTACCTCCATGCCAAAGACTCTAAGACCAACGGTGTGGAAGTTATGGCCCCTTAAAGATTTTTGGTTTTCAATGTCATGTGCCAAGGTCAAGGTCACGACGGCGATAATTTATGCGTGGATGCCTTCCGCTCATGGTGACACACCACCACACAAAATTTGAAGCGATTCGGTCAAGCGGTTCGAGATATCCTTGGGACACACACAAACACAGACACACACACACACACACACACACACACACACACACACACCATTACCATCACCACCACTCACACCACCCAAGAACACAATACATAATTATAAAGTCTTAATTTTTAACCCTTGGAAAAAAAAGAAAAAAAAAAAAAAAAAAAAAAAAAAGTCAACCCCTGAATGTCTGCAGGAAATGGAACTGGAGGGCTACGGTGACGTCATGTCCGCCAGCATGGAGATTTCCCGCCAGGAAGTGGAGAACCACAACCGCCAGCATGGCACCGACGAGTTCCACTGCCAGTGCTTCGCCAAGTACATGGCGCCTAACCACGCTGAGCCCCAGTACGTCGCCAGTTCCAAAGGATACATCGAGGTGGTCTGTAAGTAGGCATCTAGGGCAACATGAGTACTAAGGCGTGTGTGTGGTGGGGTAGGGATGGGGGATGCATGCATGCGCGTGTATACAGGGGAGTGTGGTTGTGAGTGGGGTAGTATGTATGATCTTGCAAGTATGTAGGTGCACGTGCGTGTGGAAAAGAGGGGTGGGCTATGGTGGTTGGAGTGTGTTTGCATGTGTGCTATGCATAATTTATTATTATATACGTACAGGGTCTGTGAGTTGTTTCTTACATTTATGAATATGTACATAAATATGGTGTTCATCTTATATATAATTGATGTTTTAAACATAAGTGTGTCTTTATATTGCATTTGTGTATTCTTATGTAGAGCTGTGTACTTGTATGTCTTGTTTTATATTTAAGCATGATTTGGAAAATATTGTTCGATGTGATGTCTTTTATGTTGAAATCGCGGGTGTTGCCATATTTAATTTCTCATTTTGAGATAATAAAGAACTGTTGAAGTTGAAGGCAGTGTACACACATAAGCAGATATTCCATGCGGAAACCCGTGCGCAATCCATAAACAAGTGGAACAAAGAAGGGAAAAGATTTGCGCATGTGTCCGAATTTCCCCCTATATGCGTAAACTTTTATCCTTCTTTCTTCCACTTATATAGAGCTTCCCGTACGGAACTTACGCGTCTAGTGTGAACCCGGCCTTAGGCCTCGTACACACATCATGCGGAAATCCCATGCGCAATCCGTCAATAAGTAATGTCAATGTGCATAATTAAATAACAAGTGGAAAACAGCATTATTGATATCCACCCACAAGCCATGACAATGATATCGTCTGGTTCCCACAGAACAGAAACTCTTCGACTGAAAGAAGTAGGAAAAGTGTGTTTAACGTCCTCCGATCTTAAACAGGTACATATAGGACATTTTTACATTATTAATAATATACAGATAGTGGGAAGACACCTCACACACACACACACACACACACACACACACACCCCACCCCCCCCCCACCCCCCCCCCACCCCCACACCCCCGTGGGATACATGGGGGTCTTCCGTACAAATAGTTAAATAGTTCCCCCAACTTCTGGAAGTTATGTGCTTGTAACTTCCTCTAATCCGCCTCTTTCTTTGACTCACAGCCTTTTTCCTTGCTTTTTCCTCTACTATCTTTCTGACTTTTGGCCCAGTCTCCTGCCTTTTTGTCCCAAACAAATCTTCCATATTGTTTTCTCCTTTGAGCTCCTCCGAAATCGGAATGTGTCGGCTGAATGCAGCGAGGACACCAGTGAAAACTAGAAAACGGACACATACGTACCCGTTGTGGCCTTATGGCCTGGGAATGAAGAAGAAGAAGTGGGACGATCCTGGAAGTGCTGCAATACCAGGAAAGTCTTGAACATCAGTTTAAAATGCTAAACTGAAATACGTGAGGTTAGGGAAATGTCTGCTTTTAAAGTACTGCGTCTTAAATTTGTCACTTTTTCTCGTCCTTTTCTTCCTAGAGTTTCTTACACTGCTGATGTTCGGGGTTTTTTTAAAGAAGAAAGTAATGAAATAAAGTAAAAGAAAAACCATTTAGCATGCCCTCTAAACTTAGTCTTTTCTTGATAAAAAAGAAAATAATTATCAAATGTCTGAAATACTCAGTAAAGGTAGATTTGTGTGTGCGTGCATGTGTGTTACTTCGTGTATGTTTGCACAGACTTGAAGAAACAGTTTCACGAAGAGCCCGACAATCAAACGGTGCAGGAGGGCCAGTTCTTCTCTATGCATTGTTCGCCGCCTGAAGGCCACCCGCTGCCGGAGGTACTGTAATTATTCATTGTTTGTCCTTCCTTCATTGCTTATAATGTGCTTCTTTACTTGTGTCTTTACCAGTCTGTCTCTCTGCCTACCTCCTACCTCGATCTCTGTTGACGCCTTAGAGTAAAACACGGACTATCGTTAGATGGTCCATTGATTTATTATGGAAGCTACTGCGAAAAATAGTGTAGAGTGGTACAGTGGTAGAGCGTTCCCCACCCAACCTCCTCCCCACCGCGTGTTCCATTCTGGGTCCTTTTGACAGAAAGAATGGGATGTACCCCTAGGCAAGGCGTCTCCACTACAAACATATATTTTTAGCTCAGCCTTCTGGAACAGCTGCACGCGCACCCCCCCCCCCCCCCCTCTGCTATCCGGTCGCCATAGTAGTCGTCGGAAATGACCGACAGGCATTCACATGCATTAGTGTGGTCAGAAATGGAAAAGTCAGACCTGTATATTCTACTCTTTTTGAGTAGTATTCTACTCAATTTTGGACCTCTACTACTCTTCAAAATTGAAAAGAATGCTCTTTAATTAATTCTTGATTACTACTCGTTTCTAGTGAACATTGTTTGATGGTTTAATGACTACAACGACACATTGTGCACCAAAATTACTCATTTCAGCTATCCAGACTACTCAAGACTTGTGTAGGGAGTAAACAGGTCTGCTATAATGTGCACATTTCTAACTTGATGTAATGAATTGTGACGATAACATTTTGGTTAGCATTATTGTGTTTCACACGTTTCAATATTGGGTTGTTGTTGGTTTTTTAGTCCCCGAACCTTCGGCTCGGGGAGCTATTGTTTCTGTCTGATCCGTCCGTGTCTCTGGCGTGCCTCCGTCCGTCCGGCTATTTGTCCGTTTTTCTCAAAAACTATTCAGTCTATCATCATCAAATTTGGCATACTAGTTTGCCAAGATGCAAGCTATCCACTGATGTATTTAGTTTTACATTAAGGTCAAGGTCGCACCAGTTACGTGGTTCAAACCCCAAAACACATAATCGCTTATATCTCGCGAAGTTTTGCATGTATTTCAATGCAGTTTTTTTCGCAACATTTCTTGATGAATGGTCTATAACACAGTTGTCATGATTTTTTCTGTGCGATCGTGTGCGCATGATCACGCACGCTCAAAGCACGGGTCCGAACCCCGGACGGACGGACCAGACAAAAACAATAGCTCACCGAACCTTCGGCTCGGGGACTAATAATGTGTATTTGAACTTGAACGTGAACAGGTGTACTGGACGCTGAACGGACAAAGGGTGGAGAACCCGGTGCCCAACCCAACCAACTCCTACATCAAGCAAGACGCCAGTGAGGATGACGTGGGCGTGTACCACTGCGTGGTTTCCAACGAGGCTAACACGAGAAAGAGTCGCCCCGCCTATGTGTCCGTCGTAGGTGAGAGAGCAAGCGTTTTATACAGACCTGTTTACTCTATTAGAGTGAAGATGCTTTCCGACTGTGGGGTAGTCATATTTCTTGTGTTCTTGCTCACAGTCATGTAACCAACCCCTTGACTGCCAGAGAAAATTAAAGAAAAAATCATTGGTCAAATCAGGCCACGACAAATACATTTGATAGAGCCAATCTAGCAAAAATGGTCTGGGGATATAACTCTCTTGACTGTTAGAGCAAACGCCAGCATATCATGGTTATTCCTCTTCATCTGATGACATCGTCAGTGATGTTATGAGGTCAGTACGTAATACATTGGTGGCAGACAAGGGATTAAATACAGAAGAAAAAAAAAAGAAGAAAAAAACCACTTTGGTAATTTTCGACAAGCTACTGCTTGTCTTTTTCAACCTTGTCTGACTGGCTGTGGTGGGAGCTGTTGGTGTTGTCCACTGAGCTGTCATTTGTGGGGTGAGTACTGTTCAGGAGGGGACTGTAGATAGGGGGCAAGTCATACCCTTAGGTCTCTGTTGAGACTTGGCCTCCTTTCCCTTATCTCTATGGCTTTTTTTATTTTTCTTCTAGTGAATTGTTACTCAGTTGAGAGGATGGTGGTTTGAAACTTGTTGGTGTGGTGGGTAGTTGTTGTTAAATGTTCATAAAGCTCTGGAAGTATGTTCTTTTAGCCTAGTTTTTAGTGGCCTGCCAGTCTCTCCAATATAGTCCCCATTACACTCCTCACACCTCACACTCTTTACTGTTGACTCTACTCTTTTTGAGTAGTATTCTACTCAATTTGGACCTCTACTACTCTTCAAACCTGAAAATAATGCTCTTTAATTCTTGATTACTATTCGTTTTCAGTGAACATTATTTGATGGTTTCATGAATCAAACTACACATTGTACACCACAACTACTCATTTCAGCTATCCAGACTACTCAAGACTTGTGTAGGGGGTAAGCAGGTCTGCGCGGTTTAGATCATTCGGATAATGTTAAAGACCCACTGACCCAGCAAGATTAACTCCCTTGTTGTTTTTCTGGGTAGGTGTGATCCACATATTACAAGGTCCCCCATACACGATTGAGGCTGCTCTTTAAAGTGATGTCTCATTGTCATGTATGAGGGAATTTGTATGGGAGTCAGACCTGGTCAAAATAAGATTTCTTACCAGCGAGAGAGGGAAACACGTGAAACCCGTGATTTTCACTCACGGATGTGGTGGGTCTTTACAATGCCAATGGTCCTTTGCTCAAAATGCTTTTATCCTCGGTACACATTAGCCCGAAGTAGGGGCCAACAGTAACATGAGAACTGTACAAGTATGGATGCATTTATGCAGTCGGGAATGTCATGGCGCGATTTTGTCTTTTTTGTGGAAGACTATGATTTGGCACTGGCTCTAGTGCTGCAGCCAAAGGGATGTGTTGGCTTTGGGGGACTTTCTTCCAGGCCAGCTGTCCTCAACTCCCTTTAGCCGAGAGAGTGGGGATGTTCCCCGGGACAAGGCATCTCCGCCATAAATAAATTCTAGCCTAGCCCGCCGGTATAGCATCTGTCCCCCTCTGCTATCCGTCAGCAATGGTTGGGACCGCCTGAGTATACATACTGATACATATGATCTTCAAATCGTAGCCTGCTCTGTTCTTTTGGAAAGTAATTTTTGTCCCTTCTCTGCGCGTGTGTTTGTGTGCAGTGTGTGGTTTGTGCGGGCGTGTGTTGTGTTGTGTGGTGTGGTGTGGTGTGTGTGTTTTGGTTGTTGTTGTTGTTTGTCTTTGTTTTGTGTGTGGGGGGGGGGGGGGGGTATTCATTTATTTGTTTATTATTGTAAGCGCTTAGGGCTTGTTTAAGATTAAGCGCATATAAATGCTCATTATTATTATTATTATTATTAAGAATGTCGTTGCTTTTGATTGCTGCAGATGCATGTTGCTGAAGTTGCTGCCAATGATAATGTGTTCGGGTGAACCTGGTATTGGTGGCCAATGATAATGTGTTCGGGTGAACCTGGTATTGGTGGCCAATGATAATGTGTTCAGGTGAACCTGGTATTGGTGTTGATAAACTGTCACTGTTGCTCTGCTACTGGTGATAATGACGATGTTTATTCAACGAGACGAGTGTTGAATGGCTTTTTTGTCAAGTACTTTGTTGTCGTTGTGGGGGGTTTTCTGATTTGATTAAAGGTAGCTTACATTATTTGGTGGATGATATTCCGGCAGTGTGGGTGGATGCCTCGTGCCTCCATTCGGGGAGCAGGACAACCACGCCCTCCACGATTCTCTCCCCATGGGAATACCGGAGGGGAGG
>CM065697.1:28154828-28167328 GCA_017654935.2 Phymorhynchus buccinoides | reverse complement strand
GTTAAATCAAACAAACATAAGGTAAAATCCATAACACAAAATATTAAACAAGATATATTCATACATAAATAGGTAAAGGTAAAGATGTGCCACCCCCCATGCATTTCTCGGTTAATTGTATTTTTCCGTTTTTGCCTTTCTTACCATACATAAAGCTGTATTTTAGGAACATTTTTAGCTAATTACCTTTTTGGAATACTAACCCTAACCCTAACCCTAACCCTAGCCCTAAACCTAACCCTACCCCCCACTATGTACTGCAGTACACCGCGATTTGTCACAGTTGTGGTTCGTTGCGTTTTTCCGTCTTATACGGTGGGGGGTAGGGTTAGGGTTAGGGCTAGGGTTAGGGTTAGGGTTAGTATTCCAAAAAGGTTATTAGCTAAAAATGTTCCTAAAATACAGCTTTATGTATGGTAAGAAAGGCAATAACGGAAAAATACAATTAACCGAGATAGGTAGGGGGGGGGGGGGGGGTGGCACATCTTGACCTTTACCCATAAATACACCAAGCCTCGCTTATCTGCGCAGATCATAAAGTGTGTGTGAGAGAGAGAGAGAGAGAGAGAGAGAGAGAGAGAGAGAGAGAGAGAGAGAGAGAGAGAGATGACAAGAAGCACTTAACACATACCATAATGGTTACATAGAGAGAGAGAGAGAGAGAGAGAGAGAGAGAGAGAGAGAGAGAGAGAGAGAGAGAGAGAGAGAGAGAGAGAGAGAGAGAGAGAGAGAGAGAGAGAGAACGAAATTGAAATTTTATTTAACCAGGGAAACATGAGATAAGCAATACAATGGTTTTTTTCCACCCAGCCCTGGGGTAAATAGAACATTCAATAACAAAAGTGAAAAAGGCAAATGGGTTACACAAAAAATAAAGAAACGCTTGGGGTAATGACAGGTGAGGGGAAATAAGGGGGAGGGGAGGGGAGGGAGAGAGAGAGAGAGAGAGAGAGAGAGAGAGAGAGAGAGAGAGAGAGAGAGAGAGAGAGAGAGAGAGAGAGAGAGAGAGAGAGACAGACAGACAGACATATAGATACACAAAGAGAGATAAAGGAAGTACAGTGGGTTGGATGGATATGTGTAAGGACGGGTCAATGGATGGATGGATGTTTGGGTGATTGGACCGATGGAGTTGAGGAATAACTGACAGACAGACAAACAGAGAATCATTTAAGTGCTTCCATGGTTTCCAGTGGTCTGGGCAGCTACCTTACCTGTGCCCACATTGCTATGGAAAGCTGCGGAATACCTGAAGATATGAAGGAGACCTCCCTCGCTGATCTTGCGGACTGGTTCGATGAATACTGCGAGCAAGGTAATATAATGCTGAATGCCATGCACACTCATGATACAGAACTTTTGTTGGTGCTTGTATGTTGAGTAGATACATATGTGTGTGTGGGGGGGGGGGGGGGGGGGGGGGGGGGGGGGCTCAAGTAGGGGGCGGGTGTTTGTGAGTATTGTGTGTGGGAGTGAATGAAGATGGGTGCGCAATAAAAGAAAAAGGTATTTATGTGTGTGTGTGTGCGTGTGCGTGTGCGTGTGTGTGTGTGCGTGTGCATGCGTGCGTGCGCGCGTGTGTGTGAGCTTGCGTGTGTGTGTGTGTGTGTATGTGCGTGCTTGCGTGTGTGTGTGTGTGTGTGTGTGTGTGTGTGTGTGTGTGTGTGTGTGTGCTTGCGCGCGTGTGTGTGTGTGTGTGTGTGTGTGTGTGTGTGTGTGTGCAAGTGCGCTTCTGTGTGATTTTGTGTTTGTGTGTATGTGTGTGCATGTGTGTGTATGTGTGCATGTGTGTGTTTTTGTGCATGTATGTGTCTTTGTGCATGTATGCGTGTTGTAATACGCATTCTTGATTCAGACTAGTGATATATCATCATAAACATAACACATTACACGTTGCTTTTTTTAATCTTTCCCCATGGCAACACAGTGTAATGCTAGTAATTGTGTTACTAGCGTATATAACCGTGTTGCTATGGGGGACACAATGGAAAAATTGCAACGTATATTTTTATCACAAAATAATAAGACTTGCATATCATTGTGCTGCCATGGGGAAAGAACAGGAACATTCAACGGGTATTTTTTAGCAATCTTCTTCTTCTTCTGCGTTCTCAGACCATATGGTCATAATGGGAAAAGTACGTACGATGTGTCCAGTTTTCAGTTTTCACTGGTCTCCCCGCTGCGTACAGCCGACACATTCCGATTTCGGAGGAGCTCAAAGGAGAAAAGTTATTTGAAGATTTTTTTGAAAAAGGGCAGGAGAATAGGCCAATAAGTCAGAAAGATAGTGCAGCATATGACATTAAGCAAAGGGATAAGGCAGAGTCAAAGAGAGTGGCAGATTAGAGGAAGTTACAAGCACAGAATGAATTAGGTGGGGGAACTATTTTTGCGGGGATATTTTTTTAACATAAATAAGACTTGCATAAACACTTCAATTTGGAAACCAATGCCCTAGCATCACAAAACGAAAGTAGCAAAGGACTGCAACTCCCCTTTACCGGAAGCACGCTTACTCTCCCCTTGCTTCCGGTCACGCGGTCCATTTGACCTGTCAATGTTGCTTTGCATTTCCCCTGCATCAGGAGGGAGGAGGGTGGGACGCTTAGATTGTTTTTGTTGGTAAGTATTTAGTTAGAATAGATAGTAACACCCTTTCACTGCCAATGTCGCATTTTAGCACCACAATGGTTTAACACCCATGTCACTAAAAGGCATCAAATCAGGGCCTGTTATCCAAAGGCCCTATTTTCTTAATTGTGGGAGGTAAGGATAGGCCTAATGCTATACATGTCACAGAGGAATTAGCAATATGGCAGTGTGTTGTTTCTGTACCCAGTTAAGTTTAATGGTATTTTTTTGGCTGAAAAAATGGTTGGTGGCGAAAGGGTTAATAGAAATCTATCAATCTATTCTAACCATACTGACCACACTCGAATCAATAGCAGATACCCATGTTGCCATGGGGAAAGAGCGAACAGATAGCAACGTGTTGTATTGTGACCGTGATCGTTGTGCTGTGTTGCAGTGATAGAGGAGAAGCTCTGGGTGGATGAGTGCCCCCGCCTCTCCCAATGCCGTGTGCCCTTTGACCAGGCCACCTTCCCCAGCAACCTGGTGCAAGTCAAACTGTGGTGTCTGTAAGTATTTCAATCAACATTATTGATGACGATGACGACGATGATGATGATGGCGATGATGATGATGATGATGACCAGGCCATCTTTCCTTTCAACCTGGTGCAAATCAAACTGTATTTTAATCAACATTCTTAATGATGATGATGATGGTGATGATGATGTTTTTTTGAGACATTAATTCTAAGCATTCTGATGCAGGCCAATGTCACTTTATTTACGATGATGAGGATGAGGATGACAATGATGATGATAATGATGATGATAATGTTGATGATGATTACCAGGCAAGCATTCTTAGCGACCTTGTGCAAGTCAAACTGCGGTGTCCGTAAGTAATCACTTTATTTATGATGATGGTGATGCTCACGCTTGCGTGCGCATGTGTGTGTGTGTGTGTGTGTGTGTGTGTATGTGTCTGTCTGTGTGTCTGTGTGTGTGTGTGTCTGTGTCTGTGTGTATGTATCTGTGTCTGTCTGTCTGTGTTTTTTTGGGGGTTTTTGGGTGTTTTTTAACACAAGTAGACATTTAAATAGTTAGTTACAGAGTTGCTGTTTCATTTTCCATCACCAAAATTGCACAGTGTTTCAAGTGTTTTTTGTGTGTGCTTTTTGGGGGGTGGGTCTTTTTATTTTTTATTAATTCTACAGCACCATAGCAGACATGGTACAGTGCACCCAAGAGGCGGCAGCGGAGTGTGGGGCCAACGAAGAACGTGAAGCTTTGAAGTCGTTGCACCAGCAGGCCAAGACCATGTGCATGGGCTCTGAAGGTGGGTGTAGTCCGCTAATTTTGGTATTTGGTATTATATTCTCTTCACGGAGACTTATCTCTGCGAAATTCGGGCTGCTGCTCTCACCTGGGTTGAGTTTCTCCTGACGAGGGTCGCGGCGCGCATAACCGTTGAAACGCTAAAATGGGTCTAAGAAACACTTTAGGAAACGTTTGATGAAGAATATTACAAGCCATTGTCTGATTGGTAAAAAAAAAAGTATTATTTTAAACAAACTTTAATGGACCACTCAACAACAAGAACTGCATTCACCCCCTACTAGTTCCGAATAGTTCGCTGCTTGCTCGGTGTTTGGCAAGAAGAAAACGTCTCATGAACTATCGGCAAACGAAGGGTGTTTCTTAGACCGTTTTTGCCGATTTGAGCGAACGCAATGTAACGTTAGCCCTTGTGAAACGGCTCCCTGAAGAACGCGTTGCGCGCCGGAAGTGCTGCGCCAGCCACTGGATTTGCCTTTTTGTTAATTGTTGTGTAGTTTCTCCATCAATCATTGCGATGATTTCACTCTGGAAATGGTTGTTATCTTTGGTTGACATTTTGCTAGGGATTGGGGCCACCGCATAATTATGAATATACAAAACCTCGTTGCTATGGTGTCTCTTTCAGCATTGAAATTTAGTAGTGTGTGACGATGACCTTGTCTCTATGGCTACGCTCTGTTTAGCCACTTCCAACTAAATGCCCATGCTGGAAGAGACGCCTTAGCAACAAGGTTTTAGTATTCTTACGCTGTGGACCCCAACCATTGGAGTGAGAACTGGGTGGGGGGGGGGGGGGGGGGGAGTGGTGATAGCAGAGAGGCACACAGAGTCACGACCTGGGTGTAGCCTGACCCCCTCAAAGACCCAACACATCACGTGTCGAAATCGCAAGACCCACCACGTCACGTGTCGAAATCGCAAGACCCAACACGTCACGTGTCAAAATCGCAAGACCCACCACGTCACGTGTCAAAATCGCAAGACCCAACACGTCACGTGTCAAAATCGCAAGACCCACCACGTCACGTGTCAAAATCGCAAGACCCACCACATCACGTGTCAAAATCGCAAGACCCACCACGTCACGTGTCGAAATCGCAAAATCGCAAGACCCACCATGTCACGTGTCGAAATCGCAAGACCCACCACATCACGTGTCGAAATCGCAAGACCCACCACATAACGTGTCGAAATCGCAAGACCCACCACGTCACGTGTCAAAATCGCAAGACCCACCACGTCACGTGTCGAAATCGCAAGACCCACCACATAACGTGTCGAAATCGCAAGACCCACCACATCACGTGTCAAAATCGCAAGACCCACCATGTCACGTGTCGAAATCGCAAGACCCACCACGTCACGTGTCAAAATCGCAAGACCCACCACATCACGTGTCGAAATCGCAAGACCCACCACGTCACGTGTCAAAATCGCAAGACCCACCACATAACGTGTCAAAATCGCAAGACCCACCATGTCACGTGTCGAAATCGCGGCTTTCACGTGTTTTCCCTATTATAGCTGGTAAGAAATCTTCCTAGCATAAGAGGGAATGTGACACGTGGCATGGAGGGTCTTTAAGGGCCAGTCACACGTCGGCTAAACTCGCACGACTGTACCATGCGATTCGATCACGTGATCTCGAAGCGCGAATCACATTTTGTTCTTGGAGACCACGTGATCGAATCGCATCATACAGTCGTGCGATTTTAGCTGACGTGTGGCTGGCCCTTTAGAGTGTAAGGAGTTCAGCGCTGACGAGCGCTTGAACGGGGAATTCTTCTCTGAAGACCCTCTGTTGTTCGGCTCTCCGTGGAGTTTCTTTTCACTGTTAGGGTTATTTTCTGAAATGGAAAGAACGTTATATTCCCTTGAGATTGAAAACCCAAAAAAAACATGTGAGTGGGTAGCTAGTCTACACTACACTTTCCGGCTTACCCCCACAAAGGAAGCTGAATCACCGATGAAAGAGAATAAAGCCCCAGTTGGCTTTTTTCCGTCAAGGAATTATCTCTTTTAAAGAATGGGGGAAAAAAAAGAAGAGCCGTCTGTTACTGGTATATATATATGAGTCTGTTTGATCTAACATCATATGATGGATTCTCACAGGGCTTTTTATTCAGATAAAAGAGCATAGCTATCTGGGTGGGTGTGACGGAGCAGGGGCTGTAACTTGACATTTGCCAACAAGAGAGTGACCTGCATTGCATAATTCTCACCTCTGCTTTGACTGTTTGTTGCTGACAGACGAAGGCGCTGAGGGTGAGGATGGGGATGAGGATGATGGTGAGGATGGGGATGAAGGGGGTGAGGAGGGAGGAGAGGAGGGAGGAGAGGAGACCGGAGAACTGGGAGATAATGATGTCCGAGGATCTGAGCAAGGAGAAGGTCCGGGTGAGTGAGAGAGAGAAACATCAAACTTCAAATACTTTATTTTACAAGGATAAGAATTTAGGCTGGGCCTAGTCTTCCATTCTATGCTTGGTTCGAAGCATGCAACATGTAAATAATACTATAAACGAACATTGAGACAGAGAGAGAGAGAGAGAGAGAGAGAACACTGAACACTGAACACTGAAATGTTTTTATGAGTGTGCCATTGGCCCATGTCTTTGTGAGTGGTTACAAAATATTCAACATTGCAGAAACATTACAACATGAATCCAAATAACAAACATAGCAATATCCTACTCTGCCCTAGCTTCATAAACTATAACGTTAGACACTTTTAATCGCTTAAGCGCTCATATCCAACCTTAAATGCTTTTTCAAGATAAAGACTGTTCAAGAACTGTTAAAGGGGCACACTGATGGATGTGTTTTTGCAAGAAACACGTCGAGATCACCAGGAAAACACCCTTTACAGAGATCGCAACACTCAATTTGCTCTTGTTTCCTAGAAATTAAACCGTCAAATTGGTGATTCCTCCTTGGCAGAGGTACTGGAAGTCAAAATATTTCAGTGAAAGGCATGTGCCTTCTCTTTTCTAATGGCCGCTCGAATCGCTTAGATCAAATCACGAAATTTCCTCAATACAAGCCTTTTTATTTACAGTTTACCTAAAGGAGTTTCGCTCACAACAAAGGACATAGTTCCTTTTTTTTTTTACTGTACTACAAATAAGAAAAAGCTTCAACCACTCGGAATGTCCTCCACCCACCCCGTCCAAAATGGCTTCTCTCTCCAGCAACTCAGCCAAGGAGGAATCACCATTTTGACGGTTTGATTTCTAGGAAACCAGAGCAAAGTGAGTGTTCCGATCCTTGAAAAGACTGTTTTTCTGGTGATCTTGACGTGTTGCAGAAACTCATCCGTCAGGGTGTCCTTTTAAGGGACGGACAAATGCGTATGTTAAAAAAAATATCAGTACACGTGTTCTACATTCTCCTCTGTCTTTCTTTATTTATTTACTTACTTGTTTATCGTTTTCAACAGATGGGATGGCCACTGCAGCTCGGAGCTCCCTGTTGCTGTTAACGTTACTGACTACAACGACTCTCGTTTGGACGCTGTGGAGATAGATAGAGCGAATGTGCCCCCGAAGGATTGGCAACATCATTGTGCAAATCTGGCCTATGTGGATCCCACCTTTTTTTTGTCGAATCAACTACTCTTATTCACTAACCACTTTTTAAAATTGTTTTTCAACTACTTTTGTCAAACTTAACCATTTTTGTTGACACTTTCAACACTACTTTTGTTGAACCAACCATGTACATTATGACGGGGGGGGGGGGACATAAGTTGTGATCTTGTCCCCGGGGAAAGTGTGTCATAAGTGACCAGGGCCTGTATTCACGTTGAGATAGCATGAGACTTAGCATCATGCTAACTTAGAAGCTCTTCCAAAAGTCCTATTAAATCCTATAGGACATTGGAAGAGCTTCTAAGTTAGCATCATGCTATCTCAACGTGAATACAGGCCCAGGTGGACGAAATTAGTTGCAAAGCTTTAAAGTACACTTTCAAAGTTGTGGACAATAGTCGTTAGGTTCGACAACAAAAGTGGTTGAAAACGGTCGGCAAAACTGGTTGGTGGACAATTGGTTGATTCAACAAAAGTGGACTGTGCCTGCGTATGTCCGTCTTCTGTCAAAGGAATGTGTCTGTTTGTCTTGTCCTTGTTGACCAGCCGTGGGGCGAAAGCTGGTTAATGTTTCCAGGGTTGTCCGTGTTTTCCTGGCTGTCTGTCTAGCTATCTATGTGTCTATGTTAACACGATATCATTTTAAGGGAGAGACCTAGGAGGAGCAGATTTTGCACGTGGATAGGTAGTTCCGATGCCTAGATCAAGTGCGAAGATGAAGGTCATTGGTCAAAGGTCAAGGTCACAGGAGCATAAATGTGCCACGCGCTGCTTGTAAGTTGTTACTGTTGCAAAACATTGGTCAAAGGGAAACAAATCTTGCTTTGAAGCTAACCGAAAGCATGTTGTTATTTCCCTTTATTTGTCTCTAGTGCTCGGCTCTCTCCCTGTCAAATTTTGCATGTGGATAGGTAGCTAGAATATCTCGGCCAAGTTCGAAAATGAAGGTCATTGGTCAAGGTCACTGGAGCTGAAAATGCTTCCGTGTGGCTGGTTGATCTAGCGTTTTCACGCTCTAGTTCATTTAAATGATAGGTTTGTTTGTATGCTATAATGTGTGTAAGGTTTGTTTGTGTGATATATGTGTGTATGTGCCTTGAATGTTGTGTGTGTTTGTTATGTGGGCCTAGGGTTTGTTTGTTTATATATTTTGTTGTTGTTGTCGTTGCTGTCATACTTAAAGACTCCAGGGATCATCCCAACAGCCGAAGCACTTGAACGCTATGGTACAAGCGCAACAGCTAGGGATGAGGACATTACGTGTGTGACCAGTTTTTTTTATTACCCCGCCACGTGAGCCGTTTGTCGAAAGTAGATTTTGAGGTTGACTGTGTGTTTGTCTGAAATCATGGGAGTGTCTTCGTTTGTTTATCTTGTCCTTGTTCGATTCTGCGGTACTACTGCCTGTGTAGTATGTGTATGTACGTGTCTTGAATGCTGGCTTTGTCTATTTGGTAAGGTTTGTTTATTCAGTGTTTTCATGATTGTTGAAAGTAGACATATAAGGGTGTATAGTTGTCTTGTTCGATTGTATGGTTGTCTGTTTCTTGTTTACGTGTATGCATATATGTCTCGAATGTTGTGCTGGTTTATTTAACGTGTTCGTGATTGTTGAAGTAGGCTTCCAGCATTACATGCCAGAAAATACCATTTATTCTTCTCAGGTAAAAGCCAGAAGGCAATAAGAAAAGGAAAAACAAAAAGAACAACAGAAGGCTGATATAACACCTCTTGGCTTTTATCCGAGAAGAATGATAGTACCTTCAGTCCTGTGACTTTTGACTGAATTTGCTGACTCGTTTGGTTGTGTGAGTGAGTGGTTTTGTTGTAGAATTTTGGTTTATCATATATTTCTTTGTCTTTTGTTTAAACTGTGTGCGTAGTTTGGTTCTTTTTAGTGTATCGGTATGTCTTCATCATTGAATGTCTGTCTGTTTGTTGTTGTGCTTGATGTTCGTGTACTCTTTGTAGTTTGCTTACATTACAATGAGTAATGTTTGAGGTTGTTTGGTGGTGGTTGTTTTTTATGATTGGAGTTTCATGACATTTGTTTACTTTGGCTTATTGTGTTTGGTTAGGATTTGTATTTGGGTTTGTTGTCTATTAAAAGTTTGATTTTCCCACTGGCCATAACTTTTCTCAAAATTTGCTATTATTGTAAAAGGTGTGTATTTGTAATGGTTGGAAGTTTGTTTGATATGCTTATTGTCTTAAGTTCGTTGTTTGTCACATTTTGTAATAATTTGATGGTTATTGATGTATGCGCTGAATTTCATCAGTATTAATTTTGTTCATTTTAAAAGTCAGCTTGATGTTTATTCGTACTGCAAGTTTTAAACTTCTGTTTAATGTCTTCAGTTAGGTGTTTTGAGGTTTCATTGCAGTATTTAGATGTATGCATACTATTTGTATGTTATTAATTATTGTTTATTATCAAAACTGTTGGTTATTATGCATGCTTTAAAGTTGTTGTTCATTGTTCATGCGTAGTGGTATGTTTGGTGTTTGTTCACGCTGTAAAAGTCAGATGATGAGTCTTTGCATTTGGAGCTTATTTACGCTTCCTTATGTTTGAACCTTTACCGGATCATGCTTTTGACTACACTGACACGATGGCGGGGGTCCTCCATGACCCCCTACTCAGCAAAGAGCAAATTCCGAGGTGTTTATCCCTGTCCGGATGGCGGGGGTCTCCCACGACCCCTACTTGTCAAAGAGGCACAATGTGTTTATCCCTGTCCGGATGGCAGGGGTCTCCCACGACCCCTACTCAATGCACTGCAGTGCTCTTTAAAGTAGGGGTCGTGGGAGACCCCCGTCATCCGGACAGGTATATCAAAATTACGCGTCATATTACGTCATTTATATTTTATACACATTAATACAATTTAACACACTTAAAGCCAGTTACGTTTTTGACAAAGTCATGAAATTTCATGAAGATTGCTTAAATAGTTTTAGAGATATAACATGTTTTGTGTGTCAAGGGGTCGTGGGAGACCACAGAAGTCCGGTAAAGGTTAAACTGGTAATTGTTTGTTCACTGTTTAAAATCATTGTTTGTGTGCTTGCTTTATTTTCATGCAAGCTCTGACGAATTTGTCTTCTTTGGTATGAAATTTTGGCGTCCTCATTTTGTACGTTTTGTTTTTGTTCTCTTCTGTTTTGTTTAATAAACGTAATTCTCTCTGTCAACAAAATACGTGTTTATTCATGACGTAGTTCATTGTTCATCTCTTTCTGTGCATGTGTATTGTGCTTATGGGGTTTTTTTTAATTATCATATTGGCATCCTTTTGTGTGGGGTGGGTGGGGAGGTATCGGTCTTAGGGATTATTTCGAATATGTGTGTCATGTTATTCAAGTATTTGTTGTTTTTAAGAAATGATTCTTTTTTTACATTTTCGTATGGATGCATACGGTTGCATATATGTCAGGAAGATATGTGTATATGTATGGAGTGTTAGAACGTTCGCGATTTTGCTGTTTTCTTTGTCCATTCGTTTATGATCAGGCTGCGAAAGAGCTTGGGTGGTTCATTTTCTTTATCATTGCCCCCTTGCGCAAATCAGTCTGTTAAGTGGTCAGGGTTTTTTTACAAGTCAGCAACGAAACAAGAGTAAAGGGATGTGGGTGGGAAGAAGGGGTTATTTAAAAGAAGGCAAGCGATTCGTAAATATGCCTTATCATGGAGAAGAATGCCAAAGCGAGAACATCGTGTTTCATTGATATTGAATGTTCATTTGTTGATTCGAGCTATGCATCGTTTCTCCTGTTAAAAACAAGTTTTAAAAGTTTTCCGTCAAATTCACCGTGAAGTGCCTGTCTTGAGTATATGTCATGAGTGCTGAGAGTTAACATGGCTTGAAATGATTTTGCTACTGTATGCCCTTCATGATTATTTTAGTCTTTGTTTCTAGCTTTGTCTTTCCTTGTTACTATATGTTTTTATTTTAATTTGTATTTTTGGTACTCCCTGTTCTACAGACCTCACAAAAAAAGTTAAGAGTTATTTCCGAAAGATAAATCATTTAAAATAAACACACACAAAAAGAAAATATTCTTTCAAACTTTGAGCTTGCAAAATGGATTTTAATATAAGCAATGCCCATATTTAATGTTGTTAGTGCATTAGTGCAATAGCATTTAATTGGATGACCCATTTTTCAGTTGCATAATGTTCTCCATAAACGATAATGCTGTAGATGACTAAATATTCTGTATTTGGCAAAATGTTGGCGCATCTCATTATTCAGGGAACATTTGTTGGTAGTTTCAATATCAAGAAACAGGATTGCGCTTACATTTTATACAAAGTCACGGTTGTGATTTTCAGAAAGTTAAACGCTACTTTAACATGTGCACTAGAACAAATAAAAGAAGAAGATCATTGACGAGTTTGGAATAATCCTACTACTTTGTGAAATATGAAAGAGAAGAAGTAATCAGAGCAAGGATTGGTGTCTTATCGTGTGTTTTTTGTCAATGAAAACAGCTCTATCCATCGCATTCTAAACTACTGACCTAATCGTATTGTATAATAATGTCTGAATGGTTTTCCCTGTTCCACAGATGGTCCCGGGTTTCCCTGTACATCAAATAATGTACTATCAAACACTTCAGCTACACTAATGTTTTAACTGAAAGGAAAGGCAGTACATAATCATTTTGCAGGCGTTATTGTGGAATGATTATATTGGTAGTGTAATTAGTCTGTTTCTAATTATGAGCATCTTTATGTTTATTGTGGTTTTTTAATCGATTACACTGACAAAAAATAGAACTATTTCCACAACAAATCTAACATCTAATTTAAAAGATCATAGCATATTTGTTATTATTATATTTAAAAAAATTAGAAACACTTATTTTTAACTAGTGATTTTTGTATTACTACTTTTAATTGATTATGTTATGGTTTTTCCCTTTGCAGCTGTTGTACTTGCCACAAATATTATATTTGTGTATTTTTTAACCATGATTTTCTTTCATTTTT
>CM065697.1:28137145-28154328 GCA_017654935.2 Phymorhynchus buccinoides | reverse complement strand
GTTTTGTTTGCCAATGTTGAGTTACTTTTCGAGTTGGTTTCGTATTACATTTCATTCTGCTGGTCAGGATGAAAACAACCTGTCAAGCTTACTCCTTTATCCTCAATAAAAAATAATTTTGACTTGACACCCCATCCACACACATGCCCAGGCGCACATACAACGACACATACATACATCCACACAGTACTCTTTTTCTTACGCAAGTTTATGAAAAACGTCTTCATCCTCAGGGCGACGCTACAGACGTTGATCCATCGTCTCACTGCCACACTCGCACAAATACACACGCAACACACACACACACACACACACGCCACGCACGCACAATACAGCGCACACACCACACAACACACACACACACGCACACAAGAAGGGACACACACTCACGCACACACAAACAAGCGTCTAGACCAACATAATCATTATTATTAACCTCAAATGATAACAAAGTTAACAGTGTACGGTTTAAAAGAAGAAAAAGAACGAAAAAGAAATAGGCCTACTATTCACGAAGTGGTGAAACTTAGATTAAAATATAAATGGTGGTTTTTTTAACAAAGCGTTACTGTCAGGTTACATACAGAGTATCACAATATTACATTTATCATTTCACATTAAAAAAAAAAAAGTATTTCGTATATTCTAGTCACAGGAGACTTATCTCTGTGAAATTCGGTCGGGCTGCTCTCCCCCGGAGAGCACGTCGCAGCAAGTGCAGGGCCTACACATTTTTTTTTTTTGGGGGGGGAGGGCACAGGGTGAAGAGGGTGTGTGGACACACTTGGAAAAACGCTACCTATCATTTTGGCCATACCAGGCAGCGGGATTTTCTCCCTGCTCTTACCAACTTTCAACTGCCGTGGGATTTTTTGACGTGCGTAAAGCACACAGGTCAGACTGGCTTTAAGTCCCCATCCGAAGGACTGGACGTACGTTCATTTCATTTTTTCCTGTGAAACTATAGAAAGAAAAGGGCGAGGAGGGCCGGGATTCGAACCCGGGTCACTCACGCTGCAGTCACGCGTTAACATTGGCAGGACGAACGTCTTAACCACTCTGCCACATTTTCTCGATCATTTACATAGCGCTAGAACAGAATGCCTTTGTCCCCTGTCAGCCCTCCCCGTGGGGATACGCGGGGAGGTCTTTCGTAAGAATAGTTCCCGCCGCCTTCTGGAAGTTCTGTGCGTTGTAACTTCCTCGAATTCTTCCGTCTCTCTTTGATTCTGCCCTTTTCCTCCCTTGCTTTCTTATCATTCATAACTATCTTTCTGACTTATTGGCCCATTTCTCCTGCCTTTTTTCCCCCCAAAAAATCTTCCCAATAATTTTTCTCCGTTGAGCTCCTCCGGACATCCGAATGCGTCGGCTGTACGCATCGGGGAGACCAGTGAAACTGAAAACCGGACACATACGTACTTTACCCATTATGGCCATATGGCCTGGGAACGCAGAAGAAGAAGAAGAATAAGGTAAGTTCCAATGTATTCTTTGTTCGTTATTATTTCATACTGCATAATGTTGTTATTTCTCCGTTTACTCTGTCCCGTATGGGCCAAAACGGCCTGACAGGACTGAGAAATAACATTATTGTTTCATCTTCTCATTTTGTTTCACTACAAGATAGCGAAATGCATTACCAGACAGTATGTGACAGTGCATGGGAAACCCCCCCAGACATAATCGAATTTTGACATGAATCGAGATTTTTATGTTTCGCGGTGGAGCAAAATGCCTTGTTGTTGATACACAGAAAACCGAACTGAGTTATCTTGTCTAGTTTTTTTTATATTGTATAATTATTTGAAGTTTGGCATTCAAAATAGATCATTTGCAGAAATTGGGCATAGAAGATACAACTCTGCCTCATTGTTTCTGTTGACTTGATTCATAAAACAATCAAATAAACAAAGAAATCATTCAAAATTGTCTTTCATGTTGTAGGTACTGACAGAACACATAACAATAGACATAACTATGAGGGTTAAGACGGGGGTAAAAGGCCATGGGCGGGTAGAGAAGCCTATGCCCAATCTATGCTCATAAAATAAAGCAAAATTTCAGTCACGATTTTGCCCATGCAGATGGAGTTGCAGTCACATTTTTTGCCCATGAGATGAGTGTTAATGTTTATCATTCGTCTCATGGGCCGGGCCATGGTTACTGAAATAGATTTGCTTTATTTCATGGGACTATTGGCCATGGGCTTCCTACCCGCCATGGTCTTGTTTACCCCGTCTTCCCGCCATGCCGCCAAAATAGACAACTGATATTTTTGGGGGTTTCTTGACTATTTTTGGCTTTTGCTAAAAACACACAAAAAACATTCTGAGCGACTTATGTAGGTGTTTCCCACGCCCCATGCACATATAACAAAAAAAAACACCATCACATTAATAAATACAATAGACATACAATGCAGCCTCAGACTCACAGTCGACTCCAAGAAAAGCGTGTTTCACGTAGTTTGCACCCAGCCCCTGGTTAGGTTCGAATCCAAGCACGGGGCAGATAGTCCGGAGGATACGCGGTTCAAATTCTGGAATGTCGATGCTTCGTTTCTGTCGTTCGCTCAAGAAGTAGTGTACGAATCCCCAGATATCGTTGGCTGCTTCAGAGCCTAGTTTGTGGTCAGCGACAAATTTCAAGATCTGAAAATGAGAGGGAGGGAGGAGAGAGATAGAGATAGAGAGAGGCAGGAGAGAGAGAGAGAGAGAGAGAGAGAGAGAGAGAATAGAGAGAGAGAGAGAGTAGGGGGAGGAGAGAAGAGAGAGGGAGAGAGAGAGAGAGGGAGAGGGAGAGAGAGAGGGAAGAGAGAGAGAGAGAACAATTGACAACAATATTTTACTGAACTGGGCCATCTGCCCATGTCAAAGGGGTACAGCGGGGTAGGGGACATCATCCGCTGTGAAAATAAATAGAAAAATACAATAAGCGAGATACATGTAATTCAAACTTTCAAAAAAAAGTACGTGAGGTAGAAAAGAAACGAAATCCAGCAGGATCTGTCAAGGAAAAGGCAGATACTTTTTATATCCAAGACTTACTAATTCCAACAAGTACACCATCATCAGTGCATCCACCTCAATCTACGTCATCTCACGCCACACACTACACACACACACACACGCACCCACACACAACACACACAGTACAAATACACACACACCACACACACACACACACACACACACACTACACACACACACACACACACACACACACACACACACCCGCACCACACACACACACACACACACAACTAATGCACATGAGTGTCAGAACAATGAGTGCTTGCACGCAAGTTTTGCACAACTTATACAAACAAAGGCAAAAGTTTCTTATCTTATCTAAGGTGAAACGGTTTTGTTTTATAGAACACATCATATAGCCCCCAAAACGTCTTTCCACACAACCCACAACTACGTTCAGGTAACAAAGAAGTAACAGACTATAATATAGTACCATACCCCATCCTACCGCCCCCCCCAGCCCTCCTACCCAAATACCTAACACCACTCCTCCCTCATAAACCCACTATGCACCACAGATCTCAGTAAACAGAACGATTATGTGGTTCTACGGTGTTAAAGCATACATGTAAACATAAATGACATAAGACCTATTGTTATTTCATGCATGTCGATCTGAGTTGGAGTGCCTTGCTAACATATATACACCAACCGGGTAGTATAATTATATATTTCATAACAGTAGAGCCAATCTAAACTGAGATGGTTGCCTGTAAAATGTCAAAGATCTGATCTCTAAGTGATTGATATAATGAACACATAAACATGAAGCGTACTTCAGATTCCACCACATTTTTGCAATTTGGACACTCTAAACAGGTTTTTTTAGATTTAGAATAGCGGTTTGCATGGCATTTTACAGGTGAAACACCCAGTCTTAATCTTGTTACGTATTTCCTTATAACATCATTACTTAAAACTAAAAGATGGTCACTAAGGCAACGATTTTGTTTTAATAATGAGTAAAAGGCGTACCACACTTTGGTATGAATATCACTTGACCAGCTTTGTTTATGTAACTAATCAATTAATCTTTGTTTGAACAACGGCCAGAAAATATTTTTTTGATTTGGGGGGGGGGGGGGGGTTACACCCTGGGTGTCCCAAACAAAAACAAAAACAAAACGATACAAATACAAACATACCTTTGAAGCCCATTTATTTTTTTTATTTGACAGTGCAGATTGAGAAGCATTTTGTAGCATTCGTGAGGAATGCGTTGCAGGGGACATCCTTTGTTAATGATAGCACAATCTCTATTTGCCATTTTTGCTTCCCTTAGGATTCTTAAAGAATGCTGTGTGTCTTTACGTTTTTGTCTGCACTCTACATCAAACCAAGGTTTGTTAAAGGAACCTCCCGATACCATAGTTTTCAACATAGGATTAGCAGCTAAACTAACAGCTTCGTAAAACTTAGTGTTTCATCAATATCTTTATTCATCAAATCAAATGCATCAAAAATGCACCTGAATGATATAAAGTAGTCAATAGTACTTGATCCATTGTGATCTATGTAAGTGTAGCTGGTATCCATTTGTTTAGATTTAACACCATTGAATATCACTAAGCTAAACGGTTCACAGACACCCAACAAGTAGTGACCACAAGCATTTGTCACAGTATGATCTGATGCACGGTGGTAACAATCAACGTACGGCTCTCTTGACCTCGTTGACCGCTTCAGCGCCTAGTTTTGTGGTCAGTGGAAACCATTTTCATGATCCTGAAAATTAGAGAGAGAGTGAGAGAGAGAGAGAGAGAGAGAGTAGGAGATAGAGAGAGAGAAGAGAGAGAGAGAGAGAGAGCGGAGAGAGCGAGAGCGAGAGAGAGAGAGAGAGAGATGATCAATGAACAATGAACAACGATTTAATGATCTGGTCCATCTGCCCATGTCAAAGGGTACAGCGGGGTAGGGACATCATCCAATTTGAAAATAAATAGAAAATACAATAAACAAGTAGTACATGTAATTCAATTTTTCAAAAAAAAGTACGCGAGGTAGAAAAGCAAAAAAATACAGTAGGATTTGTCAGGGAAAAAGCAGATGATTTGCATATCCAATACTTTCTAATGCCAACAAGTACACCGTTATCAGTGAATCCACCTCCATCACCGTTGATGCTCACACAGACACACACACACACACAAAAACACGGGCTAGAAACCACACTGCACTACGACGCACACCCCACACATCACACGCACGCACACATGCACGATACACGTTCACGCATAGCGCGCACGCAACGCAATCAAACCGCGCACGCTGCGACGCACTTACTCACTACGCACAACACATTGATAAAACACACACCACACAACACACACACACACACTACCCACGTCACACACACACTATGCACAGTTTGAGTATCAGAACAATGAGTGATTGCACGCATGCTTGCACAACTTATACAAAGGCAAAAGGTTCTTAGCTTATTTAAGGTGAAAACGTTTTGCTTTATAGAACACATCATAGCCAAAACGGTAGTATAATTATATATTTCATAGCAGTAGAGCCAATCTAAACTGAAATGGTTGCCTGTAAAATTTCAAAGGTCTGATCTCTAAGTGACTGATATAATGGACAAATAAACATGAAGTGTACTTCAGATTCCACCACATCTTTGCACTTTGGACAATCCAAACAGGGTTTGCTAGATTTAGAATAGCGCTTTGCATGGCATTTAAAAGGTGAAACACCCACTCTTAATCTTGCTACGTACTTCCTTATATCAGTATTTCTTAAAACTAAAAGATGGTCACGAAGGCAACGATTTTGTTTCAATAATGAGTAAAAGGCGTACCGCTCTTTGGTATGGATATCACTTGACCAGCTTTGTTTATAGCAATCAATTAATCGTTGTTTGAACTCGGCCAGAAATATTTTTTGATTGGTTACACCTTGGTTCTCCCAAACAAAACCAAAACCAAAAGGATACATATTAAAACATACCTTTGAAGCCCAGTTATTTTTATTTTGACAGTACAGATTGAGAAGCATTTTGTAGCATTTATGAGGAATGCGTTCAGGGGACATCCTTGTTAATGATAGCCAATATTTAATGTTTCAAACCTCTGAACTATAGGTGAGAATAGGTTGAATATGACAATCAAAAAGTTTGAAAAAGAGCTTTGGAGATTGATTACCAAGTGACCAAAGAAGTCGTAAAATACCAATTACACCTTTTTGTGCTCTTTTAGCCATATCTTTCAATGAAAATGAAAAGGACAAACCTGTTGAAAAAATTATGCCTAAGTATTTATATTGATTAACGACCTCTAATTTATTCTCATTATAAACCCATTTTTCATGTTTTGCCATATGACCACCTTTTTGGAAGACTATTGCCTTTGATTTGTTCATGTTTACAATTAAACCAAGTTTATTTGCAGTATCACTTAAGACATGCCGCTGCTGCTGCAAACCAGTAACAGTGTATGATAATAATAGCACGTCATCATCAAACAGCAAAATTAGAATTTGTATTTGTTCATGAGTAAGTGTAATACCCTGCTTTCCTTTTTGAATAATATCATTTGCAAGTTCATTCATGAACAGTGAGAATAAAACGGGACTACACATTTCTCCTTGTTTTAGTCCTCGAAGACACATAAAGACATCAGAAATTTCATTATCAGAACGGACCCTAGCTTTGACGACATAATACATGCTTTGAATTGCTTTGTACATTTGGCAATTTATACCGGGTTTTTTCTTAAAAGTGACCAAAGACAGCACCTATCAACCAAATCAAAAGCATTAGTAAAATCTATAAAAGCACAGTATAACTTGCAATGATTAGAGAACTGCTTCTGAATTAGTGACATAAGGATAAATATATGATCAATCGTATTATGTTTGCGCATAAAACCTGATTGAGTCTCGTTTAGAATCTTATTTTTCTCTAGCCAAGTAGACAGCCTCTTATTTAGAATGTAGCTATAAAGCTTCCCGCAATCATTTAAAAGGGAAATCCCCCTGTAAATATCTGATGAATTATTATCACCCTGTTTAAATACTGGTTGAATTATGGCCTCAGACCAGACAATAGGAAATATGCCTGTATCGAATAATTGATTAAAGTACTTAGCTAAGTACAGACTAGTCTCTGGGCATGCAAATTTATATAATTCTCCTGAAAATACATCTGGTCCAACAGCTTTGTTATTTAAAAAAAAAGCAGAAACACTTTTTAATACTTCTTCATAGCTTATTTCTTTATCTAAATCATTACACTCCACACCGATATGTTGACATGTATTCAAATCAGGCCAACTAGAAACATTATCATCAACAGTTACGTTGCATTCACTTGGATTGAATAAAGCAGAAAAATGTGCATACCACTGCTCAGTAGAAATGTTATTCCTATTAATAGGTCTGCTTAAATAGCTTTTTTAGAGAACTCCAAAAACATCCTGGGATTTCCTGAATTGAAATCAAGAATTTTAATTATTTCGTTTTTATAAGTAGTCTTCTTAAACTTTAAAAAATCTTTGTAAACATTTCGTTGACTAACATATGAAATGCGTAGAAGTTCAATATCTTTATCTGTTAATTTATCATCTCCCTTGTCTGTTATATTATCTTCTCTATTTGCCATTTTTGCTTCCTTAGGATTCTTAAAGAATGCTGTGTGTCTTTACGTTTTTGTCTGCACTCTACATCAAGCCAAGGTTTGTTAAAGGAACCTCCCAATACCATAGTTTTCAACATAGGATTAGCAGCTAAACTAACAGCCACGTAAAACTTAGTTAGTGCTTCATCAATATCTTTATTCATCAAATTAAAAGCATCTTTAAATGTTAGCTTAACATTCTCTTTTTTGAAGTTATCCAAATATTCCTACATCTTCTCGCTGTTCCATTGAAATTTCTGAGTAACAGTTTTTGAAGATGAATCATAATATTTACGATATATGCCTCTAAGCTCTAAGTCAAGTTCTACAGGCACATGCTCTGATTCAATTCTCTGGCTGACAATTTAATTGACAACAAAATCAAAAATGCACCTGTATGATATAAAGTAGTCAATAGTACTTGATCGGTTGTGAGCTATGCAAGTGTAACTGCTATCTATTTGTTTATATTTAACACCATTGAGTATCACTAAGCTAAAGCTGTTCACAGACACCCAACAGGTAGCGACCACAAGCATTTGTCACAGTATCATCTGTTGCACAGTGGTAACAATCAACGTTACGGCTCTCCTTGACCTCGTTGTCCGCTTCAGAACCTAGTTTGTGGTCAGTGAACCATTTCACGATCTGAAAATGAGAGAGAGAGAGAGAGAGAGAGAGAGAGAGACGTAGAGAGATCGAGAGAGAGAGAGAGAGAGAGAGAGAGAACAATGAACAATGAACAGAGAGAAATGAACAATATTTTACCGAACTGGGCCATCTGCCCATGTCAAAGGGGATAGCGGGGTAGGGTCATCAGCAAATATGAAAATAAATAGAAAATACAATAAACAAGTACATGTAATTCAAACTATCAAAAGAATACGCGAGGTGGAAGAGAAAAGAAATCCAGCAGGATTTATTAAGGAAAAAGCAGATAATGTTTATATCCAAGACTTACTTATACCAACAAGTACACCATCATCAATGCATCCACCTCCATCACCGTCATGCGCACACGCACACGCACACACACACACACACACACGCACACGCACACACGCGCGCACACGCACGCACGCACACGCACACGCACGCACGCACGCACGCACACACACACACACACACACACACACACACACACACACAGCCTGCGCACACACACACACACACACACACACGCGCACACAAAATACACACACACACACACGCACACACACACACACACACCACACACTCTACGCACACATACACATACACAGACAAACACACTATGCACATGAGTATCAGAACAATTAGTGATTGCACGCATGTTTGCACAACTTATGCAAATGCAAAAGGTTCTGATCTTATCTAAGGTGAAAACGTTTTGTTTTACAGAACACATCATAGCCAAAACGTCTTTCCACACAACCCACAACACGTTCAGGTTACAAAGAAGTACAAGGACTACCCTTCCTACACCCCCCCCCCCCCTCACCCACACTCACAGATTCAGTAAACAAGATTATGGGTTTCTGGTGTTAAGCATACATGAAATAAAAAATGAAATAAACCTTTTATTTATTCATGCAAGTCGATCTGAGTTGGAGTGCCTTGCTAATATAATATACACCAACCGGGTAGTATAATTTTACATTTGATAACAGTAGAGCCAATCTAAACTGAAATGGTTGCCTGTAAAATGTCAAAGATCTGATCTCTAAGTGATTGATATAATGGACAATTAAACATGAAGTGACTTCAGATTCCACCACATCTTTGCACTTTAGACACTCTAAACAGGGTTTTTTAGATTTAGAATAGCGGTTTGCATGGCATTTTAAAGGTGAAACACCCAGTCTTAATCTTGTTACGTATTTCCTTATAGCAGTATTACTTAAGACTAAAAGATGGTCACTAAGGCAAATATTTTGTTTCAATAATGAGTAAAAGGCGTACCACTCTTTGGTATGAATATCACTTGACCAGCTTTGTTTATAACAATCAATGAATCGTTGTTTGAACTCGGCCAGAAATATTTTTTCATTGGTTACACCCTGGTTCTCCCAAACAAAAGACAAAACCAAAAGGATACAAATTAAAACATACCTTTGAAGCCCAGTTATTTTTATTTTGACAGTACAGATTGAGAAGCATTTTGTAGCATTTATGAGGAATGCGTTCAGGGGACATCCTTGTTAATGATAGCCAATATTTAATGTTTCGAACATACACATTGATGAACAATGGAAACATACCTGTTTCACCATATACAAGAGCGTTTGGTGTTCTAGCACTGACGTTCAGAAATCTTTTGATTGCAAATAAATGAGTATTTTCAATAATAAATAATCATCACCGAGGCCCCAAACCTCTGAACTATAGGTGAGAATAGGTTGAATATGATAATCAAAAACTTTGAATAAGAGCTTTGGAGATTGATTACCAAGTGACCAAAGAAGTCGTAAAATACCAATTACACCTTATTTTGCTCTTATAGCCATATCTTTCAATGAAAATGAAAAGGACAAACCTGTTGAAAAAATTATGCCTAACTATTCATATTGATTAACGACTTCTAATTTATTGCCATTATAAACCCTTTTTTCATGTTTTGCCAGATGACCACCTTTTCGGAAGACTATTACCTTTGATTTGTTCATGTTTACAATTAATCCTTTTACCGCCAAAGTCGCATTTTAGCACCACAGTGATTTAAAACACCTATGTCACTAAAAGGCATCAAAATGGGGTCTATTACCCAAAGAGTCCTATTGTCTTAGTTTTGGGAAGTAAGGATAGACCTTATTTTATACGATGTCACAGAAGAATCCCCAATACTGCTGATAGATTTTGTTCTCTACCCAGGTAAATTTAATAATGGTAATTTTTGGTTGAAACGTGGCTGGCGGTGAAAGGGTTAAACCAAGTTTATTTGCAGTATTACTTAAGACATGCTGCTGCTGCTGCAAACCAATAACAGTGTATGATGATAATAGCACGTCATCATCAAACAGCAAAATTAGAATTTGTATTTGTTCATGAGTAAGTGTAATACCATGCTTTCCTTTTTGAATAATATCATTTGCAAGTTCATTCATGAACAGTGAGAATAAAACGGGACTACGCATTTCTCCTTGCTTTATTCCTCGAAGACACATAAAGTCATCGGAAATTTCATTATCAGAACGGACCCTAGCTTTGACGACAGAATGCATGCTTTGAATTGCTTTGTACATTTGGCAATTTATACTGTTGTTTCTTAAAATTGACCAGAGACAGCACATATCAACCAAATCAAAAGCTTTAGTAAAATCTATAAAAGCACAGTATAACTTACAATGATTAGAGAACTGCTTCTGAATTAGTGACATAAGGGTAAATATATGACCAATCGTACTATGTTTGCGCATAAAACCTGCTTGGGTCTCGTTTAGAATCTTATTTTTTCTCTAGCCAAGTAGACAGCCTCTTATTTAGAATGTAGCTATAAAGCTTCCCGCAAACATTTAAAAAGGAAATTCCGCTGTAATTATCTGATGAATTGATATCACCCTTTTTAAATACTGGTTGAATTATGGCCTCAGTCCAGGCAATATGAAATGTGCCTGTATCGAATAATCTATTAAAGTACTTAGTTAAGAACAGACTAGCTTCTGGGCATGCAAAGTTATAGAATTCTCCTAAAACTCCATCTGGTCTTACAGCTTTGTTATTTATTTTAAAGCAGAAACAGCTTTTAATACTTCTTCATAGCTTATTTCTTTATCTAAATCATTACACTCCACACCGATATGTTGACATATATTCAAATCAGGCCAACTAGAAACATTACCATTGACAGCTATGTTGCATTCACTTGGATTGAATACAGCAGAACAAAAGTGTATACCACTGCTCAGGAGAAATGTTATTCCTATTAATAGGTCTGCTTAAGTATTTTTTTTTTAGTTAACTTCAACAAATCCTGGGATTTCCTGAATTGAATTCAAGAATCTTAATTATTTCGTTTTTATAAGTAGTCTTCTTAAACTTTAAAAAAATCTTTGTAAGCATTTCGTTGACTAACATAATTATGCAATGCGTAGAAGTTCATTATTTTTATCTGTTGCTTTATCATCTCCCTTGTCTGTTATATTATCTTCTCTATTTGCCTTTTTTTTTTGCTTCCTTAGGATTCTTAAAGAATGCTGTGTGTCTTTACGTTTTTGTCTGCACTCTACATCAAACCAAGGTTTGCTAAAGGAACCTTCCAATACCATAGTTTTCAACATAGGATTAGCAGCTAAACTAACAGCCTCGTAAAACTTAGTTAGTGTTTCATCAATATCTTTATTCATCAAATCAAAATCATCTTTAAATGTTACCTTAACGTTCTCTTTCTTGAAGTTATCTAAATATTCCTGCATCTTCTCGCTGTTCCATTGAAATTTCTGAGTAACAGTTTTTGAAGATGAATCATAATATTTACGATATATGCCTCTAAAGTCTAAGTCAAGTTCTACAGGCATATGCTTTGATTCGATTCTCTGGCTGACAATTAATTTGACAACAAAATAAAAAATGCACCTGGATGATATAAAGTAGTCAATAGTACTTGATCCATTGTTAGCTATGTAAGTGTAGCTGCTATCCATTTGTTTAGATTTAACACCATTGAGTATCACTAAGCTAAACTGTTCACAGACACCCAACAAGTAGTGACCACAAGCATTTGTCACAGTATGATCTGATGCACGGTGGTAACAATCAACGTACGGCTCTCTGGACCTCGTTGACGGCTTCAGAGCCTAGCTTCTGGTCAGCTACCCATTTCACACCAACTCTTACAAGTGGAGAGGAGAGAGAAGAGAGAGAGAGGAGAGAGAGAGAGAGAGAGAGAGTTGGTTAGAGAGAGAGAGAGAGGAGAGAGAGAGAGAGAGAGAGAGAGAGAGAGAGAGAGAGAGAGAGAGAGAGAGAGAGCGAGAGAGAGAGGAAGAAAAGAGAGAAGAGAGAGAGAGAGAGAGAGAGAGAGAGAGAGAGAGAGAGAGAGACAAGAAGAGAGACAGAGAGAGAGAGAGAGAGAGAGATGGATGGAGAGAGAGAGAGAGGTGGGGGAGAGAAGGAAGAGAGAGAGATGGCGAGGGGAGGGGAGAGGAGAATAGAGATAGAGAAAGAGTAGAGAGAGAGAGAGAGAGAGCCATGAACAATGTTTTACTGAACTGGGCCATCTGCCAGTGTCAAAGGGGACCGCGGGGTAGGGACATCATCCAATGTGAAAATAAATAGAAAATACAATAAACAAGTACATGTAATTCAAACTTTTCAAAAAAGTACGCGAGGTAGAAAAGAAAAGAAATCCAGCAGGATTTGTCAAGGAAAAAGCAGATACTTTTTATATCCAAGACTTACTAATTCCAACAAGTACACCATCATCAGTGCATCCACCTCCATCACCGTCATACTCACACACTCACACACACACACACACACACACACACACACACACACACACACACACACTACACACACACACACACACACACACACACACACACACACACACACAACAACACACACACACTCACACTACACACTATGCACATGAGTATCAGAACAATGAGTGATTGCACGCATGCTTGCACAACTTATACAAAGGCAAAAGGCTCTTATCTTATCTAAGGTGAAAACGTTTTTGTTTTACAAGAACGCATCATAGCCAAAACGTCTTTCCACACAACCCACAACACGTTCAGGTGTACACAACACAAGTAGCAAGACTACCCCTCCTACAAAAAGAAACCCCCCCTCAACCCACACTCACAGATTCAGTAAGCAAGGTTATGGGTTTCTGGTGTTAAGCATACATGTAAACAAATTAAATAAAACTTGTATTTATTCATGCACGTCGATCATTTGTCACAGTATGATCTGTTGCACGGTTGTAACAATCAACGTACGGCGTTCCTGACCTCGTTGACCGCTTCAGAGCCTAGTTTGTGGTCAGTGAACCATTGCTTTATCTGAAAATGAGAGAGAGAGAAGAGAGCGAGAGAGAGAGAGGGAAGAGAGAGAGAGAGAGAGCAGAGAGACAGAAGAGAGAGAGAGGAGAGAGAGAGAAAGAGGGAGGGAGGGATCTATTATAGAGTAATAATAGGGTGGGAGAGAAGTTGAATTTAAACAAATCATTTAATATTTCCAAACAACACATAATAACAGTAAAGCTAAAGAGAACATCAACAAGCGGCTATCGCTTATAGCTTGCTCCTGAATCATTTTATGACATACATTTTTGGTGACTGACAGACTATGCAAAATGAATACAATACTAACATTCATTTATATTTGATAATTTCGCAAAGGAAAGAGAAAAAATAAAAAAAAATAAAACAATGATAGAGAGAGAGAGGGGAGAGAGAGAGAGAGAGAGAGAGGAGAGAGAGAGAGAGAGAGAGAGAGAGAGAGAGAGAGAGATAGAGAGTAGAGAGAGAGAGAGAGAGCGAGAGAGATAGAGAGAGAGAGATAGAGTTAAGACATTTTCAGGCTTTTTTGATTTTACATTGTCCGGGTGGGCAACAGCTGGGTGTTTTTTTTTGGGGTGGGGGGGGTTTGTTGTTGTTGGTTGTTTGTTGTTTTTTTGGGGGGAGAGGGGTAACATACTACAACATGGATAAGTAGGTACACTAATTACCGTGAACTTTTCTTTGTAGTTGGTTTGATTATATAGTAATTGACAACAATATAAAGGAGGAAATTATTCACAGACTCAGAGATTATCCAAAGCGAGCAAAACATATAACGTTTTTTCAGCCAATCAAGAATTTCACTGAAGATGTTATAAGTAGAAGTAAGGTAGATATCCACACTACCCAAAACCCACCATTGCTTTTAATAGGAATTGTTATAAAATAAATTATTAAGGGGAGCAATTTCATGGTGTGATATCAGGTATATCCTCAGCTCTCGCTTCGTGTGTTTGAGCAGACATACAGCACTTAGAACACCGTGCGTCGTTCTACAATTGCTGTTATTTATATTTTTTACGTCACATTTTTGCAAATTGTATCAGTTTGTGGCCACTGGCCACCACATAATTTTCTTTAAAAAAATGTTTGGCAAGTCGCTGACTGGCATCCTGCGTTTTCAATCTTCGACGCCACTGTTGCATTATTGCTGTGGCATTTGACCAAGTAAGTGGAGGCAGCTTAAACAACACTAATTTTCACGAAGAGTTCTCAATCTCCCCTAGTTTGTTTTTTCTCCCGAAAATCGTCTATTAAGTTAACAAACTGCTAGGTGTTAATCGACGTAAATCAAAAGGGCAGCAATTATCACAGCCTCACTTCCGAAATAGAGCGAAGCGCGGGTGTCAACTGATCTAATATTTATTTGATAAAGGAAACAAAACAAACGACTAACACACACAAAAAACCCACCAACAGCAACAAAACGTGCATAGACACATCATTATCGGATTTGGAGTCATAACCGAAAGCTTTTAAAATAACATTTTAAACAAAATTATATGCATTTATAGCTTAGAGCAGTCTTTGTGCGAGCCATGGCACCTAATAAAATCTTGACCTACTATTCAAGATAAGATTCAGTCTTAAGCAAAAATATATAAAATATACTTAATAAAATAATTATATTTAAAGAAAAACTTTTTTTCCCCTCTCCCTTCCCCCTTTTTCCAATATCTAAAGTAATAGTAATGTCCCAGATGGCTTCGGCCGAGAGGACGTAAAACTTTAACTTTATGTTGTCAGTGTCGGCACTTAACATATACTTCATCTCATTTAGTAACCTTTCTCTTCCTTTATTGGCTGAGCTTAATCAACAGATTTAAGAGCTTAATTCAGAATCGACATTCTCATTAATATAAGGGCACATTTTCAACAAAATAGTATATTCGTCTAGAACCTGGTTGCGATTTGGCTGTGGTTTAACCCTTTCGACGAAAATCCGTCTAACGTCCTCCGGTCTGAAACAGACACATATATATGGGGACATTAGTAGATATAAAGATTGTTGGAACGATCCTGGAGGCAATGCCCGGGAGACAGTGCAACTCCAGGAAAGTCCCGAATTTCTAACGATACAGAGGTATGTATAATTTTAACCCTTTCGCTGCCAATGTCGCATTTACATACCACAATGGTTTTAACACACATGTTACTAAAAGGCATCAAATCAGGGCCCTGTTGTCTGAAGACCCTATTTTCTTAATTTTTGGAGGTACGAATAGGCCTAATGTTGTACATGACACACAGGAATTCCCAATATAGCGGATGTTTCTTTTTCTCTACCCAGTTAAGTTTAATGATTTCACACTTTGGCTGATAAATCGCTGGCGGCGAAAGGGTTAACTTCAAACAAAGCATACAAATCGAAACTGAAATGTCTCTTGGATGAAGCTCGCAATGCTGTCTAGTTGCTGCTTGCCATCGACTTACTTCGTTTTGCCAATCAATGGTTGACGTCTCGCTCTCGGGGAAGAACCGGTCAACCCCCCTCGCCTCTGCCCCCAAGACAGCCGTCACTACCAGCAAGGTCAACAATGACGTTTTCATCTGCACAAAATTAATCAAGAAAAATGTAATAAAGAAAAACTTAATGGTGGTCGTGGAGATAAAATAATAAATAAATAAATAAATAAATACAATGTCTAAAATAAATTAAATACAACGAATAAATAAATAAATAAAATAAATAGAATTAAATAAAATAAATAAGTAAATTAAACAACTATATACATAACATTAGACAAAATTGAAGAAGGAAAAACAAACACACCATTAAACTTTCCTCTTATATATAGTTTTTGCTTTAATTTAAAAAAAAAAAAAAAAAAATTGTGTCGCACTGTAGTGTGTGTTTGGTAGGTGAAAAACCTAGAGAAGAAACGAACTCAATTACTTTAATTTTAACCTTTACGATTTTGTTCTGTGTTCTGAAAACAATAAAATAAAATAATGTGCTGATTTAATTTTTCTGGTTGCTCCCAATGGGGGAGATACAGACAATGCCTATGTCAAAGACAGAGAGCTGTTTCTGGTCTTGAGAAAGACTCTTCAGTCTTTCGCAGTAAGATAAATAACTAAATAAAATCCGGAAAAATAACCTAAATATATTTGTGACTCAGCACCACGAAAGGGACATTTAAGTTGCTGGGCTAGTTTCTCACAAAAAGCTTGCAAAGTCAAACATCTTTTTATTTTATAAAAAATAAATTTTGAGCTATGGGTCGTGCTCTACAACATCTCAACTTTCATATTTATAAAGAACAATCCTTGGTATGGTGTCTAAATACTCACACAAATGTGTTTTTTAGATGAGTAGGTTGATGCATTTTCTTAGGATAGGCTAAACTTTTAGACTGTGATTTCTCAAAATGGTGCCGACAGTCACCCTACCACTAACTTTAAATGCCTCATATGCTCTAAAATAAAAGGACAGAGTACAATTACAAAAAAAAGTGTTAAGGGGTGAAGTAGGACTGTCGGGAGGGAAGGAATGCGGAGGGTGGGAGAGAGGGGGGCGGGCGAAAGGTAGAGGAGGGA
>CM065697.1:28133939-28136645 GCA_017654935.2 Phymorhynchus buccinoides | reverse complement strand
CATGGAGAGCGTGTCGCAGACAGAGGCGCACCACCCATTCGTTTTGTTGTTGTTTTTTGCATGCGAGTTTTGTGTGACTGATGAGGAAGGAAAAGGGAGGGGGTGTAAATTTTGACCAAATGACAACTTTTTCGTTGCCACTGGGTTTAACATGTGCTAAGTGCACGGGCACATGGGACCTCGGTTTATCGTCTCATCCGAAAGACTCTACGTTCAGACTGTAAGGCCTAGTGCAAAGTGAGAGGAAAAATCCCCATGTACCCTGGTTCGAACTCGAGTTTACTTGACACGAGGCGAACTCGCTACCACTGTGCCACTGGACACTAGACCGAGTGTAGACAGAGGGTTGGGAGCCCAGGGGAACCCTAACGCGGGATGAGGTTTTGCAAGAAACACGTCGAGATCACCAGGAAAGCACCCTTTACAGAGATCACAACACTCACTTTGCTCTGGTTTCCTAGAAATCAAACCGTCAAATCGGCGATTCTTCCTTGGCGGAGGTGCTGGAAGTCAAATTATTGCAATGAAAGAGAAGATATGTGCTTTCTCTTTTATAATGGCCGCCTGAGATTAGACCAAATCCTTTGCACGAAATGTTCACAATACAAGCCTTTTTATTATTTTTATTTTATTAAATTTTATACAGCTTACCTAAAGGAGTTTCGCTCACAACAAAGAAAATGGCTCAATTTTTTTTTTTTTTTACTGCACTACCAAAAAAAAATAAAAAATTCAACCACAATGAGTGACCTCCACCCACCCCATCAAAAATGGCTTCTCTCTCCGGCAACTCCGCCAAGGAGGAATCGCCGTTTTGACGGTTTTATTTCTAGGAAACCAGAGCAAAGTGAGTGTTCCAATCCTTTCTTGTGATCTCGATGTTTCTTGCAAAAACTCATCCGTCAGGGTCAGGAGAAAGCATCTTTGTTTTACCCCCTCTTCCTACGGAGCCCATGTCTGCTGCCCAATGTGTGATGTCATTAGTGATGTCATAATGTTTGATGTCATAGCCATGGGATGATGTTTTCTGGTTTAGAGAACTCTGGAAAGGTATTAGATCTCTAGCTAGACCACTTTCTCAGATTGAGTGTTTCAGGTCTCGGTTTAAGAGTTCAAAAAGACTTACCGTAGACACAAAAAAACAAAAAAGACTTACCTTAGACAAATAAAACCCAAAAAGACTTACCGTAGACAAACAAAACCCCAAAAGACTTACCGTAGACAAAAAAACCCAAAAAGACTTACCATAGACAAAAAAACCCAAAAGACTTACCATAGACAAAAACAAACAAAAAAGACACCATAGACAAAAACCAAAAAGACTTACCATAGACAAAAACAAACAAAAAAGACACCATAAACAAAAACAACAACCTTACCGTAGACAAAAAAACCCAAAAACGACTTAATGCAGACAAATAAACACACCCCAAAACTTACCGTAGACCCAGTTGATGGCGATGAGCTCAGTGAGACCCACAAAGAGCAAAGGGAACCCTCCAACGCTGAAGTCTATCAAGTTGAGCAGGTAGATTCCTCCCTGTTACAAAGGAAGAAAATAGGTAAAGTAAACAGACAAACAAACAAACAAACAAACACACAAACAAAATGAAACAGGGTCAGTCAGATAGTCATGAACAAACTAGTGACAACCATTAAAGACCCCCCACGTCACGTGTCACATTCCCTCTTATATTAGGAAGATTTCTTATGATTCCTTACTAGCTATAAGAGGGAAAACACGTGAAAACCGTGATTTTGACACGTGACGTGAGGGGTCTTTAAAACATATAAATAAAAATATAAAAAACCCACGACAGGAATGCCATACACAGATGATCCAACCTTACATACAACACACATACGTGTCATCTTTTTTCCTCGTCTGTCTGCCTATCTCGCCCATTTTCTCTTTCTCTATCTCACCAGGTTTTTTCATTGTTACAGTGACATTTACAGTCTCATCCCCTTCACGCACAGGGTTCAAAGACCTTTCTGAATTAAATTTCCATTGCTCTCTCTCTCTCTCTCTCTCTCTCTCTCTCTCTCTCTCTCTCTCTCTCTCTCTCTTTCTCTGTACATTTAAAGGAACACCATGCCGGATGAGCTTTTTTTGTCAAGAAACACGTCGAGATCACCAGGAAAACACTCTTTACAGAGATAGCAACACTCACTTCGTTCTGGTTTCCTAGAAATCAAACCGTCAAATCGGCGATTCCTCCTTGGCGGAGGTGCTGGAAGTCAAATTATGTCAGTGAAAGAGAAGGCACGTGCCTTCTCTCCTTAGACCTAATCACCAAAATGTCCACAATACAAGCCTTTTTATTTACAGTTTACCAAAAGGAGTTTCGCTCACAACAAAGGAAATAGCTCCAATTATTGTGGGTTGTTTTTTTTACTGCACTACAAAGAAGAAAACGCTTCAACCACTCCTGAGTGTCCCCCCCCCCCCCCCCCCCCCCACCCCCCCCCCACCCCCACCCCCCCCCCCAAAAAATACCTTCTCTCTCTCCGGCAACTCCGCCAAGGAGGAATCGCCGTTTTTGACGGTTTGATTTCAAGGAAACCAGAGCAAAGTGAGTGTTCCGATCCTTGAAAAGGCCGTCGTTCTGCTGATCTCGACGTGTTTTACTTTACAAAACCTCATCCGTCAAGGTGTCCCTTTAACCCTTTCGCCGCCAAAGTCACATCTTAGCACCACAGTGA
>CM065697.1:28113939-28128939 GCA_017654935.2 Phymorhynchus buccinoides | reverse complement strand
AGCTTGAAACCGCAGCGACTTGAAACATTTTGTTTTTAGAAAAATGATGGGCGGCCAGTATCCACAAACTGAGAACTTGCCAAATGTGACGTAAAAATATAAATGACATCAAGTTTAGAATGACGCACGGTGTTGCTCTAAGTGATGTAAGTCTACTAAAACACACGAGGCGAGAGCTGGGGATCTACCTGAAGGTAGAGTAACTTCCCCTGTTTGACCGATTGATTTAGGCAAGATCACTCCCACACACCATGAAATTACTCCCCTTCATTATTTCCGAACAATTCCTATTAAAACAAAAACCAAAAAACAATGACGAGACAAAACAAATCGGCAAAACCAGAAGCAAAACCCCCACAACACAATCAGAAAACAAAGCAGTAAAACAACAACAGAGTACGGAATGCACAATATTGTAAACACTAACCACTGCAGATACGTATATAACAGGATAATTATAGTGAAATGAATAAGGGGAAGGAACTTCTCGTAATTAACTCCCTTTTTCCAAAGTTATTTATGGCACCAATTCGTCTACTAGCAAAGTGAAAGTCTTGGATGAACTTGGCTCTGTATGTATTGTTGTGGGCAACTACTTTCACTTTGCTAGGCGAATCGGTGCCGTAAATAACTTTGGTAAAATGGGAGTTAATTACGAGAAGTTCCTTTCTCTTATTCATTTCACTATATCCTCTCTCTTAAAGGTGGACCCTGACGGATGAGTTTTTGCAAGAAACACGTCGATATGACCAGAAAGACAGCCTTTTCACGGATCGGAACACTCACTTTGCTCTGGTTTTCTATAAATCAAACCGTCAAACGGCGATTCCTCCTTGGCGGAGATGCCGGGGCGAGAAGCCATTTTGGACGGGATGGGTGGAGAGTGATTGAAGCTTTTTTTTCTTCTTTGTAGTGCAGTAAAAAAGAATTGGAGCTATTTCCTTTGTTGGGAGCGAAACTCCTGTATTGCATAGGGATTGCATTGCGGACATTTCGTGCAAACGATTTAGTCTAAACTCTGGCGGTCATTAGAAAAGGAAAGGCGCATGCCTTCTCTTTCACTGAAAGAATTTGACTTCCAGCACCTCCGCCAAGAAGGAATCGCCGATTTGACGGTTTGATTTCTAGCAACATGAGTATTGCGATCTCTGTAAAGGGTGTTTTCCTGGTGGTCTCGACGCGTTTTTCTTTGCAAAAACTCATCAGTCACGGTTCCCCTTTCACCGCCAATGTCGCATTTATGCACCACAATGATTTAACACCCATGTCACTAAAAGGCATGAATTCAGGGACTGTAATAATCCAAAGACCCTATTTTATTAATTTTGGGAGGCAAGGATAGGCCTAATGTTACACATGTCACAGAGGAATTCCCAATATTGCAGATCATTTTTCTTCTCTACCCAAGCTAAGCTTACTGGCATTTTGTTTGTTGAAAAAGGGCTGGCGGCGAAAGGGTTAAGGCTTAGCCTCACTATTTCATATGTGTAAATAATTATTAGAGGTGGGGGAATAAACCGGTTTGAACCGAAAAACCGGTATTGAAATTCCGCGGTTCGAAAAACCGGTTCGAGTTGCTGTGAACCGGTTTTTTAACTGCAAACTGAAAGTAAGTTTCTCTTAGAATAACGCATTCTTTTTTAAAACAACACTGAATCTCAGTGCAGATTGGGTGTTTGTAAACCAAGAGTAGCTGTTTCTAGTTGTTGAGCTAACTTTTTAGTTGAGTGTGTGTGTATGTGTGCGCGCGCGTGTTTGAATATTCTGACAAATAAATATGTTTGCACAGGTGAAACTACTGATGCGAGTACTGGTTAAAAAAACCGATTCGAAAATCCGGTTCGGAGAGGAAAAACCGGTTTAAAACCGGTTCGAAAATTTGAACCGGTTCTCAACTCTAATAATCATAACAGGCTTCAGAAAGGCACGAAAGAACATTCGTTGGCTATGGTTTAACCATGACCCTTCCGTGACCCTTCCCATCACCGGTCGTTGACTCCAGCGACAGCTGATCCAAGAAACAAACGAAGGAAAGGAGAGAAAGAAGAAGATAGATAGAAACAAGGAACGACAGAGAAGGACAAGAAATCAATATCTGTATTGCATTCACGTAGGGGAAGACGGGGTAAAAAGCGCATGGGCGGGTAAGAAGCCCACCCCAATTATCTCATGAAATAAAGAAAATTTCAGTCAAATTTGCCCATGAGACGAATGCTAGACATTAACGCTCGTCTCATGGGCAAAATGAGACTGAAATTTGCTTCATTTCATGAGATAATTGGGGTGGGCTTCTTACCCGCCCATGCGCTTTTTATCCCGTCTTCCCCTACGCGGTATACACATCTGTATTGCGAAAACATTCGGGACTTCCCTGGTGTTGCACTGCCTCCGGACATTGCCCCCTGGGATCGTTCCCACCATCTGTATATTATCTACTAATGTCCCGTAATATATGTGTCTGTTCCGGACCGGAGGACGTTAAGCAAGATTTCTTCCAAATAAATTAAAATCCTGAAAAAATCCTGAAAATCCACAAAACATTTATATGTCGAGTGACAGCGAAGCAATACGAAAGTGACGAGCCTCTGGGCTAAAGGTCACTGACATTCTTCTCTTCATTTTTCACTCCACTCTCTCTCACACCCCCCCCCCCCCCCCCCCCCCCCCCCCCCCCCCCCCCCCCCCCCCCCCCTCCCCCCCCCCCCCCCCCACCCCCCCCCCCCCACCCCCCCGCACCACACCCCCCCCACCCCCCCCCCCCCCCCACCTCCCCCCCCCATGGCCCAAACAGTGAATTAGTCGCAACACAGTGCAATACGAAAGTGACGAGTCTCTGGGCTAAAGGTCACTGTACACGTGAACATTTTTCACTCCACCCTGCTCTGGTTTCCTAGAAATCAAACTGTCTAATCGGCGGTTCCTCCTTGGCGGAGGTGCTGGAAGTCAAATTCTTCCATCCAAAGAGAAGGCGTGTGCCGCCTCTTTTCGAATGGCCGCCAAATCGTTTGCACGACATTTTCGCAATACAAGCCTTTTTTTTTCTTTTCTTTTTTAAATTTTATACAGTTGATCTAAAGGAGTTTCGCTCACAACAAAGGAAATAGCTCCAATTATTTTGTTACTGCACTACAAAAAAAAGAACACGCTTCACCCACAATGAGTGACCTCCACCCACCTCATCCAAAATGGCTACTCTCTCCGGCATCTCCGCCAAGGAGGAATCGCCTTTTGGGCGGCTTAATTTCTAGGAAACCAGAGCAAAGTGAGAGTTCCGATCCTTGAAAAAGCTGTCTTTCTGGTGATCTCGACGTGTTTCTTGCAAAAACTCATCCGCCCGGGTCCACCTTTTTTAAGAAACCTTCCTAGCATAAGAGGGAATGTGACACGTGACGTGGGGGGTCTTTAATGTCGAATTGATTCTTTTTGGTGCTAACTCATCCTGACAGCCAAGAATGGGTTTTGTTTACATATGTTGTTGTATTTATCTCCTTTTTTTTTGGTTATATATATATTTTTTAAATCTTTATTCAAAGTCGATAAGAGCGTTTGTTTTGAGAAAACCAAAAGAAGTTTTTTAAAGGACAAAAAAACAACCCAGAACAACAACAAAACTTGTCAAAAGACGTGACGTTAAGAAAAACTGATGGTGCCCAAGTGTAGAGACAATGGTCCATAGACAATAGACGGGTAATAGAAAACCACGAGAGAGAGAGAGAGAGAGAGAGAGAGAGAGAGAGAGAGAGAGAGAGAGAGAGAGAGAGAGAGAGAGAGAGAGAGAGAGAGAGAGAGAGAGAGAGAGAGAGAGAGAGAGAGAGAGAGCAAAGAACAACTGCTTAATGACCAGGCCATCTGGCCATGTCATGAGGGAAGGGGTAACAATGAGAAATCTTTACAATACAAACAGATAAACATAACAAATAGCATCAATACAGTATCAAAGGAAATATCACATTGCTTCATTACGAATTACAAGTGCATCAGACACAAAGAGAGAAAGAGAGGGAGACAGACAGACAGGCAGACAGACAGGGATAGAGAGACAGAGACAAGGCCAGATACGGAGAGACAGACAAACAGATAAACAGATGGTTAGAGAGGGAGAGAAGGACTACCTAGTTAAAACAACAACAAACTTTCGCTTTTTATTTATTTTTGAAATCTGGACGGATTTGCACAAGAAGAAGATGAAGAAACAGAAGAAGAAGAAGAAGAAGAAGAAGAAGAAGAAGAAGGAGAAGAAGAAGAAGAAGAAGAAGAAGAAGAAAAAGAAGAAGAAGAACGAAAGAAGAACAACACAAAAAAGAGAAAAGAAAAAAAAGAGAAAGCAACACAAGATGACCATCACATCAACATACTCCCAGTAGTTGTGCTCTTACTCTAAAGGGTTGAACACTAGAAATGTAGAATTTCAATAAAAACAAAACACAAAAAATGAAGAGGACTAGAAATGTACTAAGGAAGCTAGAACAAAAAATAAATTTTAAATAAATAAATAAATGTAAAAAACAACAACAATACTTCCTGAAGATTCGCTCGGGAACTAATTAAAAGAAGACTTAAAATTTATCAACCAAAAAAACCGGAATGGTTCCAGCAAAAAAAATAGTATAAGTGCATGGCTTTGTACATCGATTTCTCGGCAAATATGTAGATTTACACCCTCCTGCTCTATTTCTTGGTTATTCTGTGGTTAGGGATAGGGTTAGGGTTAGGGATAGGGTAGGGTTAGATAGTCTTTTCTTTTGCCACAAGCATCTGGGTTTTTTGGTCAAAATCATCTATTTGTTTGGAGCATTAAATCGCTGCCTTAAAAGAACAACACGGAATGGATTTACTTTTCAATTAGGCGACACATAAAACTAAACAAACAAACACAAAAACAGGCACGATATATTCGTTTGCCTTTCGATTAATTAATGTTGGTGTTTTGTTAAACTTAATTGACGAGAAAAGCTATAAGCATTCAGACGAATTCTGCCTTTTTACCTCTAAAGACACGATCGGTCCATGAGTACAGATCGTGGAGAGAGAGAGAGAGAGAGAGAGAGAGAGAGAGAGAGAGAGAGAGAGAGAGAGAGAGAGAGAGAGAGAGAGAGAGAGAGAGAGAGAGAGAGAGAGAGAGAGAGAGAGAGAGAGAGAGAGAGAGAGAGAGAGAGAGAGCGAGAGAGAGAGAGAGAGAGAGAGAGAGAGAGAGAGAGAGAGAGAGAGACTTTGCTTAAGAAAATACACACACAAACACATATTATGCACACAGAGAGAGAGAGAGAGAGAGAGAGAGAGAGAGAGAGAGAGAGAGAGAGAGAGAGAGAGAGAGAGAGAGAGAGAGAGAGAGAGAGAGAGAGAGAGAGAGAGAGAGAGAGAGAGAGAGAGAGAGAGAGAGAGAGAGAGAGAGAGAAGGCTTGCCAATACATAGATAAATAAATAAATATATAAATAAATAAGGCAACAGTGACAAAAACGAACAAACGGACTAATTGGTCTTCTTTTGTATCAGACATCACGATTTTGAACCTTTTTCACTTATATATTGTGTCGACGTTTTCAATTCAAAGTATCACAGGTAAGTAGAAGTGCAAATCGGGTGCGCAGCGCTATCGCTACGTATCGAAAGAACTACCCGGTTGTTACCACTACTACCTATAGAGAACAACAATTGATGATGACTGTGCCGATTAATCTGTCAGTTTGAATTCCGACAGGCTAACCCTAATCCTATTCCTAACCCTAACCCGAACCTTTTCGTAACCTAACCCTATTCCTTACCTAGGTTTAATTAACCCTAACCCTAACCCTTAGTTGCCGTAGTGATTTAGCCCAGTAGTGTTCTCGATGCGTTGTGACAGCCGTACTGGTTTATCTTGGTAGTGTTATCGATACGTAGCGATAGCGGGACGTCCCTGTGCAAATCTATATATGGCGGGTAGAATAGAAATAGGGCTAGGCAAAGACAAAGGGACTCTTGAATTTAACCCTTTCACCGCCAAGGTCGCATTTTAGCACCACATTGATTTAACACCTAGGGGAAGACGGGGTAAAACGCGCATGGGCGGGTAAGAAGCCCACCCCAATTATCTCATGAAATAAAGCAAATTTCAGTGAAATTTGCCCATGAGACGAATGCTAGACATTAACGCTCGTCTCATGGGCAAAATGAGACTGAAATTTGCTTCATTTCATGAGATAATTGGGGTGGGCTTCTTACCCGCCCATGCGCTTTTTACCCCGTCTTCCCCTATGTCACTAAAAGGCATCAAATTGGGGTCTGTATTATCCAAAGACCCTATTGTCTTATTTTTGCAAAGTAAAGATAGACCTTATTTGATATCTGTCACAGAAGAATCCCCAGTACTGCAGATGGATTTTGTTCTCTACCCAGGTAAATGTAATGGCATTTTTTAACTGAACTATGACTGGCGGTGAAAGGGTTAAAGTCTCTCTACACTCACGCGATTGTATCAAGACACTATTGTGTACGTCACCGTTTAAAAGCAAAAAATGCAGCAAGCATGCGCGCGCGCGCGCTCTCACACACACATACACAAACAAACACGCACGCACATACACACGTATACACACACACGCGCGCTCGCGCGCGCACATGTATGCTGTGCTAACTAACACTAACAGACACGCACAGTCGAATCAATTCCTCAACCAAAAGCACTTCGCGCTTCAATCTTCTTTTTATTTACATTTCGAAAGTCGCTGAAGTAGGCCTAACTAAGCCTACACATCTATGCATCCTCGAATCACTTCTCTCTCTCCCTCCCCCACAGGACTGAGAGTAAAAAAGCAATGCTTATTTCATTACCCTGTATAAATACAAATTCGTTTTGTTTAGTTTCTCTCTCTCTCTCTCTCTCTCTCTCTCTCTCTCTCTCTCTCCCTTCACACGCTTCTCCCTGTTACAAAGATTTGTTTTGTTCTTTCAACACCCACGTTATCTCATCCCCGTTCGATTCAAAACGACACCGAGCAACCGTCACCGGAACTTAAAAAACCCATCACGAAAACAATTAACAGGTCTCGAATTCCCTTCATGTCTAGCATTACTATATTTTTTTGTTTGTCTACTTTAATTTTTTTTTCTTTTTTTTTCCGTATATCATTCAGTTTTGCTTTCTGTCTTTCGCGCTTAGCAGCAGAGCCGAGGGCTCGCAAAAGTAGGTCAGGCTGGGATTGGTAGATCAATAAGCAGCCAATGAGAGGAGAGAAATAAAGTATGGTTCCTTGTTGGCGTCGAAAGATGAGTTCTTCGCTTTATAGTTTCCTGCCTTGCATTCTCCTGACCTCTTTCACTTTTCTAGCGCTATAGCGCTAAAATATGTAAGTATTTGGGCAAATGAGGCAAATGAGGTATTCTCTATGTTGGCTGGCTGATAAGCTTCAAACGCCAATCTCTTAATTCATTCATTTTAGCAAAGCGATAATTATCATAAAAATGCTATGTGAATTCGACATAATGATAATGAAGCAATCCGTTGATTATTAAAACAAAGGAAAAAGACATGGCCATACTGATACGGAATGATGATGATAATGATGATGATGATGATGATGATGATGGTGATGATGATTATGATGACGATCTTGAAGATGATGATGATCATGAAGACGACGACGATATAAGGATGACAAAGACATCAAAGAAACCGACAACGACAACAACAAGAAGAAGAACTTACGATGACGATGATGTATAATCATAATGAAAACAGCCAACATGAAGGATGTACAGGATGTGAAGGTGATGAGAGAGAGAGAGAGAGAGAGAGAGATAGAGAGCTCAGAGAGAGAGAGAGAACTAGGGTGAATGTGTGTTGATTTTAGCATACCTTTTATCATTGTTGTGGTATTCAGTATTGGTTTTAATAATCTAAACTTTGTTTTTGTGTATATTGGGATATTATTCATTTTAATTTAGTTTTATGCATAGTGTCCCATTATTGTTTGTTTAAGCTGTGTGTGTGTGTGTGTGAGGGAGAGAGAGAGAGAGGGGGGGGGGAGAGGGAGAGAGATTGGGGGAAGGGGGGTGAGGAGGGGAGAGAGAGGGGGGGGGGGGAACAACAGAGAGAAGAACAGAGAGAGAGAGAGAGAGAGAAAAGAGAGAGAGGGAGAGAGAGAGAGAGACCAGGGTGAATGTGTGTTGACTTTAGCATACATTATTTTACATTGTTCTAGTATTCAGCATTGGCTTTTATAATCTAAACCTTGTTTTTATGTACCCCCTTTTATAACATTTTGTTTGTTGTCCTATTATTACTTTTATACAAATTGTTTGTTTAGCTCTGTGTGTGTGTGTGTATGTGTGTGTGTGTGTGTGTGTGTGTGTGTGTGTGTGTGTGTGTGTGTGTGTGTGTGTGTGTGTGTGGTGTGCTGGTATGTATTGTAATTTAATTCTTATGTATTTACTGTATATTGTCTTATTGTCTCTATTTGTATATGTGTTTTATGTGCATGCCAGACAAAGAATTTCTTTATGTTTTAAAGACAATAAATATTTTGATTGATTTGATTGATTTGATTGATGGTTATCATCAGACAACTGTAATAACAAGGTTCTTAATTAAAAATAAAATCTAAGTCTTCAAAATAATTAATTTTTTACACACCCACCCACCCACCGTGGGGATACTGGGGGTGTCTTTTGTATAAATAGTTCCCCCACCTTCTGGAAGTTCTGTGTTTGTAACTTCCTCTAATCTGTCACTCTCTTTGACTCTGCCTTTTCCCTTTGCTTTCTGTCATCTACTATCTTTCTGCCTTACCGGTCCATTATCCTGCCTTTTTAAATTTTTTAAAAAACACTTTCAAAAAGATTTCCTCCAGCCGAAGTCGGACTTGCTGGGCCTAGCTATTTCTTAGTTAGGCGTATAACGGCAGCATGGCGCATCTGCGCTCATAATTGACAGGAAACTGTCTGAGCGATCGAAGAAGAAGAAGAAGAAGAAGAAGAAGAAGAAGAAGAAGAAGAAGAAGAAGAAGAAGAAGAATTCAAAACAACAATGAAATATCATCAACAAAATCAGTACTGGCGGTTGGGTTAAGATAATCTTGCATTATTTTATAAATATAAACTTCAACAGTTTGACGCTTAATACACACCATGACTTCTATCAACGTTCTCTGCAACAACATGTCTAGTCTAGTCTAGTCTAGTCTAGTCTAGTCTGGTCTGGTCTAGCCTGTGATGCCACTGATTCCCCTCCCTCCCTCCCCATCGCAAGAGAAACACAATCTTCTGTTGTATTGTGTCAGATCAATGACTCTACTGTCTGCTACTAACTTCTACATTAACTACAAGTAAATAAGTTATTTTACTCTTTAGCATTACTTCTTTACGCTCGACTCTTACATACATTCGGGGGGCATGGTTACGGAGCAATGTGTCCCCGTCTATATCTATCTGTCACCATCTTCTTTTCTCTATGTGTCACCCTCTTTGTGTCCCCGTCTGCATAATTATGTCCCCGTCTCTATGTGTCACCCTCATTGTGCCCCCGTCTCTACATGTCCCCTGTCTCTATGTGTCACCCTCATTGTGCCCCCGTCTGTATAATTATGTCCCCGTCTCTATGTGTCACCCTCATTGTGCCCCCGTCTCTGTATGTCCCCGTCTCTATGTGTCACCCTCATTGTGCCCCCGTCTCTGTATGTCCCCGTCTCTATGTGTCACCCTCATTGTGCCCCCCGTCTCTGTATGTCCCCGTCTCTATGTGTCACCCTCATTGTGCCCCCGTCTCTGTATGTCCCCGTCTCTATGTGTCACCCTCATTGTGCCCCCGTCTGTATAATTATGTCCCCGTCTCTATGTGTCACCCTCATTGTGCCCCCGTCTATATAATTATGTCCCCGTCTCTATGTGTCACCCTCATTGTGCCCCCGTCTCTGTGTGTCACCCTCATTGTGCCCCCGTCTCTATGTGTCACCCTCATTGTGTGTCACCCCGTCTCTCTGTGTCACCCTCATTGTGCTCCTGTCTCTATGTGTCACCCTCATTGTGTCCCCGTCTCTGTGTGCGTGACCCTCATTGTGCCCCCGTCTGCATATGTCCCAATCTCTATGTGTCACCCTCATTGTGCCTCAGTGTCTGTCACTCTCATTGTGCCCCCGTTTCTATATGTCCCTGTCTCTATGTGTCATTATCAATTGTGCCCCCGTCTGCATATATACAGAGCCGGGGGCACAATGGGGTGACACATAGAGACGGGGGCACAAAAAGGGTGACACATAGAGACGAGGGACACAATGAGGGGGACACATAGAGACGGGGGCACAATGAGGGTGACACACAGAGACGGGGGGCACAATGAGGGCGACACATAGAGACGGGGGCACAATGAGGGTGACACATAGAGACGGGGGCACAATGAGGGTGACACATAGAGACGGGGGCACAATGAGGGTGGCACACAGAGACGGGGGCACAATGAGGGCGACACATAGAGACGGGGGCACAATGAGGGTGACACATAGAGACGGGGGCACAATGAGTGGTGACACATAGAGACGGGGGCACAATGAGGGTGACACATAGAGACGGGGGCACAATGAGGGTGACACATAGAGACGGGGGCACAATGAGGGTGACACACAGAGACGGGGGCACAATGAGGGCGACACATAGAGACGGGGGCACAATGAGGGTGACACATAGAGACGGGGGCACAATGAGTATGACACATAGAGACGGGGGCACAATGAGGGTGACACACAGAGACGGGGGCACAATGAGGGTGACACATAGAGACGGGGGCACAATGAGTGTGACACACAGAGACGAGGGCACAATGGGGGTGACACATAGAGACGGGGGCACAATAGAGGGTGACACACAGAGACGGGGGCACAAAGAGGGTGACACATAGAGACGGGGGCACAAAGAGGGTGACACATAGAGACGGGGGCACAAAGAGGGTGACACAGAGAGACGGGGGCACAAAGAGGGTGACACATAGAGACGGGGGCACAAAGAGGGTGACACACAGAGACGGGGGCACAATGAGTGTGACACATAGAGACGGGGGCACAATGAGTGTGACACATAGAGACGGGGGCACAATGAGGGTGACACATAGAGACGGGGGCACAATGGGGATGACACATAGAGACGGGGGCACAATGAGGGTGACACATAGAGACAGGGGGCACAATGAGGGTGACACATAGAGACGGGGGCACAAAGAGGGTGACACATAGAGACGGGGGCACAAAGAGGGTGACACATAGAGACGGGGGCACAATGGGGATGACACATAGAGACGGGGGCACAATGAGTGTGACACATAGAGACGGGGGCACAATGTGGGTGACACACAGAGACGGGGGCACAATGGGGGTGACGCACAGAGAAGGGGGCACAATGAGGGTGACACATAGAGACGAGGGCACAATGGGGGTGACACATAGAGACGGGGGCACAATGAGGGTGACACATAGAGACGAGGGCACAATGGGGGTGACGCACAGAGAAGGGGGCACAATGAGGGTGACACATAGAGACGAGGGCACAATGAGGGTGACACATAGAGACGGGGGCACAATGAGGGATGACACATAGAGACGTGGGCACAATGAGTGCGACACATAGAGACGGGGGCACAATGGGGGTGACACACAGAGACGGGGGCACAATGAGGGTGACACATAGAGACGGGGGCACAATGGGGGTGACACATAGAGACGGGGGCACAATGAGGGTGACACATAGAGACGGGGGCACAATGAGGGTGACACATAGAGACGGGGGCACAATGAGTGTGACACATAGAGACGGGGGCACAATGAGGATGACACAGAGACAGGGGCACAATGACGGTGACACATAGAGACTGGGACACATCGAATTGATCCCAGAGTGACATTAATTAATTGTTCATCCACATATGATTGCTTTGCACTTTGTCTATTTCACTCTTCTCTTTTTTTCTTCTTTTTTTCAATTGATGAGGGTGATGATGATCTGACATTTTCGAACAGACACACTCGTGTCTCAATCTTTCATTGTTGTGAATGAGTTGGATTAAAGAACAATTATAATTCTTTGAATTTCTTTGGCAAAGTAGAAAAGAGAGAGCAACACAAAAACAAATCAAAAGAGAAAGATTTATTCAATACAGGATGTCAGCCTACAGCATCCGATATGTTAACCCAGTTATACTGTGTGTGAAATCAATACCACGTTTTTGTCTTGTAGTTTACTTTTATGCGCTCTCTCTCTGTCTCTCTCTCTCTGTCTCTCTCTCTCTCTCTCTCTCTCTCTCTCTCTCTCTCTCTCTCTCTCTCTCTCTCTCTCTCTCTCTCTCTCTCTCTCTCGTTCTTTCTTTCTTTCTTTGTCTGTCTGTATCTCTCTCTCTGTCAGTCTGTATCTCTCTCTGTGTCTGTCTGTCTCTCTCTCTCTCTCTCTCTCTCTCTCTCTCTCTCTCTCTCTCTCTCTCTCTCTCTCTCTCTCTCTCTCTCTGTCTCTCTCTCTCTTTTGTCTGTCTCTCTCTCTCTCTCTCTCTCTCTCTCTCTCTCTCTCTCTCTCTCTCTCTCTCTCTCTCTCTCTCTCTCTCTCGAAAATGGGGGGGGGGGGGGGGGGGGGCGCAACAACAAGTAAGAGAGAATGCGTGTGTTGGGTTTTTAGACAAATCTTTATTCATTTCAAAACATTAGTCAATCAGAAAGACAATGAGAGCCACAACAAGCTCGAAGTTTATGCCGTGAATGCGTGTGTTTCTGAATCTGTAGCCTACTGGTTTAATTAAACATTGTATTGTCCGAAAACAAAATAACATACAGCACAAGACAACTGATGTAGCCTAACTGTAGTATGTGTTTGTTTATTTTTGTTATGATTATGTAGCCTAGGCGCGCACAACGGCTTTTTGTATTTGCTTACGAGTGTGTGAGAAAGTGTATCAAGTTGGCCTTGATGATGATGCGAGGAATGATGTAATGTGGCCTGATTATGTCAGTCGTTATAGCTAGAAACCAATATTACGTCTGGATTTCTTTTTTGTTAAATCACACGATGGTTTGGAAAGAGAAGAAAAAGTGTTGATAAGCATTTTTTTTCTCACATTTGTTTGCAACCGGTGTCTCGTATGTTTCAATGTGCCTTGTAGAATGAGTTCATAAGGCTGAATGAGTATAATTATATTGGGAAAGAAACATCACATCTGTCTATAAGAGGCTATGCCTAGTTAGGCGTTGCACCAACCATTGGGAGAGAGGGAGGGAGAGAGAGAGAGAGAGAGAGAGAGAGAGAGAGAGAGAGAGAGAGAGAGGGAGAGAGAGAGAGAGAGAGAGAGAGAGAGAGAGAGAGAGAGAGAGAGAGAGAGAGAGAGAGAGAGAGAGAGAGAGGGGAGAGAGGGAGAGAGAGAGGGAGAGAGAGAGAGAGAGAGAGAGAGAGAGAGAGAGAGAGAGAGAGAGAGAGAGAGAGAGAGAGAGAGAGAGAGAGAGAGAGAGAGAGAGAGAGAGAGAGAGAGAGAGAGAGAGAGAGAGATCAAACGTAAACTAAACAAGACTATTTATTATCACTTTGTTTTTGTCTGCACGAGTTTAGCGTAAAGGTGCTTAATATGCATCAGAATCAAACTCTCATTCGCCTCAAAGGGGCATGCACCCGCGCGCACGCACGCACGCACACATGCGTGTACACAACATGGGATAGAGAGCCAGTGAGAGACAGACTCTGACAAACAGAGACACAGAACACAGGGCGACAAAAAAGAAAAGAAAAAATAGACTGATTCAGAGAGAAACAGAGAGAGAGAAAGACAGACAGACAGACAGATATGTAAGCTATACTTATAGAGAGACAGAGAGAATATAACACACGTGAAAAGAAAGACGGGTAGATTTCAGAGACAGGGAGACAGACAAACAGACAGACACAAAGAAATAAAGAAGAGAGATAGAGAGAAAGAAAGACAGAGAGAGAGAGAGAGAGAGAGAGAGAGAGAGAGAGAGAGAGAGAGAGAGAGAGAGAGAGAGAGAGAGAGAGAGAGAGAGAGAGAGAGAGAGAGAGAGAGAGAGAGAGAGAGAGAGAGACAGAGACCGACATACAGAGACAAAGAAAGACAGACATACAAACAGAAACAGACAGAAAGACAGACAGAGAGACAGATGCTAACTAGCTCACCCTTGGGTTTTTTCCATCTTGTTGAAATCAGGCTTCACGTTGTACATAATTCCTGTAACTTCGCCTGGATTCCAGAGTCAGTTCCCAGATCAGGAGACAAAACAGAAAGACAGACAGACAGACAGACAGAGACAGACACATATATATATATATATATGCTAACGTATAGCTTACCCGTGGTTCTTTCATCTTGTTGAAGTCGGGCTTGAGATACTATACTGGTTCCTGAGGCTTCTCCTGAATTCCAGAGTCAGTTCCCAGATTAGGAGACAAACAGAAAGACAGACAGAGACAGAGACACTTTTATATAATTATAACGCATAGCTTGCCCGTGTTTGTTTCCCAGCAGGTTGAAATCAGGCTTGAGATTGTACGTAATTCCTGTGGCTTCGCCTGAATTCATAAAGAGTCAGTTCCCAGATCAGGAAACAAAACAGAAAGACAGAAAGACAGACAGACAGAGACGCAGATATATTCTGCTAACCTATAGCTGCTCACCCGTGGTTCTTTCAGCTTGTTGAAGTCGGGCTTGAGGTAGTACATGATTCCAGTGGTGGAGCCTTCCAGAGTCAGCCCTCGTATCAGCAGAATGGTCAGCATCAGGTAGGGGAAGGTGGCTGTGAAGTACACCACCTGCGATACAAACGTCACAACCATTTTCAGGGGGTAGGTAGATAAAAGAGTGGGGATGCATCATGGGCATGGCTTCTCCACCAAGTATGAACCTCAAGACATACATACACATATGTACAATCATACACACACACGCATGCACACACACACACGCACGCGTACACACACGTACACACACACAGACACATAAACACACGCGCACACACGCACACGCACACGCACGCACACACACGCACACGCAC
>CM065697.1:28103939-28108939 GCA_017654935.2 Phymorhynchus buccinoides | reverse complement strand
TACGTCCTCTCGGTCTGAATCAGACACATATGGGACATTTGTAAATACAAATATGGTGGGAGCAATACTGGAGGCAATGCCCGGAGGCAGTACGAAACCAGTAAAGTCACGATTTTGTATTAATACAGATAGCTGTAGCGGTGACCACGCCTCGGTTAAACCTCATCGGCTATGGCACCGCCACAAGATCGATATTCTGCAAACATGTTAAAGGTGGGATGTGACCTTAGAAAAACGAGGAAAGAAAACGTAGAGGAGAAAACCAAAAACCAAAAACCAAAAAAAAAAAAGCTTGTCCTTCCCTCTTGAAGGTCTATGCACACGTTCACACAATGTTGAGTTATCTAAATTAAGATTGTACCAGAAGAATGGAGTTTATTGTGGATTGGTCTGTTATGAACAGGAATCTTCTAGAAAGGGATGCAACTGTGTTTTATATATTTAGCTCATAACAGTCAGTGAGTCACTGTTGAGAGAGGCACGGAGATGTTAGATTTCTTGGCAGTTTGTGATTGATTCAGTGCTGTTGAATTCAGAAAGTGGTTGTTAGTGGCAACATTGAGAGCTGAATAAAAGAAGAATCTCCATTTTGAACGTCTTCGTGTTTGACTGCAGAGGAAAGGTTTGGAGAGAGAGTCTACACAACCCACTGTCTACCAGAGTATGTTAGGTCGTGAAAGACTGTCAGAAAAGGTTTCTTAGGTATTAGGTACTTTATAGTCACAGAGGCATCTCTGTGAAATTCGGGTTGCTCCCACCTGGAGAGCGCGTCGCAGCCAGAGGCGCGCCACCCATTTGTTTTTTGTGTGTGATTGATGAGAAAGGAAGGGGGGGGGGGGTAAATTTTGACCAAATGACAACTTTTTCGTTGCTACTGGGTTTAACGTGTGCTAAGTGCATGGGCACACGGGACCTCGGTTTATTGTCTCATCGGAAAGACTCCACGTTCAGACCGTAATGCCTAGTGCAAAGTGAGAGGACAAATCCCCTGTACCCAGGTTCGAACTCGGGGTTTACTTGACACGAAGCGAACGCGATACCACTGTGCCACTCTACACCTTAACCAAGTAACCACGTCGGTTCACTACAACTCTATACGATCCAGCAAATCGCAACAAGGGGTACATTGTGCATGTTATTATTATTGTGTTGTTCATTAAACACTGACCCGCAGCGGTAGCGTTGGCGTCCTGGTGTTTGATGCAGTGCTTGGTGTTCCAGTCGTTGCCGCAGTTGGTCCAGGGCAGGACGCTGGTCAGCGAGGCGTACAGGTAGAAGAGCACGTAGCTGATGACCACGTTGTAGTAGAGGCTGATCAGCCACGAGATGATCACCATCCCGTAGCCCAACCCTGGAGAAGAAAAAAAAATGATGGTCAAGCGGAGTTCTAAGTGCATGGGCACACGGGACCACGATGATCACCATCCCGTAGCCCAGCCCTGGAGAAGAAAGAAAATGATGGTCAAGCGGAGAAGAATCTGAGCTATAAGGTATTAGGTACTTTATAGTCTCTGTGAAATTCGGGTTGCTCCCACCTGAAGAGCGCGGCGCAGCCAGAGGCGCGCCACCCATTTTTGTTTTTTGCATGCGATTTTTGTGTGACTGATGAGGAAGGAAAGGGGTGGGTGGGTACATTTTGACCAGATGACAACTTTTTGTTGCCACTGGGTTTAACGTGTGCTAAGTACATGGGCACACGGGACCTCGGTTTATTGTTTCACCCGAAAGACTCCACGTTCAGACCGTAAGGCGTAGTGCAAAGTGAGAGGAAAAATCCGCTGTACCCAGGTTCGAACTCGGGTTTACTTGACACGAAGCGAACGCGCTACCACTGTGCCACTCTACACCTACTCTAAATGGGTTTGCTTATTATATATTGTAATATTGTCCTCGGAACCATAAAACAGAAAAAGAAAGGAGCGTGGGTTGTTCATAAAACATTGTCCTTGGATCCTTAAAACAGACACAAAAGGAGCTTGGGTTGTTCACTAAATAATTATTGTCCTTGGATGCATTATTAAACAGATACAGAATGAGCTTGGGTTCTTCATTAAGCGTTGTCCCTGGATCCATAGAACAGAAACGAAAGGAGCGTGGGTTGTTTGTCCTTGAATCTCACCATCCGGCCGAAGACAATCATGTCGTCGAACGCCTATTTAAAAAACAACAACTCCTATGCGTCTCCCTAAGAACAATAACAAAGAACAATTTCAAAGAATACCTCCGAGCAAATCCAAAGAACAATACCTCCGAACAAACCCAAAGAACAATAACTCTGAGCAAACCCAAAGAACAATAACTCCGAACAAACCCAAAGAACAATAACTCTGAGCAAACCCAAAGAACAATACCTCCGAACAAACCCAAAGAACAATAACTCCGAGCAAACCCAAAGAACAAAACTCTGAGCAAACCCAAAGAACAATAACTCCGAGCAAACCCAAAGAACAATACCTCCGAACAAACCCAAAGAACAATAACTCCGAGCAAATCCAAAGAACAAAATAACTCCGAGCAAACCCAAAGAATAACTATGAGCAAACCCAAAGAACAATAACTCCGAGCAAATCCAAAGAACAATAACTCCGAGCAAACCCAAAGAATAACTATGAGCAAACCCAAAGAACAATAACTATGAGCAAACCCAAAGAACAATAACTCCGAGCAAACCCAATAAACAATACCTCCGAGCAAACGCAAAGAACAATAACTATGAGCAAACCCAAAGAACAATAACTCCAAGCAAACCCAAAGAACAATACCTCTGAGCAAACCCAAAGAACAATGACTCCAACCAAACCCAAAGAACAATAACTCTGAGCAAACCCAAAGAACAATAACTCCAAGCAAACCCAAAGAACAATAACTCCGAGCAAACCCAAAGAACAATAACTCCGAGCAAACCCAAAGAACAATAACTCCGAGCAAACCCAAAGAACAATAACTCCGAGCAAACCCAATGAACAATACCTCCGAGCAAACGCAAAGAACAATAACTCCGAGCAAACCCAATGAACAATACCTCCGAGCAAACGCAAAGAACAATAACTCCGAGCAAACCCAATGAACAATACCTCCGAGCAAACGCAAAGAACAATAACTCTGAGCAAACCAAAAGAACAATGACTCCAAGCAAACCCAAAGAACAATACCTCTGAGCAAACCCAAAGAACAATAACTCCAAGCAAACCCAAAGAACAATAACTCCGAGCAAATCCAAAGAACAATAACTCCGAGCAAACCGAAAGAACAATAACTATGAGCAAACCCAAAGAACAATAACTATGAGCAAACCCAAAGAACAATACCTCCGAGCAAACGCAAAGAACAAAACCTCTGGACATCTCGTTCCATTCCATTGTACGCTGTGTGCATATACCTTTCAGAAGAGGGTTGACCCTCCATATAGAGATGGGCCCCAGGGAGGCGAACTGACCAAAGGCCAGCTCCATGAAGAACAGGGGTAGACCCACCAAGGCCAGCATGCACACGTAGGGAATCAGGAAGGCCCCTGAAGAAAACAAAGGCACAACAACATTATCATCATCTTCATCATCTTGAACAACATCACCATCATCATCATCATCATCATCATCATCATCATCATCATCTTTAACAACATCATCATCATCATCATCATCATCATTATCATCATCATCATCTTTAACAACATCATCATCATCATCATCATCATCATCATTATCATCATCATCATCATCATCTTGAACAACATCACCATCATCATCATCATCATCATCATCATCATCATCATCATCATCATCTTCATCATCATCACCATCATCATCATATTGAACAACATCATCATCATCATTATCTTCAACAACATCATCATCATCATCATCATCATTATCATCATCATCATTATCATCATCATCATCATCATCATCATCATCATCATCATCATTATTATCATCATCATCATCATCATCATCATCATCATCATCATCATCATCATCATCATCATCATCATCATCATCATCATCATCATCATCATCATCATCATCATCATCATCACCATCATCATCATATTGAACAACATCATCATCATCATTATCTTCAACAACATCATCATCATCATCTTGAACAACATCATCATCACCATCACCATCATCTTGAACAACATTATCATCATCATCATCATTATCAGCATCAGCATCATCATCATCATCAACAACATCATCACCATCATCTTCAACAACATCATCATCACCATCATCAGCGTCATCAACGTCATCATCATCATGGTCAATTCTAAAATCGCTTCGAACCACAATTTTGCCTAGAGCTGCGCTACGTTTGGCTTTTGTAGTGGTTTTGTTGTGGGGGAAACCAATTGGTGTGGAGAAGGGTTTTTTCTGTATTATAAAGTCTAAAATTTAAAACAAAAGTCTGATCCACCACTTCCCTATGTCTTAACCTGAAGTAAAAACTTGTAATCTTCTTTCATTTCTCCTTTTGTTTACTAACTTGCGAGGGCTGAATGCCAGAACTGCCTATCTGTGTTCTTTATTCCTTTTGAGATAGACAGTTCTGGCAGGCACCCCTTGGACTATGTTTTGTTTGTGTGTATGGCTGGAGTGATTTGGTGAGGGTTTTTTTAATAATTTAAAATCGTTGCGATGCGAATGAGTTCAGTGTTCTTTTCTGTCCTTTCTTGTTTTCTTTTCAACGTTCTTTTTTCCCACTTATTTTACTCCTTCATTTATACTCTACTCTCTCCCTGTTACCGTCTACTTCTGTCTGGGCTCTGGACGGATAATTGAATCAACCCCAGTCCAAAAACAGCTCTGAGGCGAATAGAACTTGAGTGAGAGAGAGAGAGAGAGAGAGAGAGAGAGAGAGAGAGAGAGAGAGAGAGAGAGAGAGAGAGAGAGAGAGAGAGAGAGAGAGAGAGAGAGAGTTTGTGTGTGCATATGTGTGTGTTTGTGTTTATGCGTGTGTGTGTGTATGTGTGTGTGTGTGTACAAGCGCGCGTGTGT
>CM065697.1:28091439-28098939 GCA_017654935.2 Phymorhynchus buccinoides | reverse complement strand
ATATAGTAAAAAGCCAAGTGTCCGTCCGTGTGTGTGTGTGTGTGTCTGAAACACAAAACGGGCCTTATAACTCAGCCGTTTTTCGACCGAATCGCTTCAAATTTGCTGTGAGCCCTGACGGGGCGATGGCAACGGCAACCGAGGCGGCCGTGTCATTTGCGCGGTTTCGCAAATGCGCGAAACGCGTATCCGCCGGACTCTCGGCGCCCGTATATCCGGCGTTTCTGGACCGATTGCCTTCACATTTGGTAGGCAGATGACCGGGGACGGTGACTATCGGTGTGCCAAACCGGAAGCGAATCGGTTCAGAAACGCGCGCGCTATACGCCGCTTTACCTTTTCACGAATAACTCCGCTGTTTCTTAACCGAATCGCCTCCAATTTGCTGTCATGCTTGCTATCGCCCGGGCAAAGCCTAGCAGCAAATTGGAAGACAATCGGGAGAGCGCGTCACTCTCAGAGCAGCGCCAACATGAAACGGGGCCTTATAACTCCGCCGTTTCTTAACCGAATCGCTTCAAATTTGCTGTACTCAGCGTTATCAGTACTTGGCGTTACCGTTACTAGGCGTTACCAGTACGGTGCATTGCCAGTACTAGGCGTTGCGCTAGTTATTATAATGAATGATCGTGGTTTATTTGTGCATATCCCATAACGTTTTGCGTGTTGGATATTTAATTATTATGTTCTTATTGAATATGTGTTTATGCCGTGCCACAAATCAATTTCTCACGTTTGATATAATAAAGGTTTTTTTTTTACTCTTGAGTGTTGACTCGCATCAAAAGTTCAGTATTTTTGTATCGTACTTTTCTTCTTCTTCTTCGTTCGCTTAGACAGTTTCCTGTCATATAAGCGTAGATGCGTTATGGTGCCGTTATGCGCCTAACTAAGAAATAGTTAGGCCCGGCATGTCCGACTTTGGCTGAAGAATTGTTTGTAAGAATTTATAGAAAAAAAAGGCAGGAGAATGGACCAGTGAGATCAGAAAGATAGCAGATGACAGTAAGCAAAAGGGAAAGGCAGAGTCAAAGAGAATGACAGAATTAGAGGAAGTCACAAGCACAGAACTTCCAGAAGGTGGGGGGACTATTTGTACAAAAGACCCCCCCCCCCGGTATCCCCACGGGGTGGTATAGTAGCTTTGATTCGATTCGCGTATTGGGGGTATACACGAGAATGGCGAAAGGAAAATAGTAAAATTATTCTTACATGGAAGTATTTCACGTGAATCATGACTCACAGACATCGTCACAGGATTGAATTGCGACTATAATAATAACATAAAAATATTTGAAAAAACGTCGAGATAATCTTATACTCCTTCGACCACTAAGCCTGTATACTAGGAGAAAAGACACAAAAAACACAACAAGACTTTACGAGTATTTTTGTAATAGGGTTTTGTTGTTTCCCCTCCAAGAAAAAAACAAGCAAACAAATAAATACTAAACTGTTGTAGTAATAAACACTGCGAGCGCACGAGTGTGTGTGTGTGTGTGTGTGTGTGTGTGTGTGTGTGTGTGTGTGTGTGTGTGTGTGTGTGTGTGTGTGTGTGTGTGTGTGTGTGTGTGTGTGAATGAATGAATCTTTAATTTAATGTCTTTTCATATAGATCGTGATTTTAGACAGCAAACTTTTTTTTTGGGGAAAAAAAAGAGGTAAACTAACATGCATAAGAACGACATATTAAAAAAAGTAAAGAAAACCTCTACAGTAGTCTTCCAATAGATGAGGACAGCATTGCTTTTGCAATTACAGTAATGTCAATTTCTGCGTCATTTAAAATATCCTTGGTATTATCATACTTACGAAAAAAGTCCATATTGATCATTTGATATGCGTGCGTGCGTGCGTGCGTGCGTGCGTGCGTGCGTGCGTGTGTGTGTGTGTGTGTGTGTGTGTGTGTGTGTGTGTGTGTGTGTGTGTGTGGTGTGTGTGTGTGTGTGTGTGTGTGTGTGGTATGTGTGTGTGTGTGTTTCAGTGTGTATGTGTGTGTGTGTGTGTGCATGTTATGTGTGTGTGTGTTTGTGTTGTGTGTGTGTGTGTGTGTGTGTGTGTGTGTGTGTGTGTGTGTGTGTGTGTGTGTGTGTGTACGTGCGCGCGTGTGCGTGCGCGTGTGCATGAGTCTCTCTCTCTCTCTCTCTCTCTCTCTCTCTCTCTCTCTCTCTCTCTCTCTCTGTCTCTCTGTCTGTGTGTTTCTGTGTGACTGTGACCGAACAAAGCCACTCATATCAAATTAATGTGGAGAGTGTTGACTGTGGCGGCGGCGGATGTATGTGTCCCATTTTCTGAAAGCTTTGAAAAGAAATATATTTAAGAAAAAATATATATGAATAAAACATATATGAATAAAACACGATTGTCTACGTTCATAATACAAAACGTTTGCATAATACATAAAAAGGTCTATAGATATGCACGTTTGTAAACAAGAAAATCGTTCGATAAACTGAAACTATGTTATGATACCGAGTTGCGCTCGTTTTACAGTATCTAGGGATAACAAGGAAATGAAAATAAACAGCAGAGATCCGATGCAATCCAAAACGTATTGATTTTCTGCTTGTATCCAGTAGGGACAAAAAAAAAGGGGGGGGGGGGGGGGTGTGTGAAAATACAGACGGATATTTGGTGATTATAAAGCATACAGAGACATAGGAAGGTATGCTGGGGTTGGGTGTGGGGAAGAGGGGTGTGTGGGGGGGTGGGGGGGGGGGGGGTTACGCACAAACATAATTTAAAAAAATAGCAAAAATTGCAACGTTCACTAAGATATAAATATATAATAAATAGGAGAGACAGAGATAGAGAGAGAGGGAGGGGGGGGGGGGGGTGTACTCACAAACATAATATAACAAAAATTGCAACGTTCACTAAGACATAAATATATAATAAACTAGCTGCGCTAAACTCCGCCACCTTTTTGACTCTACCACCTTCGTCCTTGGCGGAGGTTGATCTTCCGCGGGTGCCAAGGATGCTTGATACCAAATTTGGTGTCGATCGGTTGAGAACTGTGGCCGTGCATAAGGGACACACACACACACACACACACACACACACACACACACACACACACACACACACACACACACACACATACAGATTTCGAAAATATATATAAGATAGGAGAGGGAGAGGGGGAGAGAGAGGGGGAGAGAGAGAGAGAGAGAGAGAGAGAGAGAGAGAGAGAGAGAGAGAGAGAGAGAGAGAGAGAGAGAGAGAGAGAGAGAGAGAGAGACAGACAGACAGACAGACAGACAGAGGGAGAGAGGCAGACAAATAAAAAAATAGGCTAAAATGAAAAAAAACCCAAATATAAACAGAAAGGACAGAGGAAAAAAAAGAAGAGAGAGAGAGAAATAGAGAGACAGAGACAAGAGACAGAAGCACATACGCACATAGAGAAACAGAGACGCTGAGAGAATATCGATTCCAGAAAACATATCAAGTTTTGTGGAGATTAGATGCTCTTTCAAATCGTGGACGCAGGACCCCATTATCCAGATATCTCCATTATTTTACCGGAATTATATTGGCCATACTTATTGGCCATTCTTAAAGGACTATTTTCGTCTTCTACTCTTCTGATGCTATTTTCTCTGTGCTCCTGTCTATTGGTCTGTAACACGATGCGAGTGTGTGTGTGTGTGTGTGTGTGTGTGTGTGTGTGTGTGTGTGTGTGTGTGTGTGTGTGTGTGTGTGTGTGTGTGTGTGTGTGTGTGTGTGTGTGTGTGTGTGTATCAAGTCAAGTCAAGTCAAAATGATCTTTATTGAGGGAGCTGACAAAGCTTTTTTTCATCCTGCCCTCCTGTGAGTGTGTGTGCGCGCGGGAGTGTGTGTGTGTGTGTGTGTGTGTGTGTGTGTGTGTGTGTGTGTGTGTGTGTGTGTGTGTGAGTGTGTGTGTGTGTGTGTGTGTGAGTGTGTGTGCGTGCGAAAGTGTGCGTGCGTGCGCGTGAGTGCGTACGTGCGTGTTTGTGTTTGCGCTTACGTGTGTTTGTGTGCGTGCGTGAGTGCGTGCGTGCGTGTGTGTGAGTGAGTGCGTGCGTGCATACGTGCGTGCGCGCGCGTGCGTGCGAGTGTGTGAGTGCGTGCGAGCGTACGTGCGTGCGCGCGCGTGCGTGCGTGTGTGTGTTTGTGTGTGTGCGCGCGTGCATGCATGCGTGCGTGCATGAGTGCGTGCGTGTGTGTAGTCTGTATCTCTGTATTGTGGTCGTATTCCGTGGGTTAAGGTAAAAAAAACAAATGAAAACACGTAGATATTTTGGACACTTCCCCGATGGCAACACAAGGTTATACTAGTAATGATAAGAATTCCCGGGGCGGGGGGGGGGGGGGGAATAACAACTGTGTATTTCGACCAAACAGACATGCTTACAAAACCAAACGTATTCTTCTTAATCAACTTCACCCACGCAAAAAGAACTGCGGTGGAGATAAAGGTAAAGATGTGCCACCCCCCTTGCATTTCTCGGTTAATTCATTTTTCAGTTTTTGCCTTTCTTACCAAACATAAAGCTGTATTTTATTAACCTTTTCAGCTAATTATCTTTTTTGGAATAATAACCCTAACCCTACCCCCCCCCACCCCCCACCCCCCCCTACCCCCTCACCCCCCCTATAGACGGGAAAAACGCAATGAACCACGACTGTGACAAATGCCGCGCGCGCGTGCGTGCGTGTGTGCGTGCGTGTGTGTGTGTGTGTGTGTGTGTGTGTGTGTGTGTGTGTGTGTGTGTTGTGTGTGTGTGTGTGTGTGTGTGTGTGTGTTGTGTGTGTGTGTGTGTGTGTGTGTGTGTGTGTGTGGTGTGTTGAGAGAGAGAGAAGAGTACATGGAAGGAGGGAATGAGAAACTAAAGTAATAATATAATATTTCACGGACCCGGCGAAACCTGTACTCAGCGTTACCAGTACTTGGCGTTACCGTTACTATGTGCGTTACCGGTACTCGGTGTTGCGCTAGCGTTCATAAAATACAGCTTCATGTTTGGTAAGAAAGGCAAAAACAGAAAAATGGAATTAACCGAGAAAAAAAATTGTAGGGGGGGGGGGGGGGGGGGCACATCTTGACCTTTACCCAAAAAACTTATAATCAGACCTGTTGATGTTCTAGAAATTCTAATGATAAAATCACACATAGGTCTTCATCATTCGGCCAGACTGAGAAGTATGCAAACAAGTGCGTGTGGTGTGTGTGTGGGGGGGGGGGGGGGCAGAGGGGGAGCGGGGGGGGGGGGGGGAAAGGCATTGTTAACAACTTCCCAGACAGAAGTAAATAAAAACACCACCACCACCACCACCCCTAAAAAAAGAATGTGAGCAGAAAAGGCAAAGGGGGAAAAAAAAAAAAGGAAACAGAAAAAGAAAAAAGAAAAGAACTATTTTCTGAAGCCGCATGTTTCTTTCATTTATTTGATTATTATTATTATTATTATATATTATCATTATTATTATTATTATTATTATCATCATTATTCCTTCTCTCGTGAGGCGCGCGTAGGCTACATGCAACAGTGTGCAGGATCCATATCATTGAGCCCTTTACGTCAGAGACTGGCTGCACCTAGTGTGTCTGGTCTGGCTTCCATCAATTGCCATTTCCTACGCCATCTCAGCAACTTTGTACGTTCGTTAGTCGACCCTCCCCATTGTTTACGATCCTCAGTCTCAAAGTCTGCTTCTTTCAGTTTGATGAAGCTAATTCAAAGCTGATGATGATAACCCTATCCCCTCCAATTTGTTTTGTATTTTTGCTTAAATTTAAAAAATGACATAGTGTTTGCTTCTCTGTGAAAACATTAAATGCGAAAATATGAGGGGTGGGGGGTGGGGGGGGTGGTGTGGCGGGGGGGGGTGGTGTGTGTGTGGGTGTGGGGGGGGGGGGGGGGGGGGGGGGGGGGGGGGGGGGGGGGGGGGGGGTGGTAACTAGTGTGTCATTATAGCCGCTTGCTCTTAATCGTATATAATCGTTTCATCCTGCCCTCATAAACAAAATACACATCAATCACAAATCTATGAACACATAACATATGCACAGGAACACAAAGCATAAAAAACATTATGATCAGTATAATGAAAGAAAAAACAACAACAACAAAGAACCAAACAGAAGAGAGAGAAGGGGGTAGGGAGGGAGAGAGAGGAGGGTGTGGGTGTGGAGAGGGAGAGAAAGCCGGGGAAGGAAAAACACACACACAAAAAACCCACACAAAACACCACACTCTCACACACACACACACACACACACACACACACACACACACACACACACACACACACACACACACACAACACACACACACACACACACACTACACTCACACACACACACAACACACACACCACACACACACACACACACACACACACATACACACACACACATACACACTCTCACACACAATTGGAAAACAAAATCAAAAACCAGAAGTGCGTGCGTGTGCCGTGCGTGCGTGTGCGTGTGTGTGTAAGAGAGAGAGAGAGAGAGAGAGAGAGAGAGAGAGAGAGAGAAGAGAGAGAGAGAGAGAGAAGAACGGAGAGAGAGAGAGAGAGAGAGAGAGAGAGAGAGAGAGAGAGAGAGAGAGAGAGAGAGAGAGAGATGAACTATTTTCGAGGTGCGTTTTAAATATGAGCAATAATTCAACTATTAACTTACTTTTTATATTATGATCGTACGTACCCACCCATCCCCACCCCACCACCCACCCCGAAGTGTGTAGGTGTTTGGGTATGCGCACGTCTGCACTTAGTCGACACGTAATTGATTGCATGTGTGTGCGTGCGTGCGTGCATGCGCGCGCGCGCGCGCGCGTGTGTGTATGTGTGTTTTTTGTTTTGTTTAATTTAACGTCTTTTCACTTACAGTGTTACTAGACGACTATGATTATTGTAAATGATTGATAATAAAATTACGCTGATATTATTTGATAAGTTAAAGCGTAAAACGTAAATTACTTAACCCTTTCGCCGCCAGCCATTTCTCAGCCAAAAAATACCATTAAACTTAACTGGGTAGAGAAAACCCCCAATATCTGCAATATTGCTAATTCCTCTGTGACATATATAACATTAGGCCTATCCTTGCCTCCCAAAGTTCAGAAAATAGGGTCTTTGGATAACAGGCCCTGGTTTGATGCCTTTTAGTGACATGGGTGTTAAACCATTGTGGTGCTAAAATGCAACGTTGGCGGTGAAAGGGTTAATTAACAAGAACAACCAAATCTAACGCAGCTTAACCCTTTCACCGCCAGCCATATTTCAGCCGAAAATGTCCACTAATTTTAACTGAATAGCGAACAAAATCCATCTGCAGTATTGGGGATTCTTCTGTGACATATCTAAAATAAGGTCTATCCTTACTTCCCAAAACTAAGACAGTAGGGTCTTTGGATAATAGACCCTGATTTGATGCTTTTTAGTGACATAGGTGTTAAATCATTGTGGTGCTAAAATGCGACTTTGGCGGTGAAAGGGTTAAAAACAAAAATGAAAGTGTCA
>CM065697.1:28078939-28081439 GCA_017654935.2 Phymorhynchus buccinoides | reverse complement strand
CCTCATTGTGCCCCCGTCTCTATGTGTCACCCTCATTGTTGCCCCCGTCTCTATGTGTCACCCTCATTGTGCCCCCGTCTCTATGTGTCACCCTCCATTGTGTCCCCCGTCTCTATGTGTCACCCTCATTGTGCCCCCGTCTCTATGTGTCACCCTCATTGTGCCCCCGTCTCTATGTGTCACCCTCATTGTGTGCCCCTGTCTCTATGTGTCATCCTCATTGTGCCCCCGTCTCTATGTGTCACTCTCATTGTGTCCCCGTCTCTATGTGTCACCCTCATTGTGCCCCCGTCTCTATGTGTCACCCTCATTGTGCCCCCGTCTCTATGTGTCACCCTCATTGTATCCCCGTCTCTATGTGTCGCCCTCATTGTGCCCCCGTCTCTATGTGTAGCCCTCATTGTGCCCCCGTCTCTATGTGTCACCCTCATTGTGCCCCCGTCTCTATGTGTCACCCTCATTGTGTCCCCGTCTCTATGTGTCACCCTCATTGTGCCCCCGTCTCTATGTGTAACCCTCATTGTATCCACGTCTCTATGTGTCACTCTCATTGTGCCCCCATCTCTATGTGTCACCCTCATTGTATCCACGTCTCTATGTGTCACTCTCATTGTGCCCCCTCCCCATCTCTATGTGTCACCCTCATTGTGCCCCCGTCTCTATGTGTCACCCTCATTGTATCCACGTCTCTATGTGTCACTCTCATTGTGCCCCCATCTCTATGTGTCACCCTCATTGTATCCACGTCTCTATGTGTCACTCTCATTGCGCCCCCATCTCTATGTGTCACCCTCATTGTGCCCCCGTCTCTATGTGTAACCCTCATTGTATCCACGTCTCTATGTGTCACTCTCATTGTGCCCCCCATCTCTATGTGTCACCCTCATTGTATCCACGTCTCTATGTGTCACTCTCATTGCGCCCCTCGTCTCTATGTGTCATCTTCAATGTGCCACTGTCTCTATGTGTCATCCTCATTGCCCCCCCCCCCCCCCCCCCCCGACTCCCCTGTGTCTGTGCTTCCGTCTCTATGTGTCCCCGTCCTCTATGTGTCACCCTCAGTGTGCCCCCGTCTCTATTATGTTCCCGTCTTTATTTGTCCTCGTCTCTATGTGTCACCCTCATTGTGCCCCCGTCTATATGTGTCACCCTCATTGTGCCCCCTTCTCTATGTGTCACCCTCATTGTGCCCCCGTCTCTATGTGTAACCCTCATTGCACCCCCGTCCCTATGTGTCACCCTCATTGTACCCCCGTCTATATGTGTCACCCTCATTGTGCCCCCGTCTCTATGTGTCACCCTCATTGCGCCCCCGTCTCTATGTGTCACCCTCATTGTGTCCCCGTCTATATGTGTCACCCTCATTGTGTCCCCGTCTCTATGTGTAACCCTCATTGCACCCCCGTCTCTATGTGTCACCCTCATTGTGCCCCCGTCTCTATGTGTCGGCCTCATTGTGCCCCCGTCTCTATGTATCACCCTCATTGTGCCCCCGTCTCTATGTGTCACCCTCATTGTGCCCCCGTCTCTATGTGTCACCCTCATTGTGCCCCCGTCTCTATGTGTAACCCTCATTGCGCCCCCGTCTCTATGTGTCGCCCTCATTGTGCCCCCGTCTCTATGTGTCGGCCCTCATTGTGCCCTCGTCTCTATGTGTCACCCTCATTGCGTCCCCGTCTCTATGTGTCACCCTCTTTGTGCCCCCGTCTCTATGTGTCACCCTCATTGTGCCCCCGTCTCTATGTGTCGGCCTCATTGTGCCCCCGTCTCTATGTGTCACCCTCATTGTGCCCCCGTCTCTATGTGTCGGCCTCATTGTGCCCCCGTCTCTATGTGGCACCCTCATTGTGCCCCCGTCTCTATGTGTCACCCCCATTGTGCCCCCGTCTCTATGTGGCACCCTCATTGTGCCCCCGTCTCTATGTGTCACCCTCATTGTGCCCCCGTCTCTATGTGTCACCCTCATTGTTGCCCCCGTTTCTATGTGTCACCCTCATTGTGCGCCCCCGTCTCTATGTGTCACCCTCATTGTGCCCCCGTCTCTATGTGTCACTCTCATTGTGTCCCCGTCTCTATGTGTCACTCTCATTGTGTCCCCGTCTCTATGTGTCACTCTCATTGTGTCCCCGTCTCTATGTGTAACCCTCATTGTGCCCCCATCTCTATGTGTCACCCTCATTGTGCCCCCGTCTCTATGTGTCAGCCCTCATTGTGCCCCCGTCTCTATGTGTCACTCTCATTGCGCCCCCGTCTCTATGTGTCACTCTCATTGTGTCCCCGTCTCTATGTGTAACCCTCATTGTGCCCCCATCTCTATGTGTCACCCTCATTGTATCCACGTCTCTATGTGTAGCCCTCATTGTGCCCCCGTCTCTATGTGTCACTCTCATTGTGTCCCCGTCTCTATGTGTCACTCTCATTGTGTCCCCGTCTCTATGTGTAACCCTCATTGTGCCCCCATCTCTATGTGTCACCCTCATTGTATCCACGTCTCTATGTG
>CM065697.1:28066439-28071439 GCA_017654935.2 Phymorhynchus buccinoides | reverse complement strand
CTTTATTTTGTGCACTTGTGTGTGTGTGTGTGTTTGAAGGGGAAACACAACACAACTAAAAGAGAAACAATGGGTTCGGGCTTTGAATTTTCTTCCCCTTTTTCCCCAAAGGAATTACTCTTTCACTTCAGGGAAAATAAAATAAAACGTTTGTAAAATATTGTATTCGTTTTTAATGGTGTTCGACTTAACGTATTTGTTTCATTTGGTTTGCTTTGGAGAAAATTAGATTGTTGTCAACATAACTATCTTTTCTTTTCTCTTTTTAATCCAGGGAGCCAAAAAATCCTATCCAAAAGTTTTTAAAAAAATATTCAGAAACAGCAATGTGACGTCATGGGCATGTGACGTCAGCAGGTGACGCGTCGGTGGGTGGGGGTGTCAGGTACGTGTGACGCACGTGAGCACGTGAGCACAGCCACATACATTGCGGGACTCAAACTCGCTCAAGCATATGTCCACCCGTCCCGTTGTCCCGTAGTGGCCGGGGATTGGCTGCTGCAAGAGACAGCAAGGTCAAGGTCAGTCACCAACTTCCGCTTCCTCTCTCCCAAGCGCATGCGCGCTCAGCACTACACGCGCCATGACACTTTCACACATTCATCACACAAGCAGGCAGGAGGTAGATAGACAAGGCAGACTGACAGATAGACACACACACACACACACCATGCACACTCCACCAAACATGTATGGAAATGCATTTACACTACATGCAAAGGGGTTCACAGCACAAGGGGTAAACTTCACAATCACCGGTTCCCTTTTTATCCACCTAAAATCAACATTCTGCACACCCAGACCATCCATGTGTGGTGAGGTATTGTAATTATGTTCCTTTTATCCGTACGATGGGCTGAGACGGAGAGAGTGAGGTCGACGACCCTCCGCAACTCTCCCTCACTTTAACCCTTTCACCGCCAATGTCGCATTTTTGCACCACAATGATTTAACACCCACACCATTAAAACTCTTGAAACCAGGGTCTATTATTCAATGATATTGTGTTCCTACGTTTGGGTAGTAAGGCTTGACCCTATTCTAAATGTGTCACCAAAAAATCCCACAATCTTGCAGACAAAATCTTTTCTGTAGCCAAGTAAGTTGAATGGAATATTTTGGCTAAAAGATGGCTGGCGGTAAAAGGGTTAATCCAACTCACGTAACGCGCAAGTCATCTTCAACCCTGTCCTCACTGTCAGAGATCCTTCCTGGCTGGCATTGGCCTCACTAGCCATATGCGAACTCATCCAGCATCCTAGATTTCCACAAGGACGAACTGTTGAAGCATGGTCATCATCCCTCGGGACGGACGCACGAACATTATATAACGACGATAATTATAATCAGAATATTGGATACCACTGATAAAAGATAGACCACAAACAAAAACTTGCAAAGCATTCCTCTGGCACAGGTACAAAATCCAGATTTAAGCTCGGTTACTAAAATATAATAATTCACACACACAAATAAGAAAGTAATAATGTTAGTCTTGCATCTGCAAAAAAGGACAGATACAGTAATAAAACAACAACAACAACAGAAGTTTGATTTTACCCCCTTGACATTATCAATGCAACAGCAAACAAACTCCATCAAAGTCAATTCTGAATTTTGTTTTTTTAGCTAATAGGAATTGCTAAACAACTACCAACATAATTTTAGTATATGCATCCATCAATATTTATTTAGAAAGACTCAAAATATTATACAAAAGCTTTTCTCAATGGGGGTGAAAATATAAAACAGGGGGGGGGGGGGGGGGGGGGGGGGGGGGGGGGGGGGGGGGGGGGGGGGTTGGTATAATATCGTTTATGGTGTTGCATGGTGGAAATAATTGCAAATAAGTTCAAAGCCCTACATATTTCGTCCCAAATGAGTAAGTAGGCTATTAGTATTTGACTCACCTGGGTAAACCCAAGGAAGATTCACTTTCAAACATTCGAAAGTGTACATGTAAAGGAAATAATGCATAGTCAAATCAAGGCTGTTCACTTCCAAAGAATGTCCATGAAATGTTTTACCTTTCTGATTGCCATTCAGGGCTCCCAATCGTCCCGCAAAACAAGGGGTCCCAGGGACTCCTTCACTTACAGAATAGAGGGTCATAGAGGTGGGGGATAGAGGGTCCCAGTCGCATTGCGAATGCCCAAAAGATTTTTTTAAGTGCGTGCCTGGGACCCTCTGGCACATTCTTTTTAGAGGGTCCCTGGGGGTCTCTGGGAGCCCTGCCAGTACATCACATCTTGACGAGAAGAGAAATAATGCCAGAAAAGACGTGGGAGTGTGGAATATGTGTGCATTGGTGATGGAGAAACATGGCTGGGGTGGGTGATTAATTGGGTGTGTGGGGTGTGTGAGGAGAATGTCAAATGTGAAGATTACAGTCCATTGAATCGACTCTAAACATCAACCAACGTAGTTGATCGATTCGGTGACTTCGCTCGCAAGTTATGAGATACCATTGCGAAACTGCCATGATGGTGCCAACGACAAATAAAGACGACAACAACAACAACAACAACAACACAAATAACAACAACAACAGCACAAATAACAACAACACGAACAGTAGTATCACTAACAACATCAACGGCAACAATACGTGATAAGATCGCCACAATATTATCTTAATAAACGGTCACATTATAATGAATGATATGACTGTTTGTGTAATAGGTCAATATCGATTATAACGCTGTCAAAATAGGAAACCAAGAATGTCCACGACATCTCTCACACACATGAAAGACAGAGAGAGAGAGAGAGAGAGAGAGAGAGAGAGAGAGAGAGAGAGAGAGAGAGAAGAGAGAGAGAGAGAGAGAGAGAGAGAGAGAGAGAGAGAGAGAGAGAGAGAGAGAGAGAGAGAGAGAGAGAGAGAGGAGAGAGAGAGAGAGAGAGAGAGAGAGAGAGAGAGAGAGAGAGAGAGAGAGAGAGGGAGAGAGAGAGAGAGAGAGAGGGAGAGAGAGAGAGAGAGAGAGAGAGAGAGAGAGAGAGAGAGAGAGACGAGAGAGAGAGACAGAGAGAGAGAGAGACAGACAGAGAGAGAGAGAGACAGACAGACAGACACACAGACAGACACAGACAGACAGACAGACAGACAGATAGATAGATAGATAGATAGATAGAGAGATAGAGAGAGAGAGAGAGAGAGAGAGAGAGAGAGAGAGAGAGAGAGAGAGAGAGAGAGAGAGAGAGAGAGAGAGGAGAGAGAGAGAGAGAGAGAGATTGGCAGACAGACAGACATGCAGAGTATTTGACTCAGTGACTGATGGAATGACAGACTGATTGGTAGGCAGACATGCAGAGTCAGAATAGAAGGAATTACATTAATTTTGTTAATGCTAAATATATATATATATATATATATATATATATATATATATATATATATATATATATATATATATCACACACACACACACACACACACACACACACACACACACACACACACATACACACAGCGCGCGCGCGCGCGCGCGTGCGCGCACACACACACACAAACACACACACCGACACACACACAATGCCGATACATGTCTATCCCACTTTTCCCACGACTTCTTGCTGCGGCTGTCACATAGACCAAAATAGCATACCCCTGATAATTGAAGACAGGACAAGAACGCCATATATGAAAACTCATATCCTTTTTCTACTTACTAGAACTAGAAGATACGCACGCAAACTCACAGATACGAGAGAGAGAGAGAGAGAGAGAGAGAGAGAGAGAGAGAGAGAGAGAGAGAGAGAGAGAGAGAGAGAGAGAGAGAGAGAGAGAGAGAGAGAGAGAGAGAGAGGGAGAGAGAGGGAGAGGGAGAGAGGGGGGAAGAGAGACATATGCAGAGATAGACAGACAGATAGACAGAGAGACTGAGACACAGACAGAGGGAGAGAGTGTTAAGCTAGTTCGAGGTTTCTGATGGTAAGCAAAAATATATATTCTCTTTAAGACTGGGTTTACAATTTAGAAGAGAGAGAGAGAGAGGGAGAGAGAGAGAGAGAGAGAGAGAGAGAGAGAGAGAGAGAGAGAGAGAGAGAGAGAGACAGACAGACAGACAGAGACAGAGAGAGACAGACACACAGACAGACAGAGAGACAGAGGCAGACACACAGACAGACAGAGAGAAACAGAGAGAGGGATATTTAAAGCAACACACACACACACACACACACACACACACACACACACACACACACAGAGAGAGAGAACAACACACACGCACACAGGCACACACACTCATTACAAACGCACACACACAGAGATGCACACACACAGACACACGGCAAATGACAATTGTGTCGATTATAAAAATAAAACCCTCAGAGAGAGAGAGAGAGAGAGACAGAGAGAGAGACAGAGAGAGAGAGACAGAGACAGAGACAAATGCAAAGAGACAGAGATACAGATATACAGAGATAGATACATAGACTGAGACGGAGAGATAGAGAGACAGAGTCAGAGAGACAGACAGAGACAGACAGATGAAGATAGAGAAACACACACACACACACACACACACACACACACACACACACACACACACACACACACACACACACACACCACACCACACCACACTTCTACGCACAGCATCAGCTAACTGGTCTAACATCTCTCTGCAAAATCAACTGGGCGAGCAGCAAGCGCGAAGTGTGTGTGCTTGGCGCGCAAAGACAGCCAGTCAGTCCGGGTCCATTTATCGATCCACCTTTTCCCTGTTGTATCGATTATTTCCCCCCTTGGCTCGTGCTCTGCGCGTTCCATCTCTTCCCAAGGACACTGGCAACCCCCTCCCCTACCCCTCTCTCTCTCTCTCTCTCTCTCTCTCTCTCTCTCTCTCTCTCTCTCTCTCTCTCTCTCTCTCTCTCTCTCTCTTCAGTAGACTTCTGTCTTGTTGTTAACAGGAATGGCCGACCCGGCCCTTTATCCAAATCATTGAGTCAATAATGATAGTTGGTTGAAATTAAATTAGCCTTAAGTTGTGTTAGGG
>CM065697.1:28038939-28053939 GCA_017654935.2 Phymorhynchus buccinoides | reverse complement strand
GAAGATTTCAAGGACAAAGCCGTTTTGAGAAAAGGGCCTAGCCATGCAACAAGCAAGCAACAGGAAACCTCCACTACATTAAAGACCCACTGACCCGGCTGGATTAAGTCCCTTGGGGTTTTTTTCTGGATCGGTGTGGCCCACATACAGACTTTCCTCATATGCGATCGATGCTGCTCTTTAAAGTGATGTCTCGTTTTGGTGCATGAGGGAATTTGTATGGGAGCCACACTTGGTCAACATAAAACCCCGTGATTTTCACTCACTGCCCTGGTGGGTCTTTAATACATGGTAGGGGAAGACGGGGTAAAAAGCGCATGGGCGGGTAAGAAGCCCCCCCCCCCCCCAATTATCTCATGAAATGAAGCAAATTTCAGTATCATTTTGCCCATGAGACGAGTGTTAATGGCTAGCATTCGTCTCATGGGCAAATTTGACTGAAATTTTCTTTATTTCATGAGATAATTGGGGTGGGCTTCTTACCCGCCCATGCGCTTTTTACCCCGTCTTCCCCTAATGTCATTATAACAATCGATCATACATACACCCAGCAAGCAGCGGCAAGCCCAAGGAGCAGTAACCGAATAGGCTTTTGTTTTATTAACGCATGCGCGTCAGTGGCTGGCTCTAAACCAATCAGCGTGCGTTTAGTACCCCGTAGTGACTTGGGTTTGCTGAAGCATGTGCGCGGCACGTGCCAATGACGCAATCGCTATTACGTTACCTAGGAACGTTTTCTTTTTGTTTTTGTTTTTCTACACCCCACCCCCCACCCCCATTTTTATTTTACAATAGTAATAATACATGATTACTAGGGGAAGACGGGGTAAAAAGCGCATGGGCGGGTAAGAAGCCCACCCCAATTATCTCACGAAATAAAGAAAATTTCAGTCAAATGTGCCCATGAGACGAATGCTAGACATTAAGGCTCGTCTCATGGGCAAAATGAGACTGAAATTTGCTTCATTTCATGAGATAATTAGGGTGGGCTTCTTACCCGCCCATGCGCTTTTTACCCCGTCTTCCCCTATAATGATGATACAGGTCTAGTTTTTCCAATGACAAGAAATTAATAAATATCTAAAGGGCGGAATGAACGAAGGAAATTGAATTGATGAACAACTCAGTGCGCTGTCATTAATTCTTTTTGTTTCTGTTTCTTTTTCTTCTTCTTTTTTCACCTGGGGATGTTCAGTACGTATGAACTAAAAGACACTTGTACACACTTGTTCAGTGCGCGTGGGTTTTTGTATGCGCATTCTGGAGTAGGTTATGCAGACGGATCTATACCGTACGGTATAGACATAAAAAACTGTAACAATTAAAAAACAAACATTCACACCGGGTTGAACGTTATGATTACACGCGCCCACGCGTGTGCGCGCACACAGTCAACGCACCGTCAAGAGTAGAGAACAGCCCCCACCCCTAAGCACACGCGCGCGCGCGCGCACGCAGAGAAAGAGAGAGAGAGAGAGAGAGAGAGAGAGAGAGAGAGAGAGAGAGAGAGAGAGAGAGAGAGAGAGAGAGAGAGAGAGAGAGAGAGAGAGAGAGAGAGAGAGAGAGAGAGAGAGAGAGAGAGAGAGAGAGAGAGAGAGAGAGAGAGACTCGAGCGCACACTACACTGTTGCCACACACAAGTCGTCTTTGTCCATATACACAAAGTAGTAGGAGTGTTTTGCTTGCTCTCTGTCTGTCTGTATCTGTCTCTGTTTCTCTCTCAGTCTATCTGTTCTCCCTGTCTCTTTCTCTCTTTCTCTATCTGTCTGTCTGTCTGTATCTGTCTCGGTTTCTCTCTCAGTCTATCTGTTCTCTCTGTCTCTTTCTCTCTTTCTCTATCTCTCTGTCTGTCTCGGTTTCTCTCTCAGTCTATCTGTTATCTCTGTCTCTTTCTCTCTTTCTCTATCTCTCTGTCTGTCTGTCTGTCTCGGTTGCTCTCTCTCTGTGTTTCTGTTCTCTCTGTCTCTTTCTCTCTTTCTCTATCTCACTGTCTTGCTGTCTGTCTCTGTTTCTTTCTCTCTCTGTTTCTGTTCTCTGTGTCTCTTTCTCTATCTGTCTGTCTTTCTGTCTGTCTCGGTTTCTCTCTCTCTCTGTTTCTGTTCTCTCTGTCTCTTTCTCTCTTTCTCTATCTCACTGTCTTGCTGTCTGTCTCTGTTTCTCTCTCTCTCTGTTTCTGTTCTCTGTGTCTCTTTCTCTATCTGTCTGTCTTTCTGTCTGTCTCGGTTTCTCTCCCTCTCTGTTTCTCTTTCTCTCTGTCTCTTTCTCTCTTTCTCTATCTCACTGTCTTTCTGTCTGTCTCGGTTTCTCTCTCTCTCTGTTTCTGTTTCTGTTCTCCCTGTCTCTTTCTCTCTTTCTCTATCTGTCTGTCTTTCTGTATCTGTCTCTGTTTCTCTCTCAGTCTATCTGTTCTCTCTGTCTCTTTCTCTCTCTCTCTATCTCTCTGTCTTTCTGTCTGTCTCTGTTTCTCTCTCTCTCTGTTTCTGTTCTCTCTGTCTCTTTCTCTCTTTCTCTATCTCTCTCTCTCTCTCTGTCTTTCTGTCTGTCTCTGTTTCTCTCTCTCTCTGTTTCTGTTCTCTCTGTCTCTTTCTCTCTTTCTCTATCTCTCTGTCTTTCTGTCTGTCTCGGTTTCTCTCTCTCTCTCTGTGTTTCTGTTATCTGTGTCTCTTTCTCAATATGTCTGTCTTTCTGTCTGTCTCTGCTTCTCTCTCTGTCTGTCCGTTCCCTCTGTCTCTTTCTCTCTTGCTCTCCCTCCTCCCCTTTTCCTTCTCACTGCCCGCACCCCCCCCCCCCCATCTCTCTCCCCCTCTGCACATACACACGACATGCACATGTGCGATCCTCTCTTTTTTGTTTCAATGCATGCGCGCGCGCGTGTGTGTGTGTGTGTGTGTGTGTGTGTGTGTGTGTGTGTTGATTATCAGACTGGCATTTCAAAATTGGGCAAACATGACTTTTTATTTGTAGATTTGATTTACTACAGCCAATCCCTGTAGCTTGGGTTCCGATTATTTAATGCGTTTTAATTCAAAAGGCTACACACTGAGGTGGGGTTTATTTCCTGAGCGTAGCGCGCGCGCGCGCGTGTGTGTGTGTGTGTGTGGTTGTGTGTGTGTGCGTGTGTGTGTGTGTGTGTGTGTGTGTGTGTGTGTGTGTGCGTGTGTGCGTGCGTGCGTGCGTGCGTGCGTGCGTGTATGCGTGTGTGTGTATATGTGTGTGTGTGTGTGTGTGCATGCGTGCGCGTGTGTGTGTGCATGTGCGCGTGTGTGTAACGTCCTTCCACTAAAAGTGATTCAGACAAATGTGTGTGTGTGTGTGTGTGTGCGCGCGTGCGCGTGCGTGCGTGCGTACGTGTGCCAGTGTGTGTCGCGCGCGCGTGTGTGCATGTCTGCGTGCGTGCGCACGCGCGCGTAGGCCCTACGTGCGTGCGAGCGTGCGTGCGCCAGCTAGCGTATAATAATGATGTGCATATGAGTGTGTACTTACAAAGAAGCAACTATTTCAACAATTTCCTGGAACTCGGCAGGCCCCACCCCTATTTCTGTCTGCTCTGTCGCTCTGTTAGCCTATCTTACTTCGCCACACCTTCGCTTCCTTTCGTCCACCAGCACCACTGCCTCCTATTCCACCCGTATTCCTCCACCAGTCGTGCCTAAGACACACAAGTATACAACAAACAAACCACTACACGACAAGTGTAAAGTGACGTGATTTTATTCACGAGAGACACAAAAACAACAAACTACTGGATACTTATTTCGGCGAATGCGCCTTTATCAGCACAAACAATGAAACAGCAAACAGACTTAGTATGCCCATCAGTCGTTTCTGACCATGACTGCCAGATAGCACAAGTGGATAGGTGCTATTCTGGACGGCTGGGGCTAGAATTATTTTTTCATAGTGGAGATGCCTTATGTTCACACGTGCGCACGCACGCACGCACGTACGCACACACTCACGCGCGCGCGCGCGTCTTACACACACATACACACACACACGGGCGCGCGCGCACACACACACACACACACGCACGCACGCACGCACACACACACAAACACCCACACAAACACACATACAAACACACGTCACACACACCCACACACCCACACTCACGCACGCACAAAGTGAGAGCGAAGAGAGGTTTGGTAGGAGACTCCTAAATACAAGAGAAGGATCTTTGATTTGAATCCCGCATGGGAATGGCATGTCCCGTGATTGCAGATACAATAGGTCACATGTCCGCTTCAACTGTGGTACAATAGGACAATTGTCCTGGCAGAGACCAAGACAGTAGGACAAAGGCAAATATAATAGGTCAATGTCCGGAAAAGTGCACACAAAAATGTCAACACTGAATTATGGTACGAGATCGCCTCTGTTATCCTGACCAAAGATACAAACCGACGTATTATTGCATAGTTAAAACGGTTATGATGACCATATTGCTCAGGATGGATAACAGAGGCTATCTCTTACCATACTATACTTCTTAGACATCATACTACACCATAGCACTTGGACATTTCTGGTCATCTAAAGGGATGAAAACAAGTGTATCACCGAGCGGCGGATAAGTTCTCGAGCGGCTGAACTGAGCAATTACCCAAAAAAATAATAAATAATGGCAGCGATTTAATGCTCCAAACAAATTAGATGATTTTGACCAAAAAACCCAGATGCTTGTGGCAAAAGAAAAGACCATCTAACCCTAACCCTAAACCCTATCCCTAACCCTAACCCTATCCCTAACCACGGAAAGAACCAAGAAATAGAGCAGGAGGGTGTAAATCTACATATTTACCGAGAAATCGATGTACAAAGCCATGCACTTATACTATTTTTTTGCTGGAACCATTCCTTTTTTTGGTTGATAAATAGATGTCTAAAAAATGTGTGGTTGTAAATGACCGGTTACAGGTGGTCCTATCGGCAGACTATAACCGTTGCAACCTTGACCTTGACCTGTCTTGCAAAGGTGGAAGTTCAGTTTAACGTCGCGTATCGGCTTTCGCCATGTACGACGGGCTGAACAAACCAACCAGGGTATAAACAAAAATTTATGTTCCTGAATCACTGTCTTAGCCAAAAGGCCGAGAAGTGATCAGGATTTTTTTTGCAATGCATATTCAGAATTACCATATGCTGATGCAGCTGCATACCACATTTGAACATTGTGAGTCCGACGATGTGAACGATATGGCCACGAGAAAAAAACATGTTTTCAAGGTCAAGCTTCAAGGTCAAAATCAGCTTGGTTATTATTTTTTGTATGGGACCTTACGTGTACTGTGACGCACCACCACAGTGAATTTGAAGCGATTCGATGCAACAGTTCTTGAGATACAACCTTGGGTCTCGAATCCCGTGATTCGCACGCACGCGCGCACTGACCGATATTCGTGATTACATTGTTGTAGCCCTTTCATCAGAAAACGTGAATGAAAAAAAAACCCGCATTGAAATACGTGCAAAACTTCGCGAAATATTAGCGATTAAGCGTTTTGAGGTTTGAACTCCTTAATCACCATGACCTTGACCTTAAAATAATAAATCAATTGGTAATATCCTCTGAAACGTGTATACTAAAAGTGATTGAAATAGACTGATTGATTTTCAAGAAAACGCGGACGGACGCACGCAGGCACGCACGGATGGACGCACGCACGCACGCACGCACCCACGCACGGATGGACGAACGGATGAACCAAAAGCAATACTTGCCACTAAACAAAAAGTGAAACAAATCTTTTTTCTATGCTATTTAGAGATGCTTTCCTTCTGGACTATTTTGTAGAGAAGTGAACAGTGTGGCTGCGCTAAAGAAAACGTGACCTTGTCGAGTCACGTTCTATTCATGTTTCTCAATAATTATGTCCTCGTGCTAGTAACGTGAGAGGCCATTAATGAAATGGGAGGGGATGAGGGGAGGGGGGTATCATTTCATGCTAGGTTACCTTTTGGCTATTCCGTTTTTTTATTTTGAGTCCTGATTTCATCATCTCCTGTGTGTCTGTCTGTCTACCAGTTTGTCTGTCTGTCTGTCTGTCTGTCTCTCTCTCTCTCTCTCTCTCTCTCTCTCTCTCTCTCTCTCTCTCTCTCTCTCTCTCTCTCTCTCTCTCTCTCTCTCTCTCAGATTGTAAGAATAGGCATCGCCTAAAATCTTTATCCTTGTCAAATAAAGTTATCCAGTGTTCAGTCTCTCTCTCTCTCTCTTTCTCTCTCTCTCTCTCTCTCTCTCTCTCTCTCTCTCTCTCTCTCTCTCTCTCTCTCTCTCTCTCTCTCTCTCTCTCTCTCTCTCTCTCTCTCTCTCTCTCTCTCTCTCCCCAGAGGGAGGCCCACTGTATAATGAGAGTGAGATAAAGGATGGGGTGGTGGTCTTAGAGGAAAGCTTGTTGAAAGTCTTGAGGAATGAAGATGTGTATATGATTGTGAGTGGAGATCTGAATGCTAGGACAGGTTGTGAGCAAGCAATCTTTGAAGATATGAATAATGTCGCATTTGAAGGTGGATGGAATGATACTGATGACGTAAGCTTGCGTTGTTCTCAGGATGTTACTATTAATAGCTTTGGGAAATCCCTGTTAGACTTTTGCTTTCTGTTTGATTTGCTCATTCTAAATGGATTTTGTGGTGGAGATCGAGAAGGAGACTTTACATTTGTTTCACCACTAGGAAATAGTGTCATTGATTATTTTCTTGTTTCAGATAGTTTATTAGACAATTGTTCTATGTTTGTTGGAGACGGGTTGTTCTCCTGGCATTTGCCTATTGTGTTGAAGTGGAAGAATAATGAGAGTAGAAGAGAAGATGATCAGTGTCAAAAAAGAGAGAAAAGAATTGTATGGTCTGAAGAGAATGTGCAGTTATATAAAAATGAACTTGATAGCAATGACTTCAAAGAATGTTTAGAAAATGCCTATGACATGTTATCTTTTTAATGTTAATGCTTCTGTTGATATTTTTACACGCGCGTTGTGTGGAGCAGCCTCATGTATGTTGAGAATGGTTGGGAGAAGAAAGAAAGAATGTGAGGAATGGTTTGATGAAGAGTGTGTCAAAAAGAAAAAAATAGTCAAAGGCCTTCTGAAAAGTTTCCAGAGATGTAAGAGCATTGTTAATAAAAAGAAATATAAGGAGAAATATACAGAGGAAAGAAAGGAATATGATCAGTTAAAAAGAAGGAAGAAACAGGAATTTGATGAACAAAAATTGCAAAAACTAAAAGATTCAATAAAAGATTCTAGATTATTCTGGGCAACCATTAGATCAGTGAAGAGGAAGAGAACACTTTATAATGACATTAGTCCTGACCAATGGTTTGAACACTTTTCAGCAGTTTTCAGAGACAATGATAACTTAAATGAAGATGATCTAGTCATGCAAGATGCAGAAGATTTTGAAGAACCATTATTTAATGCTCCGATTAACATAAATGAGGTAATTAATAGCATTAAACGTTTAAAATTAGGAAAAAGTGCAGGCCCAGATGGAATTCTGAGTGAAATGTTGAAAAACGCTAACTCAGTAGCTATTGATTTTCTTGTGATTTTGTTCAACAGACTGTTTAATGATGGAATCTTCCCTGAAGCCTGGGCTAAATCTACCATCATTCCTATTTACAAAAAAGGAGATCCTAATAACCCAGATAATTACCGTGGGGTTGCTTTGACTAGTATTGTTAGTAAGATCTATACCCACATTTTAAATAGAAGATTGACAAAATGGTCTGAGCGAGAAGAAAAGATTATTGAAGAACAAGCCGGGTTCCGTTCAGGTTATAGTACGATAGATCATATGTTCACTCTTTTTGCCTTAGTCCAATCTTATTTACTAAAAAACAGAAAATTATATGTTGCCTTTGTCGACTTTCGGAAGGCGTTTGACTCCGTCAATCGAAATAAGTTGTGGATCAATTTGCGAAACAGCGGAGTGAATGGAAAACTATATATGGCTCTTCGTGGTGTGTACAGTTCAGTGTTAGCATGCGTGAGAGATAAATATGAATATTCTGATGTGTTTGAATGCCCAAGAGGTGTTAAGCAGGGATGCTTACTCAGTCCACTTATGTTTTCCTTTTTCATTAATGAACTGGCAGTCGAAATAATGAAAAAAGGTAAACACGGCATTCAGCTAATTCCTGGTGCGGTCGAGATTTTTCTCATGTTATTTGCTGATGATGTATTACTTTTATCAGATACAGTTATGGGTCTCCAGAACCAACTAAATAGTTTGAAACAAGAAGCTGATAGATTATGTCTTACTGTAAACCTTGACAAAACAAATGTAATGGTTTTTAGGATGGGTGGGCACCTTTCACGTTATGAAAAATGGTTTTATGGTGATATAGAAATAAAAATAACTAACTCCTACAAATATTTAGGCATGTTGTTTACAACAAAGTTAAGTTTGAAAAACGCTGTAGCAGAATATTGTAGAAAGGGGAGAAAGGGGGTTATAGAAATTTTAAAAACAATGCGTAAACTTAATGCTATTGATTCAAGTATATTTTGGAAGCTCTTTAATGCTCAGATTGAACCAGTTCTGACATATGGAGCAGAAAGTTGGGGAATTTATGATAATATTGATTTGGAAAAGGTACATACATTTGCTATAAAACGCTTCTTAAATGTCCCATTGCACAGTTCAAACACAGTAGTATATGGAGAAACAGGAAGGTACCCTCTGTATGTTAGAACATATGTTAAATGTATAAAATACTGGCTCAAGTTGTTAAAACTACCTATATCCAGACTTAGTAGACAGGCGTATCAAATGCTAGTGAACGAACATGAGAAAGGAAAAGAAAATTGGGTATATTGTGTGAAAAATATTTTAACTACTAATGGGTTTGGAATTGTATGGCTATGTCAGTGTGTGGGAAGTGAGGACGGATTTATTATGGAATTTAAAAACAGAATTAGTGCTTCCTATCAGCAAAATTGGCACTCTAAAATTGCAAGTTCAGACAGATATAACTGGTATTATAGTTTTAAAGATGTATTTGAAATTGAGAAATATATAACGGTTGTAAATAATAGGTGGCATAGAATATGTCTGGCCAGGCTTAGGTCTAGAACTATAGGCTTGAATGCACACAAACAATGGTTTCATGATGATGATATATCTTTAATTGCTCCCTGCCCAATGTGTGGTTTTCATAAAGAAGATGATATACACTTTTTATTTAGTTGTAAAAAATATGATGTGATTAGAAAGAAGTGTAAAAATTTTGAAAAAAGTGTTGCTGTATATTTGGATTTAGTTGGAGTTTTGAGAATGGACTATGATGATGAATCTATAAAATCCCTAGCTAAATATATTGCAGAAGCTCTGAATATTAGAACTAAGGAAAAGCAAATACAAGAAGAACGTAGACAGAACATTACTTCTTAATGGAATGTCTTGAATATTGTATTAGGATATAAGTGTAGGAATCTGATATACTTAATTTGAATATGATTGGATGGTCGAGACAGACATTTATTTTTATTTCATGTTATTTTTTATTGCATTGATTGATTTTATTTCATTTTCCATTATTTTGTTCTATTCGCACCCCCATGTCATCTAAGCTATGTAAGCCAATGACATTAAAACAGTTCAGTGTTCAGTGTTAAGTGTTCTCTCTCTCTCTCTCTCTCTCTCTCTCTCTCTCTCTCTCTCTCTCTCTCTCTCTCTCTCTCTCTCTCTCTCTCTCTCTCTCTCTCTCTCTCAAGCGTGACCTTCAATTTCTCGCAGCAAATTAAAACTGTGCCTTTTTCGTTTACTCTAGTTTCTCGCAGTAATGATGACCTTCAATGTCCAGAGCTTCCAGACCTGTGCTTTGTTTTTCTTTTCTTTTTTGTGTTTTGTAATTATGCACTGACCTTCACCATCTGCCAGCAACATTGTGCCTTTTCTTTCTGACTGACTGACCATCACGGTTTCTTCATGCACTGAGTCAGTCAGTGGACTGTAGGCCTAATAAGCTAAGCAGTACTTCCGTGAACTTCCCTTGACCCCTGGCGAGTGCGTCACTAATACATACATACATGTATCTAGCCTACCAACCTTGTGGTAAAAATAGCTGACCCCCTTTATTCATATCCACGTGCACCGGTTAAGAGTGTAGTTAGGACAAGACGTTCAATGCTGCACTTGGTCATCTCCAAATTAATATGGAAAGTGACGCCATTCGACAATGTCGGTTTTAGTCAGCGAAACTTTCAGAATGTGTATCTTTTAACCATTCAATCCGAAATTAAAACTGACTCTAGCCCTAACCCTAACCCTAACCCTAACCCTATCCCTAACCTTAACCAAAATCTTAAACTGTCAAATACGCACACAAATAACACTTGACTAAAAACAAATGAGTGTTCCATGTTTGGAGATGACCAAGTGCAGTGTTGAACGCCTCGTGTGTTTAGGGCTTTAGGGCCACGCGCCAGCCATACTGCATACGATTCAACAATCCGATCGTGACAGTTGTGAGGCACGAACCTCGTGAACAAATTTTACTGAATAAAACTGAATCTGATTTTAAATCCTACTATAGTCATGTTTACTGTAATTTTTATTTATTTTTAGTTCCACGGGGGGTACACGAATACTGAATAATAATATAATATAGTGATCATTTATATAGCGCATCCCTACTATAGTCATGCGCTTAACAACTTAAAAGTTCAATTTTTATGCAAATAGGCATACACATACACACACCCCACCCACACATAGTTCCACGGGGGGTACACGAATCCGACGACACACATACCTGTATTTTTCACCACCACTCACCCCACCCAAAAAACACAATACAAAATACAATCAGTTGAACAAATACCTGTGTTTTTTAAATCAGTCATTTTAAAAAAAAGGTGTTTATAAATAGCATTTTTATTTCTTTTTTTGAAATTCACAAAGAAACATTAGAATAGGGCTACAGTGTATTGGGTGTCTACTTGAATGAAAAATGGTGTTTTACGTCCTCTCGGTCTGGAACAGACACATAGTACATGGGACATTTGTAAATACAAAGATGGTGGGAAAGATACTGGAGGCAATGCTCGGAGGCAGTGCAACACCAGTAAAGTCCCGAATTGATAACAATACAGGTAAGTGTAGCAGTAACCACGCCTCGGGTTAAACCTCTTCGGCTATGGTACCGCCACATAATTATGACCTATCAACCATTTCAAGTAGACATGGGCTACAGTGTATTGGGTCTCCACTTGCGTAAAGTGAGCGTAGGGGAAGACGGGGTAAAAAGCGCATGGGCGGGTAAGAAGCCCACCCCAATTATCTCATGAAATAAAGAAAATTTCAGTCAAATTTGCCCATGAGACGAATGCTAGACATTAACGCTCGTCTCATGGGCAAAATGAGACTGAAATTTGCTTCATTTCATGAGATAATTGGGGTGGGCTTCTTACCCGCCCATGCGCTTTTTACCCCGTCTTCCCCTAAGTAGGAGAATTACATTTAGACGAAAGTAGGCCTATATTCCACGTGAACTGAATCATGGCTCAGGGACCTCGTCACAATCGGATCGCATTGCTATCGAATCGTATGCAGTGTGGCTGGCCCTATATCCCCCCCCTCCCCCCCCCCCCCCCCCCCCCCATTTTCTTAGTGTGTGATACTAGCGCTCATGCGGGCTCTGTGCGCTTCTGCTCGCTTGATCGAGTCGCCATGTCATCAGGGCCCCCCAAAATGACAAGTTGCTTGTCAACATCGAGGTACTCAAAATTATTATTATTTTTTTAAAAAAATTATTTATGTTCTACGTCGGTGCTTGTCAATGACAGTTTTCAATGCGAAATTGTGTGTGTGTGTGTGTGTGTGTGTGTGTGTGTGTGTGTGTGTGTGTGTGTGTGTGTGTGTGTGTGTGTGTGTGTGTGTGAAATTGTGTGTATGTGTGTGAAATTGTGTGTGTGTGTGTGTGTGTGTGTGTGTGTGTGTGTGTCTTTCATTTAAAACGTCTATCCACTTCTCGTGATTGTGACGAGGTAATGGGTTAAAAGGCTAAGTCTCTAGGGAAGACTTTAGATAATTTGCCTTTAACCCACTTCTCTAGGGTATGGGAGATGAGCAACTTTCCCAGCCCCTTTTCATCTAATAAATTTATATTTGTGCCCGGGTTCTGGCTCGTCAGATGGTTGTAAGAAATACAAGTGGTTGAATTGCTCTAAATGGCAGACAGAGAGAAGTAAGGTTTTACATGAAATTACAAGACCCACTCTCATCAGTCTGACCAAAGGGTTCAGGATTATTTGACACTTGTATTTTATTTACTCCCAAAATCTGCATAAGATTATGCAACAATAATAATAAAGCAGCTCAATGGCGCCAAAACAAAATATGGTTAAAACACAATGAAATCCGAAAGGATTCACAAGACTTTTGTCTTTCTATAAGGTTCGCCCCATGCCGGAAGGGTTACTAATTATCTTCGGTGTCCGTAGGAAAGTTCAAATGATTGGCGCAGTCAGGTAGACTTAGCTGTTTGAAGTTCTGGGCTTGCTCGTCAGGTGAGAGTAGCTCCCAGTCGTTCCGGTTACGGCTTCGCGGGATGGCACGGTTCAAGCGTGGTCTCCTCGCGGATTCTGGGTGCAGGTTGTCTTGGCGACGGACCCGTCTTGGTGCTTGGTGGAGTCCGGGATGATCGTCCGGCCCACGATGCCCTGCTGATAATCACAGGAGAAGGTGGATGTAGATCTCTATGGCTTAGAGACAAGGGGCTTCAGTCGGCAGGGAATTAGTGAATCCCAACCGGCTTGAAGGCTTCCCTTGTACAATAGCACTACATGTAGTTAATAAATAAACTGAATTTCAGTTAACAAACTGAGATCAGTAAAACATAAAAGGTGATCAAGACAACATCACTCTCCATCCAACACCTGGAAAGGAATGGTATCATAAAGTGCAAGATTGCGGCCCATAGGTTTCCTACTAAAAATAGACAAAAGGGTTAGTAGGCATAAACTCCGGTTCTGGTACCAAAAGTGTTCAAGTCAAAAACACACACACACAAATAATCAGTGCACATAAATAGAATAGAATGTTTACCACTTCTTTTCTATAACATATCTATCTACTCCTTATTCATCATTGAACATAGGATCTAGATCAAAAATAGAATCAAACAAACAAGATCTCAATCACCTGCCATCAATAATACTTACTAGTGGGCTTATGATGACTGGTTGTGAGTGTTGCTCTAGCTACGTTTCAGCATCTTGTGTGACAACTTTTTCTCACCACTCCAATTATAGCCTTCACTTTCAAACAATGAAAGCCTGCTATTGGTGTATTACAGTCCACACGTCACAATTTTGCTGTTCTAATTGTACCGAACAATCACGCGCCTATTCCATCCTTAGCACATTCCTGACATTCCTAACCTTGTGATTGAAAAGGAAAAACCGTGTTCAAAGGGAGATAACCTCGGTTGTCACTTTCTTGTGATGAGCCGGTAGAAAGGGGGTTGGGGGGGTGAAGGGAGATAACCTCGGTAGGTGGTACGTGCCGACCAGGGAGAAAGAGATAACGCCCTTCCGCGGCGTTCGTTTGAAGCAGCGGGGCAATTAACGTGGCGGCTGGACAGAGAAATGAAAAGGCGAAGGGGGGGGAGGGGAGAAGGGGGGGGGGTGTAGATAAGAAATAAAGAAAGCGGGTCGCGCGGGACACTTACGTCACAGAGGCCCCCCGAAGAAAAGATTCTGGTACCGGAATCTTCCTGTGGAACGCCGACTCCACTTTCGACTTGGGCGACAGGGACAAATTAGTGGGGAGACTGGGTCGGCTGGAATGGTGGAACATCTGGTCGCAACACAGAGTTCAAAGGAGCAGGTGGGTTAGAGATCAGTGGAATGGATTCCGACTGAGGTTGGTGCGGCAATCCTGTGTTGAGTTGTCCCAAGGTTGATTGCAGAATAGCAAACACCTCTTGCCTGAGTTTCCCCTTTAGCCTGGATTCATCATTGCTGATGATGTGGTTTGGTAGGCCGATTCGGGCGAAAATGGCTTTGAGTGCCGCAGCTATCTGACTAGCATCAAGTGAGGAGATTGGGGCGGCATCGCACTGCATGGTACATATGTCGACCACGGTGACTATATACCGGAATTTCTTCTTCCGTTTAGGTAGAGGCCCGACCAAGTCGACTGCCACTCGCTGAAAGGGAGGGGTAGGTGACGGCTGTACGTGCGGCGGCCTGTCCCGATAGTACCTTCGGTGGGTGTTTGAGGGTACAGTGCTGCCTTTCACCTGAGGTACCTGTGGCGAGTGGTCTTGGGTCGTTAGGCGGACATTCCTTGGGAAGGATTTTCCAAGTTGTGGCGGACTTGGGGACTTGGGACAATCTGGATTGGCTCGCGCGGCAATTTGGTTTGCCGCGTTGAGAGGTTTCTTCCCTGCTGAGGGAGATTTGCTCTTTGGGAAGGAGGGAGGGAGTTGGTTTGTGGTTTGGGGAGAAGGGAATGCTGCTGACACAATAGCAGGTTGAGAGGGGTGCCCTAAAAACACATACTGTGATCCCAGTATGAGGTCATAGACAGGACTGTCCATGAGCACTGCCTTGATGGGTCCCTTAACATATCTGGTGTCGACATTGATTATGGCGACTGGCAAAGTGGATGGGGGGATTGCAGCATCAGGGCCTTGCAGAGAGATGAAGTCTCCCGTGTATGCTGACGCGGGGACTAAGGATCCGCAGACGATGGCGTCGCATGACAGTCCAGTGTCATAGAGACACTGAACAGGGATGTTGTTGACAGTCGCCTGTCCAACGACTGACGGTGTGCCTGGACACTGGATTGGGGAGGGGTTTGTGCAGTTCTGCGAAGTCGAGACGACTTGCATAGTTGCAACATTTTGCCGCTTGTAAGCAAGTTTCCTGCAGTCATCCCGATTGTGGGTGTTCGACTTGCAGTATGAGCAGAATAAGGGTTGTCCCAGTGGTTGTCGTTCATGGGTAGAACTGTTTGACCCACTGTTGGAGTTGGGGTTAAACCTGCTCT
>CM065697.1:28028939-28033939 GCA_017654935.2 Phymorhynchus buccinoides | reverse complement strand
GCAGATTCAGTCTGTGTTTGTTTCTCTCTTGAATTCTGTCTGTTTTGTCTATTTGTCTAACAGTATGTCTCTCCGTGTGTCTGTGTGTGTGTCTCTCTCTCTCTCTCTCTCTCTCTCTCTCTCTCTCTCTCTCTCTCTCTCTCTCTCTCTCTCTCTCTCTCTCTCTCTCTCTCTCTCTCTCTCTCTCTCTCTCTCTCTCTTCTACTTATTACTGATAATGATGAGGAGTGTTATCCTTTGCTGATTTTATGTTTCCATGATGTGACTTTTTGTCTTCTTTTTTCCTGTTCTTTAAATTCCAAAATTTCCCCATCCTTATCCCCCTCTGTGCCTCTTCCCCCCATCCTCCCTCCCTTTTCTTCTCATTTCTGCATGTACATATATTATTTAGCTTTCTTGTTTGATTTACTTTATTTTTCCCCAGGGCTGGGTGGAAAAAAAGCATGTAACTTGCTTATCTCATGTTCCCTGGTTAAATAAATACAATTTCGTTTTCGTTTTCTCTCTCTCACCATAAAATTAATTATGATGATGTGTGTGCCTTAGTATACCCCCCCCCCCACCCCCCCCCCCACCTCCGGTCTCCCATTTACCCTCATTGTCCCCCCCGATTTTTGTGTGCATGTGTTACTTAGTTTAAAATTGTTTGAAGTTTTCTTTGATTTCTTGTTATTTATTATTATTTCCCCATGCAGGGCTGGGTGGAAAAAAGCTGTCATTGCTTATATCTCATGTTCCCTGAGTAAATAAAATTTCGTTTTCGTTTTCGTTTTTCGTTCGTTCTCTCTCTCTCTCTTTGTATGTATGTATGTATGTGTGTCTCACGCGCGCAGAGAGAGAGAGAGAGAGAGAGAGAGAGAGAGAGAGAGAGAGAGAGAGAGAGAGAGAGAGAGAGAGAGAGAGAGAGAGAGAGAGAGAGAGAGAGAGAGAGAGAGAGAGAGAGAGAGAGAGAGAGAGAGAGAGAGAGAGAGAGAGAGAGAGAGAGAGAGAGAGAGAGAGAGAGAGAGAGAGAGAGAGGGAGAGAGAGAGAGATAGACAGAGAGTGAGAGAGAGAGAGAGAGAGGGAGGAGAGAGAGAGAGAGAGAGAGAGAGAGAGAGAGAGAGAGAGAGAGAGAGAGAGAGAGAGAGAGAGAGAGAGAGAGACAGACAGACAGAGAGAGAGAGAGACAGAGACATAGACAGAGACAGGGAGACAGACAGAGAAACAGAGAGAGAGACAGAGAGAGGATATCGATTCAAATATCACACATTCACCAAACGCAAGCAAGGATAAAGCTTATATTATTGAGATGCCGCCAGAACCAGAACCTAGACAGGACTCAACGACAGGAGGACAGGCCCCGAAAGGACATACATCGTGTAAGTAAAACCTTCAGTAATCTTACGCTTTGGTCACACACACACCCACCCTTGTCAAATAAAGCTGTCCAGTGTCCAGTGTCCAGTGTCCAGTGTGTACGACCCTCAATCTCAGAGTCTGCTTCTTTGAGTTTTATGAAAACAGTAATGTTGTTGCCTGTCTGTCGTTTCCGACAATGACGGCCAGATAGCAGAAGGGGGGCAGATACTATTCTGGCTGGCTGGGCGAGACTTTGTTTATAGTGGATATGCCTTGCCCAGGGTACATCCCCACTCTCTGGGCCAAATGGGATTTGAGGACGAGAGTCGGCGTTGGGGAAGGTCCGTCCTCAAAGGCCAACCAATCACTTTGGCTGCAGCACCAGAGCCGGTACAAGGCTCTCCCCCCCCCCCCCCCCTCGTTCGAGTCATACGACTCATAGTCTTCCACGAAAGACTAAGCTGTAGCGTGATATTCAAATACCGCAGAATATCATGTGTAGTACAGCTCTCATTTACTATTGGCCCTTAATACAGGCTAATGTCAACCAGCGATACAAGCCACGAAGGATGGAAGTTCAGTTTAACGTCGCGTATCGGCTTTCGCCATGTACGACGGGCTGAACAAACCAACCATGGTATAAACAAAAATTCATGTTCCTGAATCACTGTCTTAGCCAAAAGGCCGAGAAGCGATCAAGATTCAGGATTCAGTCATGAAAATCAATAGGCTGATCCTAACCCTCTCTTTCCCGAACTGGCAGATCATTGGTTCTCGATCAGTGACTCTTTTTTGTCCCGCATCCTGAAAGCATGAACCTACGCATCAGCGTTGCTACCACAGGTGGTACATAAACCTATTAGTACCTACCTACCTACCTACCTACCTACAGGATAACGGTCTCTGTTATTGCTACCGAGATAACGACTCGAGATAACGGGCACCCGATGACGTCATCACTTTGTTGGGGGCCCGGATGTAGGTTGTCAGGCACCAAGGCAATAAGACACTTAGTAGAGAGTTGCTATCGGTTTTTGAATCGACTGCTGGTGTTTCGGTCCCTTTTTACCTACTAAGACGAACGAAACAACAATGCTCACAATAATAAAGACGAAACGGCGGAATCGATTTGTGAATGAAGTAATGTTTCTTTGTGCTTTCTGGTCGTTTCGGTTGGCTTTCTCATCATTCTGTATTTTCTGTCTATTCATAATGTTTTTGTTAATTCGTCCTTCCTTTCTTTGTCATTCATTCATTCATTCATTCATTCATTCATTCATGCATTTCTCCTTTATTTTAATTATTTTCTTTCCTACTTTCGTTCTTTCTTTCTTTCTGTTTTGTCCGTCTGTTCGTTCGTTCTTTAGTTTAACGTCTGTTCACCCGCAAGTGATATTAGACCCAAAAAAAAATAATAAAAAAAAATTATAAAAAAATAAAATAAAATAAAAAGTATTGAAGTGAGAGTGTGTGTGAGTGCGTGGATGGTAGTATTATTATGTGTTTTCCCTACACATCTATTCATACAAATCTAACTGAGTGCATATAAAAATTACATTAACAGATATATAAGATGGGAGGAAGTGGGGGACATACAGTAACATTTCAAACTGACTTATGTAACATGAAGAGTTAAACAAGTGTGTCTTAATTTATAAATGGCTAACAACAAAAATATAATAACACAATTTAAACCAACAATTAATTAGTAACTCAAAGAAAAATACCAACAGGACTTATGTGCAGGATTTCTGAAAAACGTTTAAGGAGATTAAAGTTGTTTAATATTTTTTCAATGGTTAAAGGCGTTTGATGGTTCAGCAATTCACCATCAGTTTTGTTGATTTGTTCTTTAATTCTAGGACAATATAGGAGCAAATGATTTATAGATATTTGATTTCCACATATGCAGTTAACATCTTTAGAAAATTTTGTTTTAAAAGCATTTAAACGAAGTTTAAGCATCAAAGATACGATTTGTCTTAAACTTGTATCTTTGAGCTGTTTTAAAATTAAGTAGGAATTCATTGTACTTGAGCCTTTTATACAATAGCGTGAATATTGACTGTCTGAAGTCATTAACATGCTGTCAAAATTTTCTTTGGTTAATTTTTCAATATGTTTATAATATTCATGCAGATCTAAATTCACATTAAGATGAATCGTTCCCTCGGAATTACGTGCTGCACTTCTAGCTGCTCGATCAACCAATTCATTTGAGTATATTCCGCAATGGGAGGGAACCCAATAAAAAGTTACACTAATGTCTTTACTCGATAATTGATTAATTAAATGTTTGATCTCTAATATCATTTCAAGGCGTATGTTAACATTTTGACCTTTAATAGCTTGTAATGCTGATTTCGAATCTACACAAAGTAATATTTTACAAGCATTTATAGGTAATTCTGCGGTATATTGTAATGCCATTAAAATAGCTAACAATTCTGCAGTAAAAATGGAATAATATTTACCTATATAATATAGTTTCTCAATTTTTAACGAGGGTATTATAAATGCTGCTCCTGTATTCCCATTTTGAAGAACAGACCCATCTGTGTATATTTTAATGCATCCACTATAACAACTTTCCATATGTAAATTAACTAAGTTTTTTAATATGTTTGGAGATTGACTTTTGTTAAAATCTGTATGATCAATATCAAAAGCAGGTTTAATTTGTTCCCAAGGCGGTACTGGCGAAAAAGATGGCTTAGCTGCAATTTCTTTATTTTTTAATTCTTTACAATTAATAATATCGGAGACAAAGGAATTAATTGGTTGCAAAGATTGAATTGTTTTAGCTCGTTTAACAAAATCATGTTCAGTATCTAACTTAACTTCTTCTTTACAAAATGTGTCATATACTGTTGATTTTAATACAAATTTTGCAGCAGAAAGCTTTCGATATTCATCGAGAGGTAGAATACCTGCTTCTTTATATGATCCTAGATTATAAGCATGGGTTGGTACCCCAAGTGCCAGTTTAAAGGCTTTACAATCGATACATTGTAGTTTGCTTAACAAATATTTTGGAGCACTAAAGAAAATTTCCTGAGCATAAATTATTCGAGATCGTACAAGAGAATTAGCAAGACATAGAAGCGCTTTTGTATCTTGTCCCCAACGCTGTTTACTTATAATTTTGAGAAAATTTAAAGCCTTTCTTGCTTTGTTTAATATGTAATCTATATGTTGATTCCACTGTCTCAGTGGTTGGTGGTTGGGTTTTTTGGCATACACCTACCTCTTTCCATCCCCCACCCCCCCACCCCCCACCCCACCCCCCCCCATGGAGAGATAGTATCTTCAACAACCACCTTCCCCGCGACAGGTGGGTTGGTTCACGCAAAACGGGCTCAAGTGAAAGCCTAAAGTACCACAGCGACACCTCCCTTATAAGACCTTCAAAAAGCATCCAAAATTAGCTCTTATAAGGGAGGTAATTTTAACACTTACAAAGAAGGGCACTGTCTCAGAGAAGTAGGTCTTAACTGGGAGGGAGTCTTATAATGGGAGGTCTTAAAAGGGAGGTTTTCCACTGTATAACAAAAAGAACAAGAAAGAAAGAAAGAAAGAAAGAAAGTAGATTTTTTCCAAAAACAATAGAACTCTCCTCTATGATTATAATTAAGAGGGTGAATCCTAATTGAGACGGCTG
>CM065697.1:28011439-28013939 GCA_017654935.2 Phymorhynchus buccinoides | reverse complement strand
GATCGCGTGTCAAAATCACGGGTTTCACGCGTTTTTTTCCTCTTATAGCTGGTACGAAATCCTGTTTTGACCAGGTTTGACTCCCATACAAATGCCCCCACAATGAAAACGGAACATCATTTTAAAGAGCAGCCTCATTTTAAAGTTGGGGGCATTTGTATGTGGGTCACAGCTACCCAGAAAAAACAACAAGGGACTTAATCGTGGTGGGTCAGTGTGTCTTTAAAAGTGTGTTTTTATCAGAAATATCTGGTTGTTTTGTACACATTTTTTTAAACGTTCCGGTTGCATTTTCTCATTTTTGCCGATTCCCTGAGTATACGACTTGAAATCTTCATAACTTCGCAACAAGTAGTCCGATTTACAATTTTTGTTTGTTTGGAAAGCTCTTTCAATACAGAATAATGATTTAATAATAACTCAGAAGTGACCCATGGGACATCAACACTCAATAATGTTTGTGGTGACGGGTCACATTTATGATAGAGGAATGATTCGCCTGAAATTCAACTGTATAACTTTCCTTCAGGACTTTTCTGCCTGAGGCAAACTTCATTACTGGCCTGGGGTTGCCTAGAAGAAATTAAAAAAAATTAAAAAGAGCAACAAAATTCGCCTCTGTCTGTAATTCATTGTCAACAACATTGTTGATTGATCCACGTTTAATTTTCACTTTGGAATCGTGATTAGGGGAAGACGGGGTAAAAAGCGCATGGGCGGGTAAGAAGCCCACCCCAATTATTTCATGAAATAAAGAAAATTTCAGTCAAATTTGCCCATGAGACGAATGCTAGACATTAACGCTCGTCTCATGGGCAAAATGAGGCTGAAATTTGCTTCATTTCATGAGATAATTGGGCTGGGCTTCTCACCCGCCCATGCGCTTTTTACCCCGTCTTCCCCTACGTGCAATAAAATCATAATTATTACTTTCCCTATACTTATCACCACATAGAACGAAAACACTTGTTGGAGCATTTTTTGTGAGGCTCGCATAGGGCCGAGTTTTAGACATTTCGAACATGAATCAATTAAATAAAAGTGCCAAGCATAAGTGAAACGAATGCTGGAAGAGTGATGAAGAGATGTAACTCGAAAAACCTGGTTTGGATTGAAGAAAACATGGATTGAGACACGTTTTAGGCTCAGACATCGTTGTTCCGAGAATACCTGGAATAAAGGGCCTGACTGACGTTCTCCTGTTCCGAGTATGGCTGGTACCCACGTGTCGTCATATCCGGCCACAAGGAGCGCCATATTATGGGAGACCGCCATCTTAGTCACTAACTTTGCTTGAAAAATGCCAGATCGATGCTGCGTATTTGGCTGTTCCAATTCGAAACTTACCTAAATTGTATTTATAACATCTGGATGTTTTCTTTACACGTTTAGATAACATTTTCACTTTGCTTACACACAAATAAGGACTAAGATGGCGACACTTCCGTTGGAAGGGTCGAGATGCGCACGCAGGTGGGTTGGAGCCATACTCGGAATTCGTCCAGAATTAGATAAATAAAAATGATGAAATCCTACTGTACTGTGTTTCTTTCTCACTACATTTTGTAGTCCCTGTTACGTATACGAATCTTGACGAAATATTTATCAACAAAAATTGTAATCAGACTTTGTATTTGATTCATGCATGAATGAATATCTGGGTCTACTTGAGTATAGTCACGTGAGCGAAAATAGGCAGAAATGCAGATCAACACCCCCCCCCCCCCCCCCCCACCCTGTCACAGTCTGGGTTATTTGCGTTCTTTCCGTCTTGCCTTTATCATAATCTTCTACTAATATTGAATGCATCTTGTGTAAATGGATGGAAAAGAACGTCAAATATAGAAAACAATAGAAGTTTGAAGTGTCCAATCTGCAGTAAGAAACTGAGGCAAGACTGGAAAAAAGAAGAAGAAGAAAAAACCCAAAACCGTCGGAAAGAACCCATAAATGGAGGCAGGGTTACACGTGTTATGTAACTGGATGAACAGTAACGTTAGATAATCTGCTGTAAGAAAGGCAAGACTGGAACAAAGAAGAAAAAGAAAAAACCCAAAACCGTCAGAAAGAACCGAGAAATTGAGGAAGGGTTGTACGCGTTATGTAACTGGATGTTAAATAATCTGCTGAAAGAAAGGCAAGACTGAAAAAAACACCCCAAAACATCGGAAAGAACCGAGAAATGGAGGCAGGGTTGTACGTGTTATGTAACTGGATGAACAGTAACGTTAGATAATCTGCTGTAAGAAAGGCAAGACTGGAAAAACAAAAAACCCCGGAAAGAACCGAGAAATGGAGGCAGGGTTACACGTGTTATGTAACTGGATGAACAGTAACGTTAGATAATCTGCTGTAAGAAAGGCAAGACTGGAATAAACAACAACAACAACCGGAAAGAACCGAGAAATGGAGGAAGGGTTGTAAGTGTCATGTAACTGGATGAACAGTAACGTTAAATAATCTCCTGTAAGAAAGGCAAGACTGAAAAAACCCACCCCAA
>CM065697.1:28003939-28006439 GCA_017654935.2 Phymorhynchus buccinoides | reverse complement strand
GTATGTATGTATGTATGTATGTATGTATGTATGTATGTATGTATGTATGTATGTATGTATGTATGTATGTATGTATGTATGTATGTATGTATGTATGTATGTATGTATGTATGTATGTATGTATGTATGTACGTACGTACGTACGTACGTACGTACGTACGTATGTATGTATGTATGTATGTATGTATGTATGTATGTATGTATGTATGTATGTATGCATGTATGTATGTATGTATGTATGTATGTATGTATGTATGTATGTATGTATGTATGTATGTATGTATGTATGTATGTATGTATGTATGTATGTGTATGTATGTATGTATGTATGTATGTATGTATGTATGTATGTATGTATGTATGTATGTATGTATGTATGTATGTATGTATGTATGTATGTATGTATGTATGTATGTATGTATGTATGTATGTATGTATGTATGTATGTATGTATGTATGTATGTATGTATGTATGTATGTATGTATGTATGTATGTATGTATGTATGTATGTATGTATGTATGTATGTATGTATGTATGTATGTATGTATGTATGTATGTATGTATGTATGTATGTATGTATGTATGTATGTATGTATGTATGTATGTATGTATGTATGTATGTACGTATGTATGTATGTATGTATGTATGTATGTATGTATGTATGTATGTATGTATGTATGCATGTATGCATGTATGTATGTATGTATGTATGTATGTATGTATGTATGTAAACGATCAAAAATTGAAGAAGAAAAAACGAACACACCATTAAACTTTCCTCTTATGTATATATATATAATTTGCTTTGATAAAAAAAAAATGTATGTATATATGTATGCATGCATGTATGTATGTAGCCTATGTATGTATGTACCACACGCTGACTCACAAGAACATGCATGCGCGTGCACATACAGACAGACAGACAGACACACACACACACACACACACACACACACACACACACACACACACACACACACACACACACACACACACACACACACACACACACACACACATATACACAAACACACTCGTGTGCCTACACATCACACACAATCACAGAGAGAGAGAGAGAGAGAGAGAGAGAGAGAGAGAGAGAGAGAGAGAGAGAGAGAGAGAGAGAGAGAGAGAGAGAGAGAGAGAGAGAGAGAGAGAGAGAGAGAGAGAGAGAGAGAGAGAGAGAGAGAGAGAGTACGAATACGAATACGAATACGAATACGAATATGAATGTTTTTATTGAGGGTAAAACAGATAAGCTGGGTAGCTTTTTTACACTATTGCCCTCAAGCAAATAAACAACAATTAATGAAGAAAATGATTAACAGAAACGTAAAAACAACAACAAAAAACGGCAACAATAGTGACAAAAATATACAAGTAATATAATACAACAACGCAAAAATGGCCACACAACAATAATTCAAGATTAAAGACCCCCCCCCCCCCCCCCCAAAAACAAAAATCACAAAAAAATCCCAGTCTCTACCCCGCCCCCCCCCCCCCCCCCCCCACGCACTCACACCCAAAGCACTCACACCCACAAGCACCCCCGACATACCCCACCCCCACAAGAGACCTATGCATATATACATGCATACAAAGAGAGAGAGAGAGAGAGAGAGAGAGAGAGAGAGAGAGAGAGAGAGAGAGAGAGAGAGAGAGAGAGAGAATAGAGAGAGAGAGAGAGAGAGAGAGAGAGAGAGAGAGAGAGAGAGAGAGAGAGAGAGAGAGAGAGAGAGAGAGAGAGAGAGAGAGAGAGAGAGAGAGAGAGAGAGGAGAGGGCAGACATGCAGACAGGCAGGCTGATAATCAGACAACACAACAGTTTTGCTATTATCACTATATATGTTTTTATTACGCCCGTGAATCACCTTCAAACTTTGAACTCTAATATAACAAAAATATATATTTTTTTTAAATCAAAGAAGAAGAAGAACACATTTATGAGATGACAATTCAATAATAATAATGTTTCCAATAAAATGAAACCTTGATTTATTTCATCTGTCAAAACGGCATGTTCAATTTATTATTGGCATGTTCAAAAATAATTATTACGCGATTTGTGTTTGCCGATTATCTTGTTTGTCTTTATAATTATGTTCCTGCGTTTCTTATGGTGGAAAAAATAACACACAGTTGACGAGGCTTGCCTGTAAACTTAAAAAAAAAAGTCAATGAGCGTCAATTAGCTGCTTATTTCATCGCCAGGTGGCGACACACTCAAGTGGGGCTCCCTCTCTCTCTCTCTCTCTCTCTCTCCAAACAAAGGATATCACTAGGATTAGCCACACTTGAGTTTGTCGCCACCTGGCGGTGATATCAGCAGCTAAGTCGCTCATTGCAATTTGACAAAGTCTTGCACATCTGCAGTGTTGATGGAAGTCTCCTTATGGTGGGGACGATCTTGGAGGCAATGCCCGGAGGCAGTGCAACACCAGTAAAGTCCCGAACTTTTAACAATACAGATTGGGTAATAACTGACATAAAA
>CM065697.1:27986439-27998939 GCA_017654935.2 Phymorhynchus buccinoides | reverse complement strand
ACAGACAGACAGACACAGTCACAGACTGGTTGCATTTACATAAGATTTTAAGGCCAGTCAGTGCCAACAACTGCGATGACATCTATAGGCCGAAAAAAACACAACCCCAAACAGTTAGGAAAGCAAAACAATATCAGTTGAATGTTGGGCATCATATCAAATGCCCTAAACGACTAAACGAATTTCGAAGTTTGTGAACATAACAGTAACCTCAGTAACATTTAACTCAGTTAATTTTGATCAGTCTTCCAAATAAAATGCATTTGAATACAGAGCAATAGGCAAAGTACGATGCAAACACAACAGATTAATCGCAGCGGTGTGCTTTAGTACCAGACCTGTTTACTCTACTCTTTTCGAGTAGTATTCTACTCAATTTGGATCTCTACTACTCTTCAAAATTGAAAATAATGCTCTTTAACCCTTTCGCCGCCAGCCATTCTGCAGCAAAAAAATGTCCATTAAGCTTACCTGGGTAGAGAAACAAGTCTGTCTGTAGTATTGGGGATTCTTCTGTGACATATTTAAAGCAAGGCCTATCCTTACCTCCCAAAATTAAGAGAATAGGGTCTTTGACGTGGGTGCTAAATCATTGTGGTGCAAAAATGCGACATTGGCGGTGAAAGGGTTAATTGTTTTCTACTCATTTTCATTGAACATTATTTGATTCTGAATAAAACTACACATTGTGCACCAAAGCTACTCATTTCAGCTATCCAGACTACTCAAGAATTGTGTAGTAGGGGGTAAACAGGTCTGGTTTTACTTACGTCCACAAGCATCCCCTGCGCGCTTCTCTCCAGTAACGAAGTAAAAAATTGCTTCATTGGACTAGTTTTGCTACAAGGTTTAGCCTGCGCTACAGAGAGGGCAGCCACCACCACCACCACCACCACCAACAACAACACTGACGTTCTCATCTGGGAGAAAAGGAAAGAAAATGATATGAAACATTTAAAGACACAGACCCAGTGATAAAAAACAATTCATATACAGAGGCAAAACACATTTCGTTTTGAAAATAGAAAAATAGAATCAGGCTTTATAGTAGCAAAATGTAACGCTTTATGCAGATTCCTTAAAATAAGAAGAATTATACTGCTCACAAAAAAAGATGGAGATATTGACATTTTGTAAAATCACCATGGGTTCAAAAACGAAATTAACACAACAAAATTCATTTGAAAACAAAAGTATGTTCGTTCTTGAACATTAAATCGAAGACTCAAATCAATTTTGAAATAAATGTCACGTGACTGCCAGAGAAGATGGACATCAAATAGATCGCGGAAATGAAAGATCGGTATGCTGCATTTTGACAACTTCACAATGACAGCCAAGCATTCTTGATCGAATATGCGTGAAAAGTCGGAGTGCATAATCTCATACTATTGTAATTATTGCTCAGTTTTGAGGTTTGGTTGAAACATGGGCAAGAAAGAATTCAAGGGACCTAACCATGTAGAAAACAACAACCACAAATCAGCCAAAAATGGAGATACGAGGTTTTGATGGGACACGGGCGATATTTAATTTGAGACACTCTTTCCAAGATTCGGTAATCACATGAGTACTTACAAAAAAATGCAAAAAACAACAACAAACTTTAGCCCTGTCACTGCCAGCCATATTTCAGCCAAACTTTTCCATTAAATGTACCTGGGTAAAGAACAAAATCCATAGATCTGCAGTATTGGGGATTCTTCTGTGACATATATATATAAAATAAGGTATATACTTACTTCCCAAAACTAAGACAACAGGGTCTTTGGATAATATACCCCAATTTGATGCCTTTTAGTGACACAGGTATTAAATCACTGTGGTGCTATAATGTGACTTTGGCGGGGAAAGGGTTACCAATTGTTTTCAGTCACAATTGAATGTGGCGGACCACAATCCATGTCTGTCTCGACAGGTAAAGGTCGGAATACACGTTGTTAGTTCTTCACTCTTTCCTCATGGCAACACATTGATACTCTAGCAATACTGATAATACTTGCCTATTTCTATGTTGCCATGGGGTATGAAGTATGAAAACTAACGTAGAGCTTAGAGCTTTAAACCCTTTCAACGCTAGCTATTCTTCAGCCAAAAATTACCATTAAGCTTACCCGGGTAGAGAAAATATTTTTTCTGGAATACTGGGGAAAGCCTTTGTTACGTGCATAAAATGGGGCCTATCCTTACCTCCCAAAATGAAGAACATATTAAGGTCACTGGATACCAGACCCTCAGTTGATGCCTTTTAGTGACATGGGTGTCAAATACTTGTGGTGCCAAGAGGTGACAGTTGCGATGAAAGGGTTGTAAAGGTAAAGCGCTAGGGGAAGACGGGGTAAAAAGCGCATGGGCGGGTAAGAAGCCCACCCCAATTATCTCATGAAATGAAGCAAATTTCAGTCTCATTTTGCCCATGAGACGAGCGTTAATGTCTAGCATTCGTCTCATGGGCAAATTTGACTGAAATTTTCTTTATTTCATGAGATAATTGGGGTGGGCTTCTTACCCGCCCATGCGCTTTTTACCCCGTCTTCCCCTATATACATTTTATTTATACAAATAAATAACGTTTATTTCGATTAATAAGCTAAAGTATCGTCTCAAGTCATGGTTGTTTCATTGCTAAAACTAGGATCACGAGGAAATGAGTTTAACGTCCTCCGACAGGGTACAGGTATACTACATATGGGATATGTTCTGCGTTCCCATGCCAAAAGGCCATACTGGGTAAGGTACGTACGCGTCCGGTTTTCAGTTTTCGCTGGTCTCCCCGCTGTGTACAGCCGACACATTCTGATTGCGGAGGAGCTCAAAGGAGAAACATTATTTTGGAAGATTATTTTTTGGGACAAAAGGCAGGAGAATGGGCCAATAAATCAGAAAGATAGTAGATGATAGAAGACAAAGGGAAAAGGCAGAGTCAAAGAGAGTGGCAGATTAGAGGAAGTTACAAGCACAGAACTTTCAGAAGGTGGGGGAACTATTTTTACGAAAGATTCCCCAGTATCTCCACGGGGAGCACATATGGGACATTTCTATATTTTTTTTAATGTAAAGACAGTGGGGCGATCCTGGAGATACTGCAATACCAGGTCGACCCATTAGCATATTTTAATTTTTTTAAAATTTAGCCATGAGCTACAACCACGAACTAATCAGAATTTGTTTTTTGCATTTACGATTAAACAAAAAACACAAACGCCCGTCATTTGTGGCAGAGTTTCAAGTGAATTGCTCACTTTTCATCAGGCTATAATTACTGTTGAGATATTTATATTTACATTGACATTAAAACAGAAAACCCCACCAAAATAGTGGACATGGAGCGGAAAAGTTTCAGGGGACTTTGCGTCTTATAATACGTTATAAACTTTCTATATATATGTGACCCAGCACTACGAAAGGGACATTAAGTGTTAAAATGACCATTCTGAGAAAACTATACAGTTGGAAACTTCAGACAATACTCTTCCCTATGATACAAGAACCATTTTCGTATATGTTTCCGTTCCAGAGTTATGAGCATTGAAAGTTAGTAGGGTCAGCCATTTTGAGAACACCCACTCCAAAGTCTAGCCTTGCTGAAGAAAATGCATTGACCTACCCGTTTTATCGCATTTATAAAACAATTTTGATACCATAATTATGAAAGGTTGTCCTTTATAAATATGAAAGATAAGATGTTAGAGAACACGACAATGCCCATAACTCAAAATGGACAAAAAAAAGGATATTTTTGACTTTCCAAGCCCGTTGTGAGAAACTACCCCAGCGACTTAACTCCTTGACTGCCACCAACGTATCACGTACTGACCTGATGACATCACTGTCATCAGATGAAGAGGAGTAACCCTGATATGCTGGCTTTTTCTCTAACACAGTCAAGAGAGTTATATCCCCAGACCATAATTATTGCCAGATTGGCTCTATCAGTTGTCTGTCTCTTGGCATGATTTGCCCAATTATTGTTTTTTCTTTAATTTTCTCTGGCAGTCAAGAGGTTAATGTTCATTTAGTGATGCTGGGTCACATATATAAGAGAACTATCAAATGAACAACATGTGATAAGTATCAAGCTATGGGTGACGGTGTCGATGACGATGACAATGTCGATGAAGACAAGACTATTAAGCCCCTTCAGTTTTTAGTTTTGTTTGTGTTTTGTATCAAGAAAAGACGTCTTCCCATATACAAAACAAAAAGGTAACCGCGTGTCACTAAATTCACAATTATCAAATTAATAACAATACGCTCACTTTTGATTTCTTTTTGATTTCTTCTTTCTTTCTTGAGTCTCTCTGGAGCTTTAAAACTAAATGACAGGGACTTTTTCTGTCAAAGACCTATTGCTAAACTCACAGGCCTTATTCCCGACACCCTTTTATAGCCTAAAGCGCGGGCCTGTCCTCACGAACTAGGCTATTCGATACTCTCGTCTAGAAACGACGGGAGTCACGAATTTTGTTTCAGAATTCAAGTAGAAAATGAATGGTCAACCTATGGCGATATTTTTCACGCCAATGCACTAGGGGTTTATCACGCGATTTTCTTACTTGGGCGTAGTGAGAGAGAGAGTGATGGTAGGACCACTCACTGTCTCTCTCTCATTCTTTATCCCCAATTAATAATATAGAGAGGATTAGCCCCACACGAGCGTCATGCCCTCTGGCGTGAGAACAATCGCACTAAGTCTCTCATTGCTTGCCGAATGATTCAAAAGGACACTGACAGAATGGATAACCGATAGTAGTTCTTTGTGTTAGGCGGTGCAATCGTGTACACCCACAGCAGGGGCGGATCTGAGGGGGGTTTCCAGGGTTTCTTGACCCCCCCCCTCACTTTTCCCCAAGCATGTACCTTATACAAGGGTAAAACGTAAGAAAATTGATCAATTTTTGCTTTAATAATCACTAATTTGTCAAATGTTCCGGGAGCTTCACCCCCTGGACCCCCCACAAGGCCACTACACCCACCTTAACCCAGTACCTATGCTGCTCCATGGACTCCCCGCGGGCTCCCCCGCCCCCCTTACGAATCACTTGATTCGCTCCTGCACAGGTATCTTAGTATAGTATTACTATTGCTGTGTACACCTAATGAGAGATTTGTGCGAATCCCCCCGCCACCCCCCCCCCCCCCCCCCCCCTTTTCTTTGAGTGGTTAATACTGTACTTTGAACGTGCGATAAAAAAAACACCCACCCAGCCTTTACATAAGAGTGATGACCGAATCCTTTGAATTGGATCAGATGTCTATTTTGTAATGCAAAATATTATATTGTGTTTGACTTTTGCTTGGTTTGTCTTTGATCTCTCTCTCTCTCTCTCTCTCTCTCTCTCTCTCTCTCTCTCTCTCTCTCTCTCTCTCTCTCTCTCTCTCTCTCTCTCTCTCTCTCTCTCTCTCTCTCTCTCTCTCTCTCTCTCTCCGTATTTCTATTACTCCCTTTGTCCAAAAATCAAGTAATTATGGTGATGGCTTACGATGTATTATGTTCACGGAAGGAACATCGTATATTCACTAACCGAGTTATTGTGATGATGTTTTGAGCGTTAACTATAATGGCGATACTTTATTTGTAACATTTTGTTTTGGTGTGATTATACTGGTCAAAATCAAATAGTCCCCCCTCCACCCCTTTCCTTCTTAATCACTTTATACACATTGACTTTAATTTGTCGTGAGTATTCGAGTGTAAAAACCAAGCTATTTTGCATAAAATGTTTGTACAATCTGCTTTCATTGTAGTATGTTCACATTCGTTTCACTTCATATTTCGAAGATTTTGATATTTGCAAGTTGTTGCTGTTGCTATGCCTCTCTATGTTCTGTAATCTCTATGCATTTATATTTATCTTTGTGAACGTTGCAAATGTTGTTGTATGTATTTGTAGTAACCTCCTCCCCCTCCCCCATCCAACCCCAACGTATCTTCCTATGTATTTTTGTTCTTTTTCATCACCATATATTTGTTATCTTTACCCCCCCCCCCCCTTTTTTCCCTACTTGATACGGGCAGAAAGGCCTAATCAATAAAAGTTTTTGGATTGGATTGGATTGGATCTCTCTCTCTCCCCTCTCTCTCTCTCTCTTTTTTCTATATATGTCTCTCCCTCTCTCTCTCTCTCCCCCTCCCCCCCCCCCCCCCCCCCTCCCCCTCTCTCTCTGGTCTTCAGAATTGTTTCCCTTTTTTTCGTACTCAATGGTCGACTTATGGCGATTTTTTTTACGCCAGAGGGCAGTCAATGCACTAGGGGCTTATCACGCAATTTTCTTAGTTGGGCGTAGTGAGAGAGAGAGAGATGGTGGAACACATCCCTCTCTCTCTCTCTTTCTTTATCCCCAACTAAGAATATAGAGAGGATTAGCCCCACACGAGCGTCATGCCCTCTGGCGTAAAAAAAAAAATCCCACTAAGTCTCTCATTTAAACCACCAATTCAGGTTCACCATTGTTTGCTTTTAATTCCCATTTTTGAATCTTTTTCAATTATTTCATGTGCCAATTTGTGTTCCTTTTTTTTTTTACTTGATTGTTTTATGTCAAATGTTCTTGCTTGATGCATAATCCTTTATACCCTCAATAAAACATTCGGATTCGTATTCTCTCTCTCTCTTCGTAGTTGTGTTCGTGTTTCTATAGTCCCTTTGTAAAAACAAATCCAAAAACAAAATCTTGACCTTGACCTTCACCAAAAGGGGTAACAATCTGAGAAGATATCGGCTTCGTGCATTTTTTGGTTTGTTTTTCTGAATTAAATTAGGTTTAATCGGGGTGCACACCAGAACAATACTTGATTGTGGGGTGTGCGCGTCACGTTGAAGTCACGATCCAACAGCACATCAAGGATTTTGTTTGTTTGGGTAAATGGTTTATCTGTCCCCCCTCGCGGAGGTTTTCTTTAAAGAGCCACCCGATCACGTGTCAAAATCACGGGATTCAGGTGTTTTCCCTCTTATAACTGGAAAGAAATCTTGTTTTGACCAAGTCAGACTCCCATATAAAGTACCCCAAATTGGATGGAAGTTCAGTTTAACGTCGCGTATCGGCTTTCGCCATGTACTACGGGCTGAACAAACCAACCAGGATATAAACAAGAGGCAAAGCCTGCAAGGCTCACGTCTGATTTGTATTACTATAGCAGGCATGGGAATTCCCATGACAATTTCCATGCCTGTATAGAGAGAATACTGTTATGTAGACACTTGTGCATCTGAAAACAGAATTAAGTTTTATTTTACTGTGTAAATTAAAATTATTTCTATGCACCCCTACCCCTTTCTTTAAAATTTAATTATATGCATGCGCATGTAACATAGTGGAGCCCTATTTTTATTTTTGGCAAACAAGTAAAATTGAAAAGCATATTGACCAAGCTTTCAGAAAAAACATAGTGACCAATCCCCCCCCCCCCCCCCCGCCGGGGTAAGGGGGGTCGACGGACACCTGTAGTAGGCCTAGTCTTTGCCTGTGGGTCTAAGCCTATTACTCTTAGAAAATTAATAATTGAAGTTGCGTGATTCATAAGGCCATACTCCTGATCTGTTACTGTTTTAAACTGATTGTTCATGCGATGAAAACTTGTTCCACATCATCTACATTTCTGTAAGATATTTTATATTAGTCCTAATATTTTATTTTCGTTTCGTTAATTCCCCCCCCCCCCTCTGCCACAAAGCAAAGGTCAAGGTCACAGCCAGCAAGCTCATCCATGTTTATCTTCCCCTGTACAGTCTTTGCTCATGGTGATCAATCGTCTAGGCCTAACAAAGGATTCGTACGTCGAAGGCAGTGAAATCGACGAACCCTGGATTTTCCGTATATTTTTTTTTTCAAGACTGAAATGAATGTGGGCTAAATGTTAAGTACGTCGTCTTGATTATGAGGTAAGGCATGGACTCTAGGCCTAGGCCTTGTTGCCGGAAGTGCGGTAGGCTAAGTTATGCGCAGAGATGATGGGCAAATGAACACGAACAACCGTTACTCAAAGGCGCAAATAAAAGCTAAACAACCGGGCCGTCAACGCACACACTCGGTACATCCATTTGTTACAGAAAATATAAGTTGACGACGTTAAAATGTACCTATTTGTACACACCTGAAGTCTTGTGTTTCTTTTTAAAGAGCGTTTTTGTATATCTAATGGAGAGTCTTCTTTCCAGTATGTATCTCCTACTCGGTACAACACAACAGTTACAGTAATCTCTGCAACAAATGATTTTCTTTCTTTTGTTCCTTACCGATGTATCTGACTGCTTTGATCGCCATGACTTGAAGGCTCACGTCAAAATCAAGTATCCTGCTAACTTTAACCCTCTAACATGTTATGTTTTTTTGAGAAAATGACAACGTTAAAGTTTCAGTGGAGAGTGAGAGTCTTCTTTAGTTTGAAGAGTGTGACTGAGTCAAGGTTAAAGGTTGCACAACAGTAATCTCTGCAACAAATGATTATCTTTATTTTGTTCTTTATCAATGTATCTGACTGCTTTGATCGTCGTGACTTGAAGACTCACGTCAAAATCAAGTATCCTGCTAACTTTAGCCCTCTAACGCCTTTTATGTTTAGAGAAAATGACAACGTTAAGGTTTGAGTTAAGGTTAAAGGTCGGGGCCACGGACGCAACACACACACACACACACACACACACACACACACACACACACACAGACACACAACCGAACATGTACGATACTATAGACTCACTTTGTTTTAAAAAACGACGTGAGCCAAAAATGTATGTTCCTGAATCACTCTCTTAGCCAAAAGGCCGAGAAGCGATCAGAATTTGAACATTTCAGTCCCCAAATTGAAAGCCACAAGTCAGTTTAATAAGCAGCCTCAATTTGAATATGAGGAAATTCGAATGCGGGTCACAGCGACCCAGAAACAACCAAGGGACGTAACCGTGGCGCGTCACGGGGTCTTTAAACCTTGTTTGTCTGTTGATTGACTGGACAACAAAAACACAAAGAGAAGAAAGTTTGGAACAAATGGAACACTGGTGATGGCATTTGAACATTAGGTATTATGTACTTTATAGTCACAGAGGCGTCTCTGTGAAATTCGGGTTGCTCCCACCTGGAGAGGGCGTCGCAGCCAGAGGCGCGCCACCCAATTTTTTTTTTTTTTTTTTTTTGCATGCGATTTTTGTCATTGATGAGGGGGGGGGGGGGGGGGGGTAAATTTTTGACCAAATGACAACTTTTTCGTTGCCACTGGGTTTAACGTATGCTAAGTGCATGGGCGCACGGGACCTCGGTTTATCGTCTCATCCGAAAGACTCCACGTTCAGACCGTTAAGGCCTAGTGTAGAATGAGAGGAAAAAATCCCCTGTACCCAGGTTCGAACTCGGGTTTACTTGACACGAGGCGAACGCGATACCACTGTGCCACTCTCCCTTAAAGGGACACCCTGAAAAAAACCCACGTCGAGGTTGCCAGAAAGACCGCCTTTTCAAGGATAGGAACACTCACTTTTGCTCTGGTTTCATAGAAATCAAACCGTCAAAACGGCGATTCCTCCTTGGCGGAGTTGCCGGAGAGAGAAGCCATTTTGGACGGGGTGGGTGGAGAAAAAACCCCTAGGGGAGAGCACTTCGTGACAATTAGAGACCGGAATAACGTCGAATGTACGGTTGCGCCTAAGGTCGAAACAAAATGGCATGACTGACAAGTGTGCCTAAGGTCGAAAATGTCATATATGTTTTACGTTTGAGCCTAAGGTCGAATGCACATTAAATATTTGAGCCCAACGTCGAATTTCAAAGTTGTGCCTAAGGTCGAATGTACGGTTGAACCTAAGGTCGAATGCATCGTTGAGCCCTAGGTCGAATGCACAGTTGATCCCAACGTCGAATTTCAAAGTTGTGCCTAAGGTCGAATGTATAGTTGAGCCTAACGTCGAAATGCAGAGTTGTGCCTAAGGTCGAATTGCACAGTACAGCCTACATTGATTCAGTTCCCAGGTACACGGGCTTGGGTACCGACACACACACACTCAAATATCACAAGTTTCGCACAAAACATAGAACAGAATACATGTATACAGATAGTGAATTTTTAATGAAATATTCTGATTCCGCATTACACATTAATAATAATAAAATAAGTGAACGCTGTTAATATGACATTTGTGATAAAAAGCAACAACATCTCTCTCTCCCGCTTCCTCCATTGTGTTATTAGCACACCACACACACACACACACATACACACACACACACACACACACACACATACACACACACACACACACACACACACACACACACACACACACACACACACACACACACACACACACACACATACACACACACACACATACACACACTTCTATCTCTCATTCTCGATTCTTCCAGTGTGTTATTAAGACAATGCTAAAATAGGTCCGCTAAAATGACACAAACATTGGGATAAAGGTAAGCGTTACAAAGGAAAGGACAAATGAAAGAATGTAACTAAAAATATATCACAGTTAATGCAAACAGTTAATATATCATAGATAATTCACTCTTAGATAATTCTCTCTTCTCTCCATGTCTCTGTCTCTCTCACATCATTCCAAACACTCTGATCACGTTTATAATGATTCCCTGACATTCATGGCACTTGTTCGCTGGGGGAATCATCTTGCTTATCGTGTCCACGCATTGATAACAAGCGGTATGGCCACACGGATTCAGGACAGCGTTTCGGCAACAATGAAGGCACACAGGGCACTGATTGCACTTTAGATAGTGTGTGCCACCCGTCGCTTTGCTTCTTCGATAACAAATGTTTTCATGTTCATACAATGTAGAATTTTTGCAAGAAGCTTCCAGGATTCGGTACATCTTGACGCTCTCTTGCCGCCACACTGACATAATCTGTTGCAATAATATATTCTGATTTAAATTACTTTAGTGAGATCTTCTTCATCGAATGGCAAGAGCACATGCCATTAGTACACATGAAACTAACAACAGATGAGATTCACTCACCCAACTGTGGTGTCCAAGAGAGAGAGAGAGACACCTTTGGCTCAGCCATTAATTCGACCTTAGGCTCAACTTTGCATTCGACCTTAGGCTCAACTTTGCATTCGACCTTAGGCTCAACTTTGCATTCGACCTTAGACTGAACCGTACATTCGACCTTGGGCGCAACTTTGCAATTCGACGTTAGGCTCAACTTTGCATTCGACCTTAGGCTCAACCTTAGGCTGAAGTGTGCATTTACTTATTTTCGACCTTAACTTAACTTTACTTATTTTCTACCTGTACATTCGACCTTAGGCGCAACCGTACTTTCGACCTTATTCCGGATTCCCCTTACCTCCATTACTCGGTCAAATACCATAGCAACAATGCAACAATGGCGTCGAAGCTTGAAACCGCAGGATGCGAGTCAACGACTTGCAAACATGTTTTTGAAAAATTAGGAGTGGCCAGTGGCCACAAACTGATAATACTTGCAAAATGTGACGTAAAATATAAATTACATCAATTTTAGAATTACGCATGGTGTTCTAAGTACTGTATGTCTCCTCAAACACACGAGGCGAGGGCTGGGGATCTACCTGATGGTAGAGTAACTTCCCCTGTTTGACAGATTGAATTAGGCAAGATCACTCCCACACACCATGAACTTACTCCCCTCAATTATTTCGGAACAATTCATATTACACTAGTTAATAGCGATTCAAACTGAGATCACTGTCCGTTGTCCTGAATAGCGGGGTGGTTGCTATACCGGAGACACGTTTAGAAATAAATAAGAAGGAACATTTTACAAACTCAGAAAAGAAATAAATCCGATAAATTGAGGTGCCCGCGATACCGGAGTGGCCGTTAAACGAGGTTCGACTGTAAGCCTATAATTATGTTACGCCCAATCGGTGATATTGCCCATTTCATGAAATAAGCGAAAAGGCTTTCCAAATTCATGACACGAACGATGTACTGAAAAATTGTAATCCCGTTCACACAAGTAGAATATATTGAGCTATTCTTTATCTGTGTCTGCATCTGTGTTAGGTACGTTGAAGGAGCCTATAAAGGCTACTTACTCAACGGAAAAGGGAGAGCGCATTGCGAGTTTGAAATACTGTCCTGATGGTATGACAGCGAGCTTAAAATACTGTCCTGATGGTATGACAGCGAGCTTAAATTACTGTCCTGATGGTATGACAGTGAGTTTAAAAGACTGTCCTGATGGTATGACAGCGAGCCTAAAATACTGTCCTGATGGTATGACAGTGAGTTTAAAAGACTGCCCTGATGGTATGACAGTGAGTTTAAAAGACTGTCCTGATGGTATGACAGCGAGCCTAAAATACTGTCCTGATGGTATGACAGTGAGTTTAAAAGACTGTCCTGATGGTATGACAGCGAGCCTAAAATACTGTCCTGATGGTATGACAGTGAATTTTAAATGCTGTCCTGATGGTATGCCAGCGAGTATATCTTGATGGTATGACAGTGAGTTTAAGATACTGTCCTGATGGTATGACAGCGAG
>CM065697.1:27968939-27978939 GCA_017654935.2 Phymorhynchus buccinoides | reverse complement strand
CCACCCTGAACACAACACCGTTCATTGCAAGCTTTCGTATTTATTATAATACTTCATCAGGCTTCATGATCAATCGACTGCACTTGCACATCAAATACCAGCAATTTATAGGCAGAAAGAAAGGCTCACAATCATTCCATTATTTTGTAGCAAATTAACTCCGACCACAACTCACTCCTGTTTATTTACAAGTAGAGGGGCATATCACACTGACAAACATGAACACATGAATAAAGTATGTAAGTAAGTAAGTAAGTAAGTAAGTAACTAAGTAACCAACCAACCAATTCACTGACTGACTGACTAACTAACTGATTGACTGACGTATTGACTATAACTACACATAGACCGACGGACTGATCTCATTCACTAATGCCATAAACCAAAGACACTGAAAAGAAAAGACTAACATCCGGTTCCTTTTCCCTATATGCGTAGTGAGGACAGAAACACTGGCTATGTCCCTTTTAAACGGATGGAAGTTCAGTTTAACGTCGCGTATCGGCTTTCGCCATGTACGACGGGCTGAACAAACCAACCAGGGTATAAACAAAAATTTAGTTCCTGAATCACTGTCTTAGCCAAAAGGCCGAGAAGCGATCAGAATCATATGAATTGATCCCTTTTAAACGTGACACATTTAGGTTAAAAACACGTCGATAGGCCAGTTGAACTCTCCGTTCAAATTCCAGTCTGAGTCTTTGGATAGCCGCCACTGTGAATGGTGTAACTACCCCACTAACGATAACTCTATCAGCCCGGCTCGCCGTAACTCTTAAGTAGTCCATCTGACCCTTTTAGAGTCTTTGTATAAACCAAGCGCAACATCGGACTTACTGTCGCTCTTTTCAAAGGCACGGTTCACGAGGTCCCGACTCAGCCCCTGGTTGCTACGTTCGACACCGACACTGGGGCAGATCTCCTTGTAGATGTACACCAGCTGCTTCAGTTCTGATTCATCCAGTTGGACACTGCGCTTCCGTTTGTCAGCAGCCTCTTTCACGGCTCTCCTCACCTTGTTGGCCGCTCGAGGACCGTTAGTCTTGACAAACCTCCTTACCCTCTGAAAATAGAAAATAGACATAATATGTGACCTAGCACCACGAAAGGGACATTAAGTGTCAAACTGACCATTCTGAGAAAATTATACATTTAACCACTTCAGACAATGTTCTTTCTAATGACACAAGAACCATTCTTGTATCTTGTTCCGTTGCAGAGTTGTGAACATTTAAAGTTAGTATAGTAGTCAACGTTGGCCATTTTGAGAAAACACAGTCTAAAGTCTAGCCTAGCTGAAGACAATGCAGTGACCTACTCATTTTAAAGCAATTAAAAGACCATTTAGAGACCACATTAAAGATAGTCCTTTATAAATATGAAAGATAAGATAAAGGAGAGCACAAAAATACCCATAACTCAAAATTGACACAACATTAATAAGATGTTTGACTTTGCAAGCCTGTTGTTAGAAACTAGCCCAGCGACCTAAAGTTTGACACTTAATGTCCTTTTCGTGGTGCTGGGTCACATACTGTAATAAAAAAACCCACCCCAACAACATTGTTTAGTAGAAGATAAGAAAACAGACATAAGATAGAAGAATACGTTGCCTAGTAGAGCATGATTGATTTGTTTCGATGACCCGCCACAGTAACACGTTCATTGTGTATTAATTCACATTTTTCGAGCCTATGTTTGTTTTGTTCTGTGTTGCAGAAACAAAACTATTGTTTGAGTCTGACATTTCAAACAGAAGCCTAATGTATTTCTTGACTTAACGTGTTGTGTATGTAAATGTATTTTCTCTCTGTCGTGGTCGTAATGGGTTTTTGTTCCAGTGAGGGGCATACAGGGCTCCCAGGGACTCCCATTTGGGGGTCTATGAAGGACTAACATTCTAAAGAAACCTAAAAAAAAAATGTGCAGGGGGTCCCAGGGATGCATTAGAAAAAATATTTTTGGCATTCACAAGGCCACTGGGACCTTCCATCCCGTCTCTAGGACCCTCTATTCTGTACGTGAATGAGTCCCTGGGACCCCTTGCTTTGCGGGACGATTGGGAGCCCTGGATATATGAAGAAAAACTGGGGGTTCCTTTTTTTACGGAAGCTTCTGTGTTTGTTCCTCTATGCCATTTTTCTGCGTGGAGATAGACGCATTGTTGAGGTGGGATGCTACACAAATGACATGTGTGCCTTTTAAAGGGGCACCCTGACGGATGAGTTTTTGCAAGACACACGTCCAGATCAGCAGGAAAAGACCCTTTACAGAGATCGCAACACTCACTTCGCTCTGGTTTCTCAGAAATCAAGCCGTCAAAAAGGCGATTCCTCCTTGGCGGAGGTGCTGGAAGTCAAATTATTTCACCCAAAGAGAAGGCGTTTGCCGTCTCTTTTGGAATGGCCGCCTGTGTTTAGACCAAATCGTTTGCACGAACGTTTCGCAATACAAGCCTTTTTATTTTATTTTTTTAATTTTATACAGTTTATCTAAAGGAGTTTCGCTCACAACAAAGGAAATAGCTCCTTTTTTTTTTACTGCTCTACAAAAAAAGAAAACGCTTCAACCACAATGAGTGACCTCCAACCACCCGATCCAAAATGGCTACTCTCTCCGGCATCTCCGCCAAGGAAAAATCGCCGTTTTGACGGTTTAATTTCTAAGAAACCAGAGCAAAGTGAGTGTTCCGATCCTTGAAAAGGCTGTCTTTTTGGTGATCTCGACGTGTTTCTTGCAAAACTCATCCGTCAGGGTCCACCTTTAAACATAGAGAGTTCTCCCTCTTTGCTCATTGAATGGAAACTATAGGGAAGGGGGGTGGGGTGTTTTTGTTTTTGCATTTTCATACAGACACAAATGTTCTGGGTTAAGAGCTTAAACAAACTCCGTTGATCTGTTGAATCCAGACACCTACTGAGGTATTTTCATATTCAATATAATGCCAAGATAACTCCATGGATGTAATTTTGGTTATCTTCACCAACCGATCTTGCTTTTGCCTCAACACATTAATTTGTGTCTGTTCAGCTGGCAGTCCCTTCGAATGTATGTTGCACCGTATAGCCGCAACTGTACACGACGTAGGGTACGTGTACCTACATGCGGATATTCCGGCCGGAAACCCGTGCGCAATCCGTAAATAAGTAAAAGAAAGAAAGGAAAAGATTTGCGCATGTGTCCGTATTTCCCCTAATCCGTCAACTTTATTTTACTTATTTACGGATTGCGCACGGGATTTCCGCATGAACTGTGTACGAGGCCTAAGGCTGTTAAAGATTAGGCTTTTGCTCAAAATGCCTTCTAGATGGTGTGGGGCTTGCGTTAACCCAATACGTGAAATTGCCATTTCGTTTCATGAAATGAACGAGCCATTTTGGTTTCCCATTTCATGAAAAGACAATTTTGAAATTTGCCAATTCGGGTAATTAACTATGTATGAAAAGTATCGTTCATTCATAGACACAGAGAGACCTATAATTCGTTCAAGCAAAATGCGAAATCACACAAATAAACTACTTTAACCCTTTCACCGCCAGCCATATTTCAGCCAAAAATGTCCATTAAATGTATCTGGGTAGAGAACAAAATCCATCTGCAGTATTGGGGATTCTTCTGTGACATATATAAAATAAGGTCTATCCTTACTTCCCAAAACTAAGACAATAGGGTCTTTGGATAATATACCCCAATTTGATGCCTTTTACTGACACATGCGTTCAATCACTATGGTGCTAATATGTGACTTTGGCGGTGAAAGGGTTAATATTCGTTTATTTAGACTTAATTCACGTACAGATCTAATACAATATTTTGGTTCAGGCATGTCCCTGGAGTAGTAAGTACTAGTAGTATTCACATGGAGTGAGTGGGGTAGGATTGGAATGAAATTACGATATAGAAAATGTTGCTCGTGTTCAATATCTGCGTGAATGGGGATAAAAAACCCTGATACAATACATTGTTCATTACATTAAAAAAGGGAAATGTCACGAATGAGCGGCTTAGCTGGCTGTTTTGACCGCCAGGTGGCATCCGCGCGAGTGGGGCTAATCCTCTCAATATTCTTAGTTGGGGATAAAGAGAGAGAGAGGGGGAGATAAGTCCCTCCCTCTCTCTCTCTCTTTCTCTACCCCCAACTAAAGATATCACGAGATAAGCCCTTATTGAGTTGGTTGCCACCTGGCGGTCACATTGGCCAGCTAGGTTGACCATTGGGCGTAACACATGCATCAACTTACGTCCATACCCCCCTCAGTTTGGCTCACTACCAGTATGGTCACCAGTGCCACCACCAGCAACGCCAACACGGACATCTGCATCTGGAATAATAAGAAAATCAATCATTATGCTTGCTCTGACTGCCGATACAAGGGGAGGGTCACAATTCGCCGTTTGTCTACTCGCCGTATATGTGTCTACTCGCCGTACTCGCCGTCGTTAGTCCAAACAGCAGAGCAGTGTCAAATCGCCTTTTTTTCCCAGTGCTATTTCGCCTTATTCACCGTTTACTGAATTGATGCCATGAATTGTGTTCTTGCTTTTGGCCGTAGGGCCGGTGTGGCGTTCTCAAAATGGATTTGCTCTCAATATGTCTGCGCATGTGCGAAGAGTTAGGGATAGGTTTAGGGTTAGGGGAGGGATAGGTTTAGGGTTACGGTTGGGTTAGGGATAGGGTTAGGGATAGGTTTAGGGTCAATTTAGTGTCAATTTAGTGTCGAATACACAAAAGATACAATGTTACTACTGCTTCTTATCCCTGGTCTATGCGGCGAAATGCAACAGATTGTAAAATTGAAAAACTTATACGGCGAACTAGAAAACGGCGAGTGGGGAAGCGGCGAGTTGGGAGACGGCGATTCGGTACCACGCCGATACAAGGAAAGAAAAGTAAGAAAACAAAATAAAACATGAAAGAGAAAGAAGGGAGAAAGGACGAAAGAAACGAAATAAAACGCAGAGAGACGGATGGACACAAAACTATTCAGACAAACACACAGATAACAAAAAGACAGACAAATACAGAAACCAGGGTTGAGTTTCTCTAGATAACTGCCGCCGCGCGAACAACGCTTACGCCAAAAGGGCCCTAAGAAACACTTTAGAAAACGTTTGCGGAAGAATATTACAAGCTCCTGTCTGATAGGTCCCCACAAAAATTATTTTATACAAATTTAATGGACCAATCAACAACAAGAAACGTATTCACCCCCTACTAGTTCCGGATAGTTCGCCGCTTGCTCGGTGTTTGGCAAGAACAAAACGCCACGCGAACTATCGGCAAACGAAGGGTGTTTCTTAGACCGTTTTCGTCGATTTGAGCGAGCGCAACGTAACGTTAGCCCTTGTGAAACGGCACCCAGTTATTTGTGAAACGACCGCAGTCAACAAAACAAAATTGAACAATCCATAATTATTGGACAATCCGTAATTGAAATGATGATGACAACGACAACGACGACGACGATGATGATGATGATGATGATTAAGAGAGGGAAGAACAAAACCCCAAATACAACACATCCACAATGAGCAAGAACATAATGATGGCGTAACAACAATAATTATACTCACGTTTGGTTTCTTTCTTAACGTCTCGACAGCTGCTGCGGAAATAAAATGAACACCTCCTTGCCGCTATAACACACCAATTCCTTGCTCCGTTTTATACCCTCCAAATCCGGACCCCTCGTCACGACTTGGGTAATCAACATTCAAATAACAAGATAATAACCGTCGTACACTTTCCCTTCGACAACAAAGGGGGAACCTGATTACAGTTGACCTTCACAAAATCGACCTCGTGACACCACGTGAATATTAATGGCGATTCGTTCGTGGCCAGGCGGTACGATCGTGTCCTGGTTATGGGTGCTGAGTGCGATCGATTTCCATTATTTTTGTTTTGTTTTGAGTGGTTTATAAGATTAATTGGAACGTGTTAGACAATTAGTCTTTTTTCCCTGTTTACGTAAGAGTGACGAATATGTTGATACTACCTTGTATGCCTACCTTCTATTGACTGTTTTTTTTATTGACAAATTTAGTTATTGTGTGACCAGCTTCTCTCTCTCTCTCTCTCTCTCTCTCTCTCTCTCTCTCTCTCTCTCTCTCTCTCTCTCTCTCTCTCTCTCTCTCTCTCTCTCTCTCTCTCTCTCTCTCTCTCTCTCTCTCTCTCTCTCTCTCTCTCTCTCTCTCTCTCTCTCTCTCTCTCTCTCTCTCTCTCTCTCTGTGAAGCCTGAAACATTAAAATTGTGCTCTCTCTCTCTCTCTCTCTCTCTCTCTCTCTCTCTCTCTCTCTCTCTCTCTCGCTCTCTCTCTCTCTCTCTCTGTCTCGTCTCTCCCCACCCCTCTCTGTGCCTATCTGTATCCATAAATAAATCCCCACCGGGTAGAGAGCCCTATCAATATCCATAAATAAATATAGAACTCTCTCTCTCTCTCTAATCTCTCTCTCTCTCAGACTCTCTCTCTCTCTCTCTCTCTCTCTCTCTCTCTCTCTCTCTCTCTCTCTCTCTCTCAAAGTTCATCAATGTCCGAAAGAGTTGGTCACCTACAGTTTCTTTGTTTTCGTTATTAAATACTTACAGTAACGCCCCGTTCCCTTCGCTTCACAGTTGTTTGTTGTTTTTTGTTGTAAAACTATGGTCCCTGGTTTTGCACAACATCACATTACACGACCACTTAAAATGCCCCCCCCCGCCCCATTCTCCCGGTAAATGTAAATATAAATGGTTATAGGAATATAATGTGACCCAGCACCACGAAAGGGACATTAAGTGTCAAAATGACCATTCTGAGACAATGGTACAGTTAGAAAGTTCGGACAATTCTCTTTCAAGTTATATACAAACCATTCCATTTGTATCTTTTTTTCCCTTCCATTTTTGAGTTATGAGCATTTAAAGTTGGAGTATTTATAGAGACCACTGCAAAGGTTGTCCTTTACAAATATGAAAGATGAGATGTTAGAGAGCACGCAAAAACACATAATGGATCACAAATTATATTTTTTACTTTGCAAGCCTGTTGTGAGAAACTAGCCTAGCGACTTAATGTCCCTTTGGTGGTGCTGGGACACATAATTATATGGTTATAGGAATGTCCGCCAACAACTTTGAAGCTATGGCCACGTGATTATCGCAGAGCCTTGCTCACTTTTCGCTCTCACTCTGTCATTGGCCCATTCATCATGTCTCCCACTACAGTCCTCCAGGTATTGTTTTATTCTGTTTGTCTTTTGGCATACTTGTAGGGGGTTGCCAATGTAGTTTGGGAGTGATACAATAATTAGAGGTGGGGGAAAAAACCGGTTTGAACCGACAAGCCGGTGCTAAACTTTCGCGGTTCGAAAAACCGGTTCGAGTTGATGTGAACCGGTTTTTTTAACTGCAAACTGAAAGTAAGTTTTTCTTAGAATAACGCATTCTTTTCGAAGAACAACACTGATTCTCAGCGCAGATTGGGTGTTTGTAAACCAAGAGTAGCTGTTTCTAGTTTGTGGTGGTGTATGGCTTTGACTTTGACTGAGTGTTAAGTTGAGTGTGTGTGTGTCATAAGTCATAAGTTTCTTTATTGTGTGTGTGTGTGTGTGTGTGTGCGCGCGTTCGTGCGCGTGTGTGAATATTCTGACAAATAAATATGTGTTTGCATAGGTGAAACTAGTGATGCGAGTACTGGTTAAAAGACCGGTTCGACAAAACCGGTTCGCAGAAGGAAAACCGGTTCTGATTTTTGAACCAGTTCTCAACTCTAACAATAATCTATAATACTAACAGATACAAGGCCTAAAACTTTGAATACTTCCATTCCTTCAAACACACCCATCTCAAAGGGTTGAAAGCAGTCAGTCATGTTTATCAAATCGGAGGAAGTCAAATTTCATACTGGATATGACATTATTTCGTTACAATTTAGCCAAGGAAGTGGCGTTTAGTAATTTCATGAAATACCTGGTGCCTTATTTCAGTAATTACGTGAAAATTACTAGGATGTTTTTTTTATAGTAACTTCATGTAATTACTGGAGGTCACACACATGTCATGAAATTACAGAAAATGTTAGGAATTTCATGAAATTACTGATTTCACATATTTACGGTAACATACCCATCACGAATTACGAATATAGGGGTCCACAGACAACGGGCTTTCAAACCATGGCCAACAGTTTTGAAGCGCTGCATGCTCGGCTCTTTCTCTCACGTTACTATCGGCCCCTTCAAAATGTCCCCCCCCCCCCACCCCACCCCGGGTGATGATGATCATGAATATTGTAGTCAGTGATTCTCAATCTACGGCCATTGAAATCCGGTCAGACATAGCCTACGTGTAGTAAATGAAGTTCATTAAAGACCCACTGTCCCAGCAAGATTAACTCCCTTGGGCTGTTGTTCTGGCTAGGTGTGACCCACATACAAGTTCCCCCATACACGATCGAGGCTGCTCTTTAAAGTGATGTCTCGTTTTCATGTATGGGGGAATTTGTATGGGAGTCAGACCTGGTCAAAATAGGATTTCTTACCAGCGAGAGAGAGAGAAACACATGAAACCCGTGATTTTCACTCATGGATCTGGCGGGTCTTTAAGGAATGTAGAAGGGGCATGAAAGACACACTGACGCACCACGATTAAGTCCCTTGTTTTTTTCTGGGTAGCTGTGACCCACATACAAATTCCCCAAACTTCAAATTGAGGCTGCTCTTTAAAACGATGTTTCGTTTTTAATTTGAGGACATTAGTATGGGAGTCAAACCTGGTCAAAACAAGAATTTTTTTACCAGCTATAAGGGAGAAAGCACGTGAAACCCGTGATTTTGTCACGTGATCTGGTGGGTCTTTAAAGAATGTATTAGGGGGATTTACCAGCGTGCACATCCATACATACGTTATTTCCCTGTCGTCTGCTTAACAACTTTGAAGTCACGATCCAAGGATCCAATAAAGGATTTTGTTTGTTTGTTTTAACAGTAATGGTTTCTTTATTCTCACTCAGACCTGTTTACCCCACACGGAGGTTTCATTCGTTAAAGCCCGGTGCGTTTTTAGCAACATCAGCATCAACAACAACAACTGTTTATCATTCGTCTGAATCATCAATTAGGTATCAATATTGCGTTTTGCTGGTTAGAAGTAAAAAGAAAGCGTTTGCACGGTGTTAAATTCTGACAGAGATAATTTGGTTTTTTTAGTTATTGCAAGGATAGTCGGAGGGGTACTAACTCAGCCTAGAGTTTCTTCCCTTAGCGGAAACCTACAAGGACAGAGACAAACAAGCAAACAAACAAACACATAAAATATACTTTTATCAACAAATTATGGGTAATAGTATGTAAATTGAACTAAACTCCCAAAACGATTGACTGCTTAGCCTAACTTACATACTACTACTACTACTACTACTACTACTACTACTACTACTACTACTACTACTACTACTACTACTACTACTACTACTACTACTGTTGCAGTGTTGACTTTTGAGGTACTGCATGAGGGTGAGGTGGGTTCTATCTTCGAAGGAAAACAGTAGAGGGGACAGTTGAGGGATAGGAAGGAGCGAAGGGGAAGGGATCATTCATACGTTGCAATACGAGACGAGGTTGATGAATTAATTTGTATTCTTGATGGCTTGGATGAATCCAATAAGAAATACACCTCTGCAAATAAATAAAGACAACAATATCACTAAAAGCTATTTACAGAAATAAGGGTAACGATTAACAAAATAATTGACAAACAATAACTGCTAACAGCCGATACTGTTCACGAATGAAAAACACCATAATGCATTTCCCAATACATCTACACTAATGTCAGTCAACTTGCCAAATGGATTTGAATTATATTCAAGTTACTATTTCAATATTTCAAGAGAACTCGCTTTATCAATATTGACTTTAACAACATCAATTCCAAGAAACTATAAAATTACTATTAAACAATAGAACAATAAGAAAACAATTCGCATCATTATCAAAACGACAATATGCTTGAAATAA
>CM065697.1:27961439-27963939 GCA_017654935.2 Phymorhynchus buccinoides | reverse complement strand
ACTTGATATTTTTGATTTTTGGAGAAAAAAGGCTCTGTGTAAATTGCACTTGATGGTTTTGGTTTTGGGAAAAAACCAGATTCCATGTAGATTAAAATTGATAGTTTTTATTTTGGAAAAAAGTCTATACGTAAATTGAACTTGATAGTTGTGGGTTTGGGAAAAAACTCTATGTAAATAAAACTTGATGGGTTTAATTGTGGGAAAAACGCTCCGTGTAAATTGAACTTGATAGTTTTAGTTTTGGGAAAACAGGCTCCATGTAAATTGAATTTGATAGTTTGTATCTTAAAAAAGGCTCTATGTAAAATAAACTTGATAACTTTGTGGAATAAAGCAAGCAAACACTTGGGTGGTTGTAACTTGACTTGGAAATAAATTAATGACACAATACTTCGGGTCACAGACCCTTCCAAGGTGCAAAAAGAAAATGAGAACAAAATCAAGGTAGGAAAACGAACAAACCCCCAAGTCCAATTACAACCACTCAAGTGTTTGCTTGCTTTATTCCACATTGAATTTTGGAGTTTGTTCGTTTTCCTGCCTTGATTTTGTTCTCATTTTCGTTTTGCACCTTTGAAGGGTCTGTGACCCGAAGTATTGTGTCATTAATTTATTTCCAAGTCCAATTACAACCACACAAGTGTTTGCTTGCTTTATTCCACATTGAATTTTGACAGCAGTCATTTTTTGAACTTACTTGATAACTTTGACTTTGGAAAAAAAATGGCTCCATGTAAATGGAACTCGTGGTGTAGACAATCTGAACGAAAGTGTTTAATATATTCAGCATAATTTGATAAATCCAAATCAGCTAGATTCAATAATATTGTAATCCTTTTGCCCCTGGAAAATAAACTTTTCCTTCCATTTTTATCACCCCACAGGGACTTTAGCTGACTAAAAGTTATGTATTGGATGAGCTACACTCTTATTCTGTATTCTTGAAAACTAGCACGAAAGATCCATTCAAGGAGGCCAGAACCAATATACGTTAGGTGGTTGCCATGAGCTGGGTAGGAAATAGCAGTCATTTAGCAAGGAGTACCCCAAATGGCCTGCCCTTCCCTGAAATAGTTGTCATTCTGACCTTTTCAAATGGGTCTGTGAAGCACGGGGCTTAAAACAAAATAGGCATAAGTTGATATGATTTCAGTGTAGCATTTCAGGTGCACACGACCAATGTTTCACCTCAAAATGTGTTACTTTATAAGACATACAGCTGTTAATAAAATAAAATAAACACATATTCAGCCAATCAGTTAAGCCTACGTAAAAAGACTGTAGATCTTAAAAACAAAACCAAAACCAAAACCAACAAAAACAAAAAGCAACACAAACAAAAACAAAAATATCAACAACAACAACACAAACTAAAAACAAAATTAAAAAATAATCTGAGCTAGGGTAAATCATTTTCAGGCGTGTTTTTTGGCGTACAAATTATGGGGTTTAATTAATAATCAAGTCTTAACGTCGAAGGCTTTATTAATTAAAGCGGTTCCTCGTGGTCTCAGTTCAATCATCAGGGGGCAGTACGCTTTATCAGCAGGTTTTCTTTTGGTGGTTCATTTTTTCTTGTTGAAGAAGATGTTTCTGTAGTAGTCGTCACTCACGTCTTCCGTTCCTCCTCCAGGCCTTCTCGTGTAATAACCATCGTAGGTATCGTCACCTCCTGTCATATCCGGCTGGGGCGTGCTTCCGTAGTGCCAGTTGTCTTCTGGGTACTCTGGCGACGTCATTTCCGGATCGTAGATCCTGCCGGGCCCTTTTTCTGGGTTGTAGTCTTCGACGTAGTCGGGCATGGACATGGCAAAGACGCAGGCTTGGAACACATCTGCAAGGAAAAGTAACGAGATTCGACTATAAGGGTACGTAGGGGAAGACGGGGTAAAAAGCGCATGGGCGGGTAAGAAGCCCACCCCAATTATCTCATGAAATAAAGAAAATTTCAGTCAAATTTGCCCATGAGACGAATGCTAGACATTAACGCTCGTCTCACGGGCAAAATGAGACTGAAATTTGCTTCATTTCATGAGATAATTGGGGTGGGCTTCTTACCCGCCCATGCGCTTTTTACCCCGTCTTCCCCTACGTACACATACATGCTGAGATTCCGTGCGTGAAACCCGTGCGCAATCCGTATGTAATAAGCATAGTATAAGGATGATGGTGGTTGTCTCCTGCAAGAAGAAGAAGAAGAAGAAGAAGAAGAAGAAGAAGAAGAAGAAGAAGAAGAAGTAACCATTTTAAAAATAGGAGACGATTTGCGCACATATACGAATTTCCCCTAATAATGTAAATGTTTACCTTTCTTTATTTCACGTATTTACAGATTGCGCATGGGATTTCCGCATGAACTGTGTACGAGGCTTAATTGTGTTTTGTTGTGATGGAATTGAATGGGCTGTCTTGTTGCTTAATATGACTGTATCTGGTTGTTAGTCTGTCTGTCTGTATCTGTATCTACGTCTGTCTGTCTGTCTCTCTCTCTCTCTCT
>CM065697.1:27946439-27958939 GCA_017654935.2 Phymorhynchus buccinoides | reverse complement strand
CTCATTTTGTTTCACTACAAGATAGCGAAATGCATTACCAGACAGTATGTGACAGTGCATGGGAAACCCCCCCAGACATAATCGAATTTTGACATGAATCGAGATTTTTATGTTTCGCGGTGGAGCAAAATGCCTTGTTGTTGATACACAGAAAACCGAACTGAGTTATCTTGTCTAGTTTTTTAAATTTTATAATTATTTTGGCATTCGAAATAGATCATTTTGCAGAAATTGGGCATAGAAGATACAACTCTGCCTCTTTGTTTCTGTTGACTTGATTCATAAAACAATCAAATAAACAAAGAAATCATTCAAAAATGGTCTTTCATGTTGTGGATACTGACAGAACACATACAAATAAACATAACTAGGGTAAGACGGGGTAAAAAGCCCATGGGCGGGTAAGAAGCCCGTGCCAATTATCTCATAAAATAAAGCAAATTTCAGTCACATTTTGCCCATGAGATGAGTTCAGTCACATTTTGCCATGAGATGAGTGTTAATGTTTAGCATTCGTCTCATGGGCAGGCACATGTGACTGAAATTTGCTTTATTTCATGGGATAATTGGCATGGGCTTCCTACCCGCCCATGGGCTTTTTACCCCGTCTTCCCCCATGCCCAAAATAGACAAGTGATATTTTTGGGGGCTTCTTGACTATTTTTGGCTTTTGCTAAAAACACACAAAAAACATTCTGAGCGACTTATGTAGTGTTTCCCCCCCCATGCACCATCACATGTAATAAATACAATAGACATACAATGCAGCCTCAGACTCACAGTCGACTCCAAGAAAAGCGTGTTTCACGTAGTTTGCACCCAGCCCCTGGTTAGGTTCGAATCCAAGCACGGGGCAGATAGTCCGGAGGATACGCGGTTCAAATTCTGGAATGTCGATGCTTCGTTTCTGTCGTTCGCTCAAGAAGTAGTGTACGAATCCCCAGATATCGTTGGCTGCTTCAGAGCCTAGTTTGTGGTCAGCGACAAATTTCAAGATCTGAAAATGAGAGGGAGGGAGAGAGAGAGAGAGAGAGAGAGAGAGAGAGAGAGAGAGAGAGAGAGAGAGAGAGAGAGAGAGAGAGAGAGAGAGAGAGAGAGGGAGAGAGAGAAGAGAGAGAGGGAGAGAGAGAGAGAGGGAGAGGGAGAGAGAGAGGGAGAGAGAGAGAGAGAACAATGAACAATATGTTACTGAACTGGGCCATCTGCCCATGTCAAAGGGTACAGCGGGGTAGGGACATCATCCGATGTGAAAATAAATAGAAAATACAATAAACAAGTACATGTAATTCAAACGTTCAAAAACAATACGTGAGGTAGATTAGAAAAGAAATCCAGCAGGATTTGTCAAGGAAAAAGTAGATAATTTGTATATCCAAGACTTACTAATTCCAACAAGTACACCATCATCAGTGCATCCACCTCAATCACCGTCATACTCACACACACACACACACACACACACACACACACACACACACACACACACACACACACACACACACACACACACACACACACACACACACACACACACACACACACACACACACACACACTATGCACATGAGTGTCAGAACAATGAGTGCTTGCACGCAAGTTTGCACAACTTATACAAAGGCAAAAGGTTCTTAACTTATCTAAGGTGAAAACGTTTTGCTTTATAGAACACATCATAGCCGAAACGTCTTTCCACACAACCCACAACACGTTCAGGTAACAAAGAAGTACAAGACTACCCCTCCTAACCCCCCCCCCCCCCCTACCCATCCTACACCCCCCCCCCCTCACCCACTCTCACAGATTCAGTAAACACGATTATGGGTTTCTGGTGTTAAGCATACATGTAAACAAATGAAATAAACCTTTTATTTATTCATGCAAGTCGATCTGAGTTGGAGTGCCTTGCTAACATATATACACCAACCGGGTAGTATAATTATATATTTCATAACAGTAGAGCCAATCTAAACTGAAATGGTTGCCTGTAAAATTTCAAAGGTCTGATCTCTAAGTGACTGATATAATGGACAAATGAACATGAAGTGTACTTCAGATTCCACCACATCTTTGCACTTTGCTTACTCCAAACAGTTTTTTTAGATTTAGAATAGCGGTTTGCATGGCATTTTACAGGTGAAACACCCAGTCTTAATCTTGTTACGTATTTTCTTATAGCAGTATTACTTAAAACTAAAAGATGGTCACTAAGGCAACGATTTTGTTTTAATAATGAGTAAAAGGCGTACCACACTTTGGTATGAATATCACTTGACCAGCTTTGTTTATAACAATCAATTAATCGTTGTTTGAACACGGTCAGAAATATTTTTTGATTGGTTACACGTTGTTCTCCCAAACAAAACCAACACCGAAACGATACAAATAAAAACATACCTTTGAAGCCCAGTTATTTTTTATTTTGACAGTGCAGATTGAGAAGCATTTTGTAGCATTCATGAGGAATGCGTTCAGGGGACATCCTTGTTAATGATAGCCAATCTCTATTTTCCTTTTTGGCTTCCCTTAGGATTCTTAAAGAATGCTGTGTGTCTTTACGTTTTTGTCTGCACTCTACATCAAACCAAGGTTTGTTAAAGGAACCTCCCAATACCATAGTTTTCAACATAGGATTAGCAGCTAAACTAACAGCTTCGTAAAACTTAGTGTTTCATCAATATCTTTATTCATCAAATCAAATGCATCAAAAATGCACCTGAATGATATAAAGTAGTCAATAGTACTTGATCCATTGTGATCTATGTAAGTGTAGCTGGTATCCATTTGTTTAGATTTAACACCATTGAATATCACTAAGCTAAACGGTTCACAGACACCCAACAAGTAGTGACCACAAGCATTTGTCACAGTATGATCTGATGCACGGTGGTAACAATCAACGTACGGCTCTCTTGACCTCGTTGACCGCTTCAGAGCCTAGTTTGTGGTCAGTGAACCATTTCATGATCTGAAAATTAGAGAGAGAGAGAGAGAGAGAGAGAGAGAGAGAGAGAGAGAGAGAGAGAGAGAGAGAGAGAGAGAGAGAGAGAGAGAGAGAGAGAGAGAGAGAGAGCGAGAGAGAGAGAGAACAATGATCAATGAACAATGAACAATATTTTACTGAACTGGGCCATCTGCCCATGTCAAAGGGGACAGCGGGGTAGGGACATCATCCAATGTGAAAATAAATAGAAAATACAATAAACAAGTACATGTAATTCAAACTTTCAAAAACAATACGTGAGGTAGATTAGAAAATAAATCCAGCAGGATTTGTCAAGGAAAAAGCAGATAATTTTTATATCCAAGATTTTCTAATACCAACAAGTACACCATCATCAGTGCATCCACCTCCATCACCGTTATGCTCACACAGACACACACACACACACACCACGCACGCACACGCACACGCACACACACACACACACACACACACACACACACACACACACACACGCATGCACGCACGCACACACACGCACGCGCACGCACACGCACACACACACACACACACACACACACACACACACACACACACACACACACACACACACACACACTATGCACATGAGTGTCAGAACAATGAGTGATTGCACGCATGCTTGCACAACTTATACAAAGGCAAAAGGTTCTTAGCTTATTTAAGGTGAAAACGTTTTGCTTTATAGAACACATCATAGCCAAAACGGTAGTATAATTATATATTTCATAGCAGTAGAGCCAATCTAAACTGAAATGGTTGCCTGTAAAATTTCAAAGGTCTGATCTCTAAGTGACTGATATAATGGACAAATAAACATGAAGTGTACTTCAGATTCCACCACATCTTTGCACTTTGGACAATCCAAACAGGGTTTGCTAGATTTAGAATAGCGCTTTGCATGGCATTTAAAAGGTGAAACACCCACTCTTAATCTTGCTACGTACTTCCTTATATCAGTATTTCTTAAAACTAAAAGATGGTCACGAAGGCAACGATTTTGTTTCAATAATGAGTAAAAGGCGTACCGCTCTTTGGTATGAATATCACTTGACCAGCTTTGTTTATAGCAATCAATTAATCGTTGTTTGAACTCGGGTAGAAATGTTTTTTGATTGGTTACACCCTGGTTCTCCCAAACAAAAACAAAACCAAAAGGATACAAATTAAAACATACCTTTGAAGCCCAGTTATTTTTATTTTGACAGTACAGATTGAGAAGCATTTTGTAGCATTTATGAGGAATGCGTTCAGGGGACATCCTTGTTAATGATAGCCAATATTTAATGTTTCAAACCTCTGAACTATAGGTGAGAATAGGTTGAATATGACAATCAAAAAGTTTGAAAAAGAGCTTTGGAGATTGATTACCAAGTGACCAAAGAAGTCGTAAAATAGCAATTACACCTTTTTTTGCTCTTATAGCCATATCTGTCAATGAAAATGAAAAGAACAAACCTGTTGAACAAATTATGCCTAAATATTTATATTGATTAACGACCTCTAATTTATTCCCATTATAAACCCATTTTTCATGTTTTGCCAGATTATCACCTTTTCGGAAGACTATTACCTTTGATTTGTTCATGTTTACAATTAAACCAAGTTTATTTGCAGTATCACTTAAGACATGCCGCTGCTGCTGCAAACCAATAACAGTGTATGATAATAATAGCACGTCATCATCAAACAGCAAAATTAGAATTTGTATTTGTTCATGAGTAAGTGTAATACCCTGCTTTCCTTTTTGAATAATATCATTTGCAAGTTCATTCATGAACAGTGAGAATAAAACGGGACTACACATTTCTCCTTGTTTTAGTCCTCGAAGACACATAAAGACATCAGAAATTTCATTATCAGAACGGACCCTAGCTTTGACGACATAATACATGCTTTGAATTGCTTTGTACATTTGGCAATTTATACCGGTTTTTTTCTTAAAAGTGACCAAAGACAGCACCTATCAACCAAATCAAAAGCATTAGTAAAATCTATAAAAGCACAGTATAACTTGCAATGATTAGAGAACTGCTTCTGAATTAGTGACATAAGGATAAATATATGATCAATCGTATTATGTTTGCGCATAAAACCTGATTGAGTCTCGTTTAGAATCTTATTTTTCTCTAGCCAAGTAGACAGCCTCTTATTTAGAATGTAGCTATAAAGCTTCCCGCAATCATTTAAAAGGGAAATCCCCCTGTAAATATCTGATGAATTATTATCACCCTGTTTAAATACTGGTTGAATTATGGCCTCAGACCAGACAATAGGAAATATGCCTGTATCGAATAATTGATTAAAGTACTTAGCTAAGTACAGACTAGTCTCTGGGCATGCAAATTTATATAATTCTCCTGAAAATACATCTGGTCCAACAGCTTTGTTATTTAAAAAAAAAGCAGAAACACTTTTTAATACTTCTTCATAGCTTATTTCTTTATCTAAATCATTACACTCCACACCGATATGTTGACATGTATTCAAATCAGGCCAACTAGAAACATTATCATCAACAGTTACGTTGCATTCACTTGGATTGAATAAAGCAGAAAAATGTGCATACCACTGCTCAGTAGAAATGTTATTCCTATTAATAGGTCTGCTTAAATAGCTTTTTTAGAGAACTCCAAAAACATCCTGGGATTTCCTGAATTGAAATCAAGAATTTTAATTATTTCGTTTTTATAAGTAGTCTTCTTAAACTTAAAAAAATCTTTGTAAACATTTCGTTGACTAACATATGAAATGCGTAGAAGTTCAATATCTTTATCTGTTAATTTATCATCTCCCTTGTCTGTTATATTATCTTCTCTATTTGCCATTTTTGCTTCCTTAGGATTCTTAAAGAATGCTGTGTGTCTTTACGTTTTTGTCTGCACTCTACATCAAGCCAAGGTTTGTTAAAGGAACCTCCCAATACCATAGTTTTCAACATAGGATTAGCAGCTAAACTAACAGCCACGTAAAACTTAGTTAGTGCTTCATCAATATCTTTATTCATCAAATTAAAAGCATCTTTAAATGTTAGCTTAACATTCTCTTTTTTGAAGTTATCCAAATATTCCTACATCTTCTCGCTGTTCCATTGAAATTTCTGAGTAACAGTTTTTGAAGATGAATCATAATATTTACGATATATGCCTCTAAGCTCTAAGTCAAGTTCTACAGGCACATGCTCTGATTCAATTCTCTGGCTGACAATTTAATTGACAACAAAATCAAAAATGCACCTGTATGATATAAAGTAGTCAATAGTACTTGATCGGTTGTGAGCTATGCAAGTGTAACTGCTATCTATTTGTTTATATTTAACACCATTGAGTATCACTAAGCTAAAGCTGTTCACAGACACCCAACAGGTAGCGACCACAAGCATTTGTCACAGTATCATCTGTTGCACAGTGGTAACAATCAACGTACGGCTCTCTTGACCTCGTTGTCCGCTTCAGAGCCTAGTTTGTGGTCAGTGAACCATTTCACGATCTGAAAATGAGAGAGAGAGAGAGAGAGAGAGAGAGAGAGAGAGAGAGAGAGAGAGAGAGAGAGAGAGAGAGAGAGAGAGAGAGAGAGAACAATGAACAATGAAGAATGAACAATATTTTACTGAACTGGGCCATCTGCCCATGTCAAAGGTGATAGCGGGGTAGGGACATCATCCAATGTGAAAATAAATAGAAAATACAATAAACAAGTACATGTAATTCAAACTATCAAAAAGAATACGCGAGGTGGAAGAGAAAAGAAATCCAGCAGGATTTATTAAGGAAAAAGCAGATAATGTTTATATCCAAGACCTACAAATACCAACAAGTACACCATCATCAATGCATCCACCTCCATCACCGTCATGCGCACACGCACACGCACACACACACACACACACACGCACACGCACACGCGCGCACACGCGCGCACGCACACGCACACGCACGCACGCACACACACACACACACACACACACACACACACACACACACACACACACACACACACACACACACACACACACACGCGCGCGCACACACACACACACACACACACGCACACATACACACACACACACACACACACACGCACACATACACATACACAGACAAACACACTATGCACATGAGTATCAGAACAATTAGTGATTGCACGCATGTTTGCACAACTTATGCAAATGCAAAAGGTTCTGATCTTATCTAAGGTGAAAACGTTTTGTTTTACAGAACACATCATAGCCAAAACGTCTTTCCACACAACCCACAACACGTTCAGGTTACAAAGAAGTACAAGACTACCCTTCCTACACCCCCCCCCCCCCTCACCCACACTCACAGATTCAGTAAACAAGATTATGGGTTTCTGGTGTAAAGCATACACAAATGACATAAACAAATGAAATAAACCTTTTATTTATTCATGCAAGTCGATCTGAGTTGGAGTGCCTTGCTAATATAATATACACCAACCGGGTAGTATAATTTTATATTTCATAACAGTAGAGCCAATCTAAACTGAAATGGTTGCCTGTAAAATGTCAAAGATCTGATCTCTAAGTGATTGATATAATGGACAATTAAACATGAAGTGACTTCAGATTCCACCACATCTTTGCACTTTAGACACTCTAAACAGGGTTTTTTAGATTTAGAATAGCGGTTTGCATAGCAGTTTACAGGTGAAACACCCAGTCTTAATCTTATTACGTATTTCCTTATAGCAGTATTACTTAAGACTAAAAGATGGTCACTAAGGCAAATATTGTGTTTCAATAATGAGTAAAAGGCGTACCACTCTTTGGTATGAATATCACTTGACCAGCTTTGTTTATAACAATCAATGAATCGTTGTTTGAACTCGGTCAGAAATATGTTTTGATTGGTTACACCCTGGTTCTCCCAAACAAAACCAAAACCAAAAGGATACAAATTAAAACATACCTTTGAAGCCCAGTTATTTTTATTTTGACAGTACAGATTGAGAAGCATTTTGTAGCATTTATGAGGAATGCGTTCAGGGGACATCCTTGTTAATGATAGCCAATATTTAATGTTTCGAACATACACATTGATGAACAATGGAAACCTACCTGTTTCACCATATACAAGAGCGTTTGGTGTTCTAGCACTGACGTTCAGAAATCTTTTGATTGCAAATAAATGAGTATTTTCAATAATAGAATAATCATCACCGAGGCCCCAAACCTCTGAACTATAGGTGAGAATAGGTTGAATATGATAATCAAAAACTTTGAATAAGAGCTTTGGAGATTGATTACCAAGTGACCAAAGAAGTCGTAAAATACCAATTACACCTTATTTTGCTCTTATAGCCATATCTTTCAATGAAAATGAAAAGGACAAACCTGTTGAAAAAATTATGCCTAACTATTCATATTGATTAACGACTTCTAATTTATTGCCATTATAAACCCTTTTTTCATGTTTTGCCAGATGACCACCTTTTCGGAAGACTATTACCTTTGATTTGTTCATGTTTACAATTAATCCTTTTACCGCCAACGTCGCATTTTAGCACCACAGTGATTTAACACCTATGTCACTAAAAGGCATCAAAATGGGGTCTATTATTCAAAGATCCTATTGTCTTAGTTTTGGGAAGTAAGGATAGACCTTATTTTATACATGTCACAGAAGAATCCCCAATACTGCTGATAGATTTTGTTCTCTACCCAGGTACATTTAATAGCAATTTTGGGCTGAAACGTGGCTGGCGGTGAAAGGGTTAAACCAAGTTTATTTGCAGTATTACTTAAGACATGCTGCTGCTGCTGCAAACCAATAACAGTGTATGATGATAATAGCACGTCATCATCAAACAGCAAAATTAGAATTTGTATTTGTTCATGAGTAAGTGTAATACCATGCTTTTCTTTTTGAATAATATCATTTGCAATTCATTCATGAACAGTGAGAATAAAACGGGACTACGCATTTCTCCTTGCTTTATTCCTCGAAGACACATAAAGTCATCGGAAATTTCATTATCAGAACGGACCCTAGCTTTGACGACAGAATGCATGCTTTGAATTGCTTTGTACATTTGGCAATTTATACTGTTGTTTCTTAAAATTGACCAGAGACAGCACATATCAACCAAATCAAAAGCTTTAGTAAAATCTATAAAAGCACAGTATAGCTTACAATGATTAGAGAACTGCTTCTGAATTAGTGACATAAGGGTAAATATATGACCAATCGTACTATGTTTGCGCATAAAACCTGCTTGGGTCTCGTTTAGAATCTTATTTTTTCTCTAGCCAAGTAGACAGCCTCTTATTTAGAATGTAGCTATAAAGCTTCCCGCAAACATTTAAAAAGGAAATTCCGCTGTAATTATCTGATGAATTGATATCACCCTTTTTAAATACTGGTTGAATTATGGCCTCAGTCCAGGCAATATGAAATGTGCCTGTATCGAATAATCTATTAAAGTACTTAGTTAAGAACAGACTAGCTTCTGGGCATGCAAAGTTATAGAATTCTCCTAAAACTCCATCTGGTCTTACAGCTTTGTTATTTATTTTAAAGCAGAAACAGCTTTTAATACTTCTTCATAGCTTATTTCTTTATCTAAATCATTACACTCCACACCGATATGTTGACATATATTAAAATCAGGCCAACTAGAAACATTACCATTGACAGCTATGTTGCATTCACTTGGATTGAATACAGCAGAAAAAAATGTGTATACCACTGCTCAGGAGAAATGTTATTCCTATTAATAGGTCTGCTTAAATATTTTTTTTTTAGTTAACTTCAACAAATCCTGGGATTTCCTGAATTGAATTCAAGAATCTTAATTATTTCGTTTTTATAAGTAGTCTTCTTAAACTTAAAAACAATCTTTGTAAGCATTTCGTTGACTAACATAATTATGCAATGCGTAGAAGTTCATTATTTTTATCTGTTGCTTTATCATCTCCCTTGTCTGTTATATTATCTTCTCTATTTGCCTTTTTTGCTTCCCTTAGGATTCTTAAAGAATGCTGTGTGTCTTTACGTTTTTGTCTGCACTCTACATCAAACCAAGGTTTGCTAAAGGAACCTTCCAATACCATAGTTTTCAACATAGGATTAGCAGCTAAACTAACAGCCTCGTAAAACTTAGTTAGTGTTTCATCAATATCTTTATTCATCAAATCAAAAGCATATTTAAATGTTACCTTAACGTTCTCTTTCTTGAAGATATCTAAGTATTCCTGCATCTTCTCGCTGTTCCATTGAAATTTCTGAGTAACAGTTTTTGAAGATGAATCATAATATTTACGATATATGCCTCTAAAGTCTAAGTCAAGTTCTACAGGCATATGCTTTGATTCGATTCTCTGGCTGACAATTAATTTGACAACAAAATAAAAAATGCACCTGGATGATATAAAGTAGTCAATAGTACTTGATCCATTGTTAGCTATGTAAGTGTAGCTGCTATCCATTTGTTTAGATTTAACACCATTGAGTATCACTAAGCTAAACTGTTCACAGACGCCCAACAAGTAGTGACCACAAGCATTTGTCACAGTATTATCTGATGCACGATGGTAACAATCAACGTACGGCTCTCTGGACCTCGTTGACGGCTTCAGAGCCTAGCTTCTGGTCAGCTACCCATTTCACAATCTGAAAATGAGAGAGAGAGAGAGAGAGAGAGAGAGAGAGAGAGAGAGAGAGAGAGAGAGAGAGAGAGAGAGAGAGAGAGAGAGAGAGAGAGAGAGAGAGAGAGAGAGAGAGAGAAGAGAGAGAGAGAGAGAGAGAGAGAGAGAGAGAGAGAGAGAGAGAGAGAGAGAGAGAGAGAGAGAGAGAGAGAGAGAGAGAGAGAGAGAGAGAGAGAGAGAGAGAGAGAGAGAGAGAGAGAGAGAGAGAGAGAGAGAGATGGATGAGAGAGAGAGAGAGAGAGAGAGAGAGAGAGAGAGAGAGAGAGAGAGAGCGAGAGAGAGAGCAATGAACAATGTTTTACTGAACTGGGCCATCTGCCAGTGTCAAAGGGGACCGCGGGGTAGGGACATCATCCAATGTGAAAATAAATAGAAAATACAATAAACAAGTACAGGTAATTCAAACTTTTAAAAAACATACGCGAGGCAGAAAAGAAAAGAAATCCAGCAGGATTTGTCAAGGAAAAAGCAGATACTTTTTATATCCAAGACTTACTAATTCCAACAAGTACACCATCATCAGTGCATCCACCTCAATCACCGTCATACTCACACACACACACACACACACACACACACACACACACACACACACACACACACACACACACACACACACACACACACACACACACACACACACACACACACACACACACACACACTCACACACACTATGCACATGAGTATCAGAACAATGAGTGATTGCACGCATGCTTGCACAACTTATACAAAGGCAAAAGGCTCTTATCTTATCTAAGGTGAAAACGTTTTGTTTTACAGAACGCATCATAGCCAAAACGTCTTTCCACACAACCCACAACACGTTCAGGTTACAAACAAGTACAAGACTACCCCTCCTACACCCCCCCCCCTACACCCACACTCACAGATTCAGTAAACACGATTATGGGTGTCTGGTGTTAAGCATACATGTAAACAAATTAAATAAAACTTGTATTTATTGATGCACGTCGATCATTTGTCACAGTATGATCTGTTGCACGGTTGTAACAATCAACGTACGGCGTTCCTGACCTCGTTGACCGCTTCAGAGCCTAGGTTGTGGTCAATGAACCATTGCTTTATCTGAAAATGAGAGAGAGAGAGAGAGAGAGAGAGAGAGAGAGAGAGAGAGAGAGAGAGAGAGAGAGAGAAGAGGGAGAGGAGGGAGAGAGAGATATAGGGAGGGAGGGATATATATAGAGAGATATAGGGGGGAGAGAGAGTTGATTTAAACAAATCTTTAATATTTCCAAACAACACATATAACAGAAAGCAAAAGAGAGCATCAACAAGCTAGCGCTTATAGCGTGCTCCTGAATCATTTTATGAAAACATTTTTGGTGAATGACAGACTATGCAAAATGAATACAATAATACATCATTTATATTTGATAATTGAGCAAAGGAAAAGGCAAAAAGAAAAAAAAGAAAAAAATGAGAGAGAGAGAGAGAGAGAGAGAGAGGGAGAGAGAGAGAGAGAGAGAGAGAGAGAGAGAGAGAGAGAGAGAGAGAGAGAGAGAGAGAGAGAGAGAGAGAGAGAGAGAGAGAGAGAGAGAGAGAGAGAGAGAGAGAGAGAGAGAGAGAGAGTTAAGACATTTTCAGGCTTTTTGATTTTAATTGTCGGGTGGCACAGCTGGGTGTTTTTTTTTTGGGGGGGGGGGGGGGGGGGTTGTTGTTGTTGTTGTTGTGTTTTTGTTTTTTTTGGGGGAGAGGGGTAACATACTACAACATGGATAAGTAGGTACACTAATTACCGTGAACTTTTCTTTGTAGTTGGTTTGATTATATAGTAATTGACAACAATATAAAGGAGGAAATTTTTCACAGAGACAGATTATCCAAAGC
>CM065697.1:27936439-27941439 GCA_017654935.2 Phymorhynchus buccinoides | reverse complement strand
GCCCCTAACCCTAAGCCTTCACACTGAAACAGCGGAGGGAGCTGATCTTAACATTAGCCAGTTTTTGTAGTAAGTCCAAAGCTAGTCTGTTTTGACTCCAAGCCATCGATGATGAATAATAATACTCACAGTTTCGTTATTCTTCGCGTCTCTTTACAGCAGGTGGGAAAAAGGTAAAGCTTCAACAATCCTGTCGTCACTAAAACGCCTCAAATCCTTACTCCATTTTATACCCTATAAGACGGACACTCCCCCAGTCCCCCCTTTGTGAATGCCCTTAACTAGAAGCAATAAACGTCAGTATATTTCTTTCACAACAAACAGGATATTGATTGCAAAGGACCTTGCAGAAGGGAACAGCAGATTTGAATAAAAACAAAACAAAAAACGAGAGGAGTTTGAATAAGGGATTTTGTGTGTGGCCAGATAGTGCAGTCGAGTTCAGCGGGTAGGTAGCACCGTGCCCCCGTTTGTATGACTTTGTCCCCAATGTCGTCTCAAAGTGTCCCCCTGTCTATGTATGTCCCCATTTCTACGAGTCCCCGTCACCGTCACTATGATTATAATTCCCCCGTCATATAATGCATAATTTACGTTCTTTTTTCTCTCTTCCATGTACCCCCATGGGGCTTATTTGGAAATAAATTTGAAACTTCAAACTTGTATGTATGTGACACAAAAACGTAACCCTAGCCCTAATCCAAACCCTAAATCTAACCTGAAACTCTGTCCCTGTCCCTAACTAACCTGAAACTATAACGAGGACATTTTTAAGTTAGTGTAGAGTGGCACAGAGGTAACGCGTTCGCCTCGTATGCACTAAACCCGAGTTTGACCCTGGTTACAGGATATTATTTTCCTCTCACTCTGCGCTAGGCCTTACGGTCTGAACGTGGAGTCTTTCGGGTGAAACGATAAACCGAGTTCCCGTGTGGTGCCCATGCACTTAGCACTCGTTCGCGGTGACAGTCCTGAGATAACCATAGCTGTTGACGGGACTATAGCAGACTAACTAACTAACTAACCGAATGGCAACGAAAAGGTTGTCGTTTGGTCAAAGTCATTTGGTCATTGTCATCGGTCACACAAAACTCGCATGCAAAAAAAAGGTGGCGCGCCTCTGGCTGCGACGCGCTCTCTAGGTGGGAGCAACCCGAAATTCACAGAGATGCCTCTGTGACTATAAAATACCAAATACCATGCTAAAAGACATAGCCCTAAATCTAAACCCCAATCCCATCCCTAACCCTAACCCTATCCCTAACCCGAGCTAGGGACATATAGGGTAAGACGGGGTAAAAAAGCCCATGGGCGGGTAAGAAGCCCATGCCAATTATATCATGAAATAAAGCAAATTTCAGTCACATTTGCTCATGAGACGAATGCGCCTTAATTGCCATGGGCTTCTTACCCGCCCATGTTTGTTTGTTTTTTACCCCGTCTTCTCCTAGATACGGGGACACACATAGTCGGGGACGTACAGAGACGAGGGCACAATCAGAGTGACACATGGAGACGGGGGCACGTCGAATTAATCCCGAGTTCAGCTCATGGCAGAATTGGGTGCGCGTCTCCGATTTTAGTTTTGAGAGATTTATGCATCGAACTTGTGACAAGAGTAGTTATTATTTTGTTTGTTTGTTTTGCTTTGTTTATTTGTTTGTTTGTTTTTGTGTGTTTGTTTGTTTACATAATGCCTATTAGTGACGAATTTGTTAATTGCACCTGCTTTACCGATCTCCTGAATACGCCCTCATGCGTAATGGGACAATGAACTTCAAATAAAAAAAGGTTCGGTTACGTGCATTTTGCTTTTGCTTCATTCGTTTATACAAGAGTTCAACTTCACGTCCACACAAGTGCGTTGATTCGTTGCGCTTGTCACTAAGTAGTGGAAAGGGGTCTAATTTGTACCTGGAGGTAAATTGGACCGATGCAATATCTAGCAAACTAAAGGGAGTTTAATCTCACTAGTTTTGTGTTCTGAAGGGTATTTGTGTATAGCTTCCCCTTGCACAAAGAAAATGGAGCTCAGTGAAAGCAGAGGCGACCAAGGTGACCATTAGGCCTCGTACACTGTAGACGCGGAAATCCCATGCACAATCCGTAAATAAGTACAAGAAAGAAGGAAAACATCATCGCACATATCTGTTTTTCCCTTCTTTCTTTTACTTACGCATGGGTTTCCGTGCATAACTTACGCGTCTAATTTGTCCCTGCCCTGATTGTTTTGACGTTTTACCTTAATCCTGTAACTCTTTCATGTAAGTGCTTTGTTGGCGTTAACAATGGAACTCACAGTACACGAATTCCCCTCATTCTAGCTCCTTTCAGTTTTCCACAGAGAGCTATTTGTTTCAAGTTATTTCTTTTAACAGAGGCAAATATTCTTATCATTGATTTTGGTTAGGGATAGGAAAAGACCTTACAAGTGGTATACCACCATAAAACGATGTAAGCCTAATGGATAAAACACTTTAAATTGGTTTATGCTGGTGACGAGTGTTAACAAAAGGCATGAACTGAAAGGAGCTGAGAAAAGCTACTGTGAACTAAAAACATAAAAAGACCCATGCTGATTAGAACTAATCGCAGTGATATGGCTAACATTTTGTAAAAGTTCAAAGGAAATGGTTGTTGGCTTTCTGTAGTATGTCCTTTCAAATAAGGTAGGTGACATTTTGCTAATAATTATGAACTCCCTGTGTTCGGGTATATTGGACACTGTGTGTGTGTGTGTGTGTGTGTGTGTGTGCGTGTGCGTGTGCGTGTGCGTGTGCGTGTGCGTGTGCGTGCGTGCGTGTGCGTGTGTGTGTGTGTGTGTGTGTGTGTGTGTGTGTGTGTGTGCACGTGTGCATGTGCGTGTGTGTTTTTGCGTGTCCGTGTGCGTGTGCGTGTGTGTGTGTGCGTGCGAGCGTGCATGCGTGCGTGCGTGTGTGCGCACGCGTGCGTGCGTGCGTGTGTTATCCTGATGATTTGCATAGTCAAAAAGCAATAATCAATAGTCAAAGCAGTTTGCTCAATAAAATATGTCAGTAAACATCAGCTTTATTTGAGGCTCTTAATTGTCTCTTCTAGAGAAGTGTTTCTATGTTTATTTGAAGTGGGCTTGTTGAAAATAAAATGAAAATATTGTACATGCTTATAACACAGACATGCTAAATAATGAGAATTATGAGTCATTGTGAGGCATATGGTCCCAACTTAACCCGTTTTCATCAATTTACTGTAGGTTCAATTTATCTCCAGGACTGGCTTAATTTACACTACTGGCAGGCTAAGCTGAACTTTTTACAATATACTAAATAAACCCGTGCTCCGCACGGCAGCACCCTCCCTTCCGCCCACTCACCCGTGCTCCACACAGCAGCATGAAGCATCTGCGCTTCCTAGCTTTGCTTGGGGTTTCCCCTATCCTGCAATCTTCGTGTTTTCCGAAGGTAGCTTCGGCAATTTTCGGGCGAAGCAGACAATACAAATTTTGGATGTATAGCCAACTTGAATATCTTCGGCAAACTTCGTGTTTTCCGAAGGTAGCTTCATGACGCAGCTTCAAAATAATGCCAACTGACACGCGAGCAACATTTTGCCTTCAAAAGCAACTTTCAAAAGCAAAATTTTAAATCTGACATAGCGGAATAAATAGATGAAGTGGGTATCTTGACCTGCATGTCAAGCAAACGTCCGACATTTACGCGGTACTCGAGTTTTTAGCTTGCCCTCCTCGGATCCTTAGCGCATTTAATATAGATTATACAACGGCGATAATGCCAACTCTAATGGAAAACACAAAACGTGTTTCTTTTGACAAATCCTTGTCGTTTTGGAGGTCTTTGTTGGCAAGATAGAGGGATGTAAAGTTAGGGGGTTCAAAGTAGGCCCATTTCCCCTAGTCACGACTATTCAGCCTCCTTTTGGTATTGTCGAATCAATCATTTGTGTCGACCCTTTTCAACATCTTTTGTTGACCCTTTTCAACATCTTTTGTCGACCCTTTTCAACATCTTTTGTCGACCCTTTTCAACATCTTTTGTCGACCCTTTTCAACTCCTTTTGTCGACCCTTTTCAACTGCTTTTGTCGACCCTTTTCAACTCCTTTTGTCGACCCTTTTCAACTCCTTTTGTCGACCCTTTTCAACTCCTTTTGTCGACCCTTTTCAACTCCTTTTGTCGACCTTTTTCAACTCATTTTGTCGACCCTTTTCAAGTGCTTTTCTCGGCCCTTTTCAACTCCTTTTGTCGACCCTTTTCAACTGCTTTTGTCGGCTCTTTTCAACTCCTTTTGTTGACCCTTGTTCAACTCCTTTTATTGACTCTTTTCAACTCCTTTTATCGACCCTTTTCAACTCCTTTTGTCGACCTTTTTCAACTCCTTTTGTCGACCCTTTTAAACTCCTTTTGTCGACCCTTTTAAACTCCTTTTGTCGACCCTTGTTAAACTCCATTTTGTCGACCCTTGTTAAACTCCTTTTGTCGACCCTTTTCAACTCCTTTTGTCAGCCCTTTTCAACTGCTTTTGTCAGCCCTTTTCAACTGATTTTGTCAGCCCTTTTCAACTGCTTTTGTCAGCCCTTTTCAACTGATTTTGTCCGCATTTTTCAACCCCTTTTGTCGTCCTTTTCAACTCCTTTTGTCGACCCTTTGCAACTCCTTTTGTCGACCCTTTTCAACTCCTTTTGTCGACCCTTTTCAACTCCTTTTGTCGACCCTTTTCAACTGATTTTGTCGACCCTTTTCAACTGATTTTGTCGACCCTTTTCAACTCCTTTTGTCGACCCTTTGCAACTCCTTTTGTCGACCCTTTTCAACTGCCTTTGTCGACCCTTTTCAACCCCTTTTATCGGCCCTTTTCAACTGATTTTGTCGACCCTTTTCAACTCCTTTTGTCGACCCTTTTCAACCCCTTTTATCGGCCCTTTTCAACTGCTGTTGTCGACCCTTTTCAACTGCTTTTGTCGACCCTTTTCAACTCCTTTTGTCGACCATTTTCAACTCCTTT
>CM065697.1:27928939-27931439 GCA_017654935.2 Phymorhynchus buccinoides | reverse complement strand
AGAGAGAGAGAGAGAGAGATTTTTTGTTGATAGTGTGTGTGTGTGTGTGTGTGTGTGTGTGTGTGTGTGTGTGTGTGTGTGCGTGCGTGCGTGCGTGCGTGCGTGCGTGCGTGCGTGCGTGCGTGCGTGCGTGCGTGCGTGCGTGCGTGCGTGTGTGTGTTCGGAAATAATTAAGGGGAGTAATTTCATGGTGTATCTTGCCTAATTCAATCGGTCAAACATGGGGAAGTTACTCTACCATCAGGTAGATCCACAGCTCTCGCCTCGTGTCTTTGAGCAGACATACATCACTTAGAACACGGTGCGTCTTTTTAAACTTAATGTCATTTATATTTTTTACGTCACATTTTGCACATTTTATCAGTTTGTGGCCACTGGCCATCCCTAATTTTTCAACAACAAAAATGTTTGCAAGTCGCTGACTCGCATCCTGCGGTTTCAAACTTCGACGCGATTGTTGCATTGTTGCTATGGTTTTTGACGGAGTAATGGAGGCAAACAACTCTAATTTTCACAAAGTGCTCTCGCCTAGGTTTTTTTCTCTCCCGAAAATCGTCTATTGAATCACACTGAACTCTGAAAAACTTTATTTAACAAGGATAACGTTTTTCAGTATTCAGTGGGATTCAATTAAACTGTAAATTTACGTGCTTAAAACTTGCAATACACCTTTAAAAAAAAAAAGAATCCTACTACCCATACTATTGTTTTCATATTTGGAAAACAGAAACTGCTAATTCTACCTTCGTGTGCATGTAGATGCGTTGAGCTTGTATTGAAGGCAATGTGATCAGAAATGCACGATACCGTTGTCATATGCATAATATCCAAATGACTTTAATTTAATGTATCATGGTGCCGTTATATTAAAACAATTTAACAACAACAACAACAAAGCAAAACCCACACATATCCATGTGTAGAGTGGCACAGTGGTAGCGCGTTTCCTTCGTGTCAAGTAAACCGGTGTTCGAACCTGGGTACAGGGTTTTTTTCCTCTCACTTTGCACTAGGCCTTGCGGTCTGAACGTGGAGTCTTTCGGATGAGACGATAAACCGAGGTCCCGTGTGCTCATGCACTTAGCACACGTTAAACCCAGTGGCAACGAAAAAGTTGTCATTTTGTCAAAATTTACCCCCCTCCCTTCCTTCCTCATCAGTCACACAAAAATCGCATGCAAATTTGTTTTAAGAATTGCGTGACGCGCCTCTGGCTGCGACGCTCTCTCCAGGTGGGAGCAACCCGAATTTCATAGAGACGCATCTGTGACTATAATGCACCTAGCCTAACCTAACCATGGTACCTGTAATTAGAGAAATTCAAAATTCAAAAAAATAATTCATCTGTTCTACTTGCGGATTGCTAATGAGTTATGCTTTTGAGATTTTGTGCTACCGAAAACAAGCACATTGTTCACTTATGTATCATAAAACAAAGAAGAAGAAAATGAAAGAAGAAAAGACTCAATTCTGTTAAGGAACACCAGAAAATAACTGATACAAAACGTTTCTCTAGGAACCAACACGGATACACATTTTTCATTCTGTCTTTCTTTTTCACATCGAAGTTCCAGACTATCCAACTATTCGCGATGTCTGTTGGGCGGCATGACTATGATGAAACAGTGCTGTGTATATGAAACCTAACGAAATCCTACTAGCTTCATTTTATGCATGTAAGCTTAGTGAACTAATATGTCTATGTTGACTATGAAATCAGGCTCCTCGAATAATGGAAAACAAAGAGACAATGTGCAATGATGGCTCTTAGAGACAGATAAGATGGAGTCATAACAGTGTCTGGGTGTTAATATTTTGGTTTGTTATTACTGATATTGTTGGATATAATTGATCATGTAATTTGAAAACATTTTGAATATGATGATGAATACCTGTTGTCCAGAGCTTGGAACTCACAATTTGCAATGTTGAGCTCTTTGTTTGTATTTACTCCACACAGTGATTAGGTAAACCGTTATCTCAAAGATTTTGTGCTAACATTTTTGAATAACTTCCATGGCGTGTGTAAATGTGTTAATCGTCTTGGTCTGTTTGTTTCAATGTTTGTCTTCTTTACGTATTTGTTTTCTTTTTGCCTCTTATTTGCTTTTGTTGTACTTGTGAAAAAAAATGTGGGGGAAAAACGTTCAATAAAAAAAAGAATGCGAAGGGGAAAAAAAATCCTACTAGTTTTGTTCGCTGTATTCGTGACTTAAAACCCTAATACACAAATATGTTTATAATGTATAATACAGAAACACGGGTATTTCATCAGATTCCTGTATGGTGGTCTACAAAAATACAGTGAACGAAAGTAATAGGATTTCAGTAGATTCATGCAGACAGTAGGATTCCATTATAGATTCACGCCTCGCAGATGCCACAGTTGGCACAGATAGCCGTAAGACTGCAGTCGGTTACGTGGAACAGGGCTTTTAAAAGTGATAATTATCTGAACCTGAACAGGTTCCCGTCTCCTCCGAAATCGGAATGTGTCGGC
>CM065697.1:27918939-27923939 GCA_017654935.2 Phymorhynchus buccinoides | reverse complement strand
TCATGACACACACAATAGGTGAAGACGGGGCAAAAAGCCCATGGGCCCATGCCAATTATCTCATGAACTAAAGCAAATTTCAGTCACATTTTGCCCATGAGACGAACGCTAAACATTAACACTGGTCTCATGGGCAAAATGTGACTGACATTTGCTTAATTTCATGAGATAATTGGCATGGGCTTCTTACCCGCCCATGGGCTTTTTAGCCCGTCTTACCCTACTATTTCAGTTATAACACTTTTTTTCCAAAACATTAACTTTCTCTCTATCTTTAGTCCATAGTCACCACCGTTATACTTACTGTCGCTGCTATGAAAGGCATTTTCCACGAGGTCCCGACTCAGCCCCTGGCTGGTACGCTCGACACCGACACTGGGACAGATCTCCTTGTAGATGTACACCAGCTGCTTCAGTTCCAGTTGGACACCGCGCTTCCGTTTGTCAGCAGCCTCTTTCACGGCTCTCTTGACCTTGTCGGCCGCTCGAGGACCGTTGTTCTCGACAGACCTTCCGACCCTCTGGGGAAAAGAAAAAAATGCAATAACAAAAGTCCTGATGGTGGCACAGACCTAATTATTTTGATGACCTACAAAAAACATATTGGCATTCTGCATTAACATCCAGGGCCTGTATTCACGTTGAGATAGCATGAGACTTAGCATGACGCTAACTTAGAAGCTCTTCCAATGTCCTATAGGATTTAATAGGACTTTTGGAAGAGCTTCTAAGTTAGCATGATGCTAAGTCTCATGCTATCTCAACGTGAATACAGGCCCTGGGTTGTATGCTCCAAGGGGGGTGGGAGGCGTGATGCTTGCATAAACGTACAGGGTTTCAGTGGACCTAAGGAACTAAAGAATATTATGTTCTTATTGTTGGAGGTTTTTTTTTATCATACTAACTGGTTAAAATAAGAGGATGTTGACGATGTTCGTGATGAAGACGAAAACAACTAAATGATACTGACATACACCGGTATCGTCAATGTTGTGACCATTTCGTGTCCCGCAAAACCTCTGGTTTTCTCATGACAATCAAATGTTTGTTCTTGTTCTTGTTCTTACGATCACATGGCTTTTCGCCCCCTTCCCTCCTTTGCTGTAGGCAAAGCTGGGGAACAGACCTCCCTCAGCTTGAGCCACGAAGACAGTGGTCACCACCAACAGGGCCAACACGGACATCTGCATCTGGAATTTTAAAAAAAATCAATCGCATCCCTTTGATTGCTGGAAACTAAAAGCGCACACAAAACAAAGAGACAACAAGATACACACCAAAAGTTAAGGCCCAGGGACGGTATTCATGTCGAGATAGCATGAGACTTAGCATGATGCTAACTTAGAAGCTCTTCCAATGTCCTATAGGATTTAATAGGACTTTTGGAAGAGCTTCTAAGTTAGCATCATGCTAAGTCTCATGCTATCTCGACATGAATACCGTCCCAGAAAGACAATTATCTCCGAAAACTCACGAACTCAATAAAACGCACCCAGCTCATAACAAAACTGAATTTATTCTTTTAACATTAAGTTCATTCCAAAACATCATTAATCAGAACGCGTTCAGTCAACAAAACTCCCCTTTCAACAACTTCCCCCTCCTCTTGAAACGTCACACATTCAGAATCAATGCACTTTGGAACAGTCAGTAATGCGGGTTTTGTGTGTGTTTTCTGTCTGTCCCAAGGATATCTCCCGAACCGCTTAACCGAATCGCTTCAAATTTTGTGTGGTGATGTGTCACCATGAGAGGAAGGCATCCGCGCAAAAATAAATTCAGTAATGTGTACTGACTGTTCCAAAGTGCATTGATTCTGAGTGTGACTTTTCAAGAGGAGGGGGAAGTTGCTGAAAGGGGCGTTTTGTTGACTGAACTCGTTCTGATTAATGATTTTTTGGAATGAACTTAATGTTAAAAGAACAGATTCAGTTTTGTTATGAGCTGGGTGCGTTTTATTGAGTTCGGGAGTTTTCGGAGATGATTGTCTTTCTGGGACTTAACGTTTGGTCGCTAGTGTGTAGTATGCGCTTCGAAAAGTAAAGCATGCTTTCACTACCCGTTAATTGGCGGCGAATTTCAACAGGCTTATAATGATTGTCTTTTGCCGATCTACGAAGTAGATCGCAAAGGAGTATGTTTTCGTTCGTGTATGTTTCTTTGTTGTCCGTCACCATAGGTGATCGGACTTTGCGATGGGCTGGTTTGTTGTTGTTTTTTGTCGGTCACCATAGGTGATCGGACTTTGCGATGGGCTGGTTTGTATATTTTTGTCCCCCCTGTCTGTCCCAAGGATAGCTCCCGAACCGCTTGACCGAATCGCGTCACATTTGGTGTGCTTGTGTGTCACCATGAGAGGAAGGCATCCGCACAAATGTTTTTGCCGTCGTGGCCTTGACCTTGGCGTACGACCTTGAAACCCGAAAATCTTTAAGGGGCCATAACTCCCACACCGTTGATGTTAGAGTCTTCAAATGTGGCATGAAGGTACTTTGGCGTATGCCCGTTCTGATGGTGGCATACCGATCAAGGTCAACGTCACGGTCCGGGAGATCGGTAGGCCTTGAAAGTGGTAGGGGTCTACAAATTGGGTTTTAAGCCATATTGTCCACATTTGTACTTGACAGAAGCGCTTCAGATTGTATGTGGTACTGTATACCCTGGAGTAGAAAACATCCCAGCATAAATTATCGCCATGCTGACCTTGACCTTGAAGTGTGACCTTGAAAACCGAAATTTCCTTCTTTGCGCTATATATTTCTTGTTCAAGCTGTATCTCGTGAACTAGAAGACAGAATCCCTTCCAATTTTGTGTCAGGATGTGACACTAAGAGTATAACACATTCGTACATAAATTATCCCTCGGAAATAGAATGTCGCCGAGCGGCAGACATGTTTCCGTTCACCCTCCTATATATCGTGAAATACTGTATAGAATCACTCTAAATTTTGTGGGGAGGTGTAAAAAGAAGAGTAGAAGACATTGCAGTACAGATTATGCCACGTGGGATTTTCATGTCGCCGAGCGGCAGACATGTCTCCGAGTTAAGGGTGCACACCCCATTAAGGGTGTGCACCCCACTAATTAAGGGTGTACATCCCGGTGAAAGAGGGGGTCTAATACTAAACGTAAAAGACATCCTAGCACAAAATGTGCCACGTGGGGCTTAAATGTCGCCGAGTGGCAGACATGTCTCAGTGTTAAGGATGCGCACCCCACCAATTAAGGGTGTGCATCCTGGAAAACGATTCGCACCCTGTCAAGGGTGTGTAGGTGCATCACCCAAAGGTCACAAGGAGGACGGGGACCGAAGATGTGAAGGGGGAAGGGAGATACAGGGAGAGCGTAACCGGCAAAGGACATATCTGCCGCTCGGCGATGCCCTTGTTATGTCTACATTTTGTGTTATTAGGGGAAGACGGGGTAAAAAGCGCATGGGCGGGTAAGAAGCCCACCCCAATTATCTCATGAAATGAAGCAAATTTCAGTCTCATTTTGCCCATGAGACGAGCGTTAATGTCTAGCATTCGTCTCATGGGCAAATTTGACTGACATTTTATTTATTTCATGAGATAATTGGGGTGGGCTTCTTACCCGCCCATGCGCTTTTTACCCCGTCTTCCCCTAGCATTGTATTTTCACACAAAATGAGCGAAGCATTAAAAGTATTAAAGGTCTTTAACCCTTTCACCGCCAATGTCGCATTTGTGCACCACAATGATTTAACACCCATGTCACTAAAAGGCATCAAATCAGGGTCTGTTATCCAAAGACCCTATTCTCTTAATTTTGGGAGGTAAGGATAGGCCTTACTTTAAATATGTCACAGAGGAATCCCCAATATTACAGATTTTTTTTTCCCCTCTCTACCCAGGTAAGTTTAATGGAAATGTTTTGCTGAAAAATGGCTGGCGGTGAAAGGGTTAAAAGTAGGGTTGTTACATATCGTAAAACTAAAGCTGTGTTCCATCCAAACTGAACATGATTTGTATGTAGTTTATGTTCTAAGTGCAACGGGGCATGACCAGAATCAGCTCTGGTCGTCATCAGAAACTCTGTTAAGGGCCTGCCACACGTCAACTAATATCCTACGACTGTACGATGCGATGCGATCACCTGGTCTCGAAGCGCGAATCAAATTTGTTCTTCGAGACCACGTGATCGAATCGTATCGTACAGTCGTACGATATCAGTTGGCGTGTAGCCGACCCTTAATACTGCTCACAAACATGTACGTATCTTTCATATTTTGATCAGGCTATGATGCAACGTAGTCGTGATTAGAACGACGGTTGTGAGTATGACTAATTATACTAATGTCTCTGCTGCTGCATCCGCTGCTAATGATGATCATTGATTTTGAGTTTGGTACTTCATAGTCACAGAGGCGTCTCTGTGAGAAATTCGGGTTGCTCCCACCCGGAGAGCGCGTCGAGTTATGATAATGATGACCAGGAAGGCAAAATACCGAATATGGTGGAGCCTCCCTATTAAGACATTGAACATGCAGTCAAATAAGGTGTTAAAGACCCCCCACGTCACGTGTCATATTCCCTCTTATGCTAGGAAGATTTCTTAAGATTTCTTACCAGCTATAAGAGGGAAAACACGTGAAAATCGTTCATTTTGACACGTGACGTGGTGTGTCTTTAATAGGACAGGGGGGAGTCGCGCTCATCAGTAGTCTGGATATGAAGGAGTGGGGGGGGGGGGGGTGAACATTTGTTGGTCACAACTTAGAGGAAGTCTTAATAGGGAAGGCCTTAACAGGGAGGTTACATAGTAAATACAGTGGAACCTCCCTTATAAGACCTCCCATTATATGACTCCCTCCCGCATAAGGCCTACTTCTCTGAGACATTGCCCTTCTTTGTAACTATTAAGATTACCTCCCTTATACGACCTCATTTTGGATGTTTTTGGAGGTCTTATAGGGGAGGTTCCACTGTACATACAAACGAACAACAAAACATAATACAAATACAATTAAAAAAAAAAA
>CM065697.1:27898939-27903939 GCA_017654935.2 Phymorhynchus buccinoides | reverse complement strand
ACACACACACACACACACACGCGCGCGCGCGCGCGCGCGCACGCACACGCACGCACACGCACACACGCACACACACACACACACACACACACACACACACACACACACACACACACAAAGTGTACACTCAAGGGAAGGAATACTTAACAATATTCAGAAAACGGTTGTTTCCCTTCGTTCATAAAACTGCAGGCCTGGTTAAAGTTTACGGGTAGCGTTCGCGCTTAAAACTATTCAGGCCTTTTAATCAAGTTAAATGACTTATCTTGCTAGTTGATATTAGCATTACGTTCAGGTTGTCGCTAAAGCCTAGCGTAAGCGCAGTAAGCCTATCATAATCGACTTTGAACAGCCTGCTGATTTAGCATGCGCGCACTCACACACAAACACACTTTTTCAAGGAATGGTTGCATTAATTTTCTGAATGAGAATCCACTATCATAATTAATCTGAAATCATAACCATAATGACCACATATTGACAAATAAATTCCCATGTCTTACGACACTACATTAGACAAAATAAAATATTAGCATTAACTGACCCTCCATAACACTAGTGTTCGTCATGAGTAGGCCTACTTCTTTATCATGGTGCCAATGTTTTTATACACATTAGTAAATTGATTGATGATTAACATTGGCGTTGAAGACTATTATTACTATGATGATAATCGATAGTAATCGTCAAGCATCAAACGTTTGTGGGCAATATTATATTCGTGTTCGCTTAAGGTCTATGTACGCGTGAACATTTTTTCACTCTTTCCCTATGGCAACACAGTGATGTGTAAGTCATGTTATGACTGGCCTATCACTGTGTGGTGCCATGGAGAAACAGAGAAAAATGTTCACGTGTAATAAGACCATTACTAGGGCAGAAATATTAACCGAGCATGTTTTTCTTTGGGGGTAACTTTCCATTCCTTTCCATTCCTTTCCATTCCTTTCCATTCCTTGTGTGTGTGTGTGCCTATCGTAAAGGGAAAAAACACGACACAAATTGCTAGCAACTCTTCTTTCGTACTGTTGCTTTCTTCAAGACCCACTGACCCACCACGATTAAGTCCCTTGGTTTTTTTTGTCTCTGGGTAGCTGTGACCCACATACAAATGCCCCCAACTTCAAATTGAATTCAGGATGATCTTTAAAATGATGTTTCGTTTTTAATTCGGGGGCCTTCGTACGGGAGTCAAACCTGGTCAAAACAAGATTTCTTACCAGCTGTAAAACACGTGCAACCCGTGATTTTGACACGAGATCTGGTGGGTCTTTAAAACCTTTTCGCTGCCACTGTCGCCTCTTGGCACCACAACGATTTAACACCCGTGTCACTAAAAGGGCATCAAATGAGGGTCTGTTAACCAATCACCTTAATATGTTCTTCATTTCGGGAGGTAAAGGCCGACCCTATTCTATGCATGTCACAAAGGAATCCTCAGTATTGTAGACATAATCTTTTCTTTTTTCTCTCACAGCTGTTCCACCCCATACAAAATCAAGCTATTTAGTTAAAAGACTGAATTTAGAAATCTTAGATGAAAACTGCACCAAGCTTTTGCTTGTAAAAATATTTGGGCTGCATGTTCTTCATTGTATTTTTAATATATTTTCGTCCATCAGATTTATGGTAAAAACTTATTTTGTTGAGCAGTATCATACAACATATTTAGTAGAAAATGTTCTTGAATAATACACAAACATAAATAAAATTGCCCATGAGTGAACATCTAGCAATATCCACTGAATATAAGTAATTTAGTCACACACTACAACATATTCGTGATTGTAATTTATAAAAAGCAACTTATGGTAAACTAAAGTTGGCTTGAAACAACTTCTGAAAATATAGATAAACTAAATGTTCCTCCCGAAACAGCTGTGCTCTACCCATACCAGATAAGTTTTGCTGTGCTCTACCTATACCAGGTAAGTTTTGTGAAAAGCTTTGGCTGAAAAATGACTGGCGTTGAAAGGGTTTTCATTAACCCCTTGACTGCCAGAGAAAATTAAAGAAAAAATAATTGGGAAAATGATGCCATAAAAAAGACGATGGATAGAGCCAATCTGGCAAAATGGTCTGGGGGTATTACTCTCTTGACTGTGCTAGAGCAAAAGCCAGGATATCAGGGTTATTCCTCTTCATCTGATGACTTCATCCGTGATGTCATCAGGTCAGTACGTGATACGTTGGTGGCAGTCAAGGGGTTAATATTAATTAGTCCGCTCCATTTGGTTTCTATGCAAACCAACAAAAAAACCTAAGCTCCAAATTGTTTTTATTTGAACAAAAGCGTGCCACCAAACCCAGTCCATAGAATGAACACATAATGAAAGTAATAATCGTGTCTCATGAAAAGCGCATCACATGAAGACTACCAAGGCAATGAATTCGTTTCTTGATTAAGCCCCCCCCCCCCCACACACACACACCTCCATTTCCAAGACACCACAACTAATAAGCAATATAACACATTATTAATAAAGGAAATGAAATGAAACGCATTTCTACATCTACTCTTCTATGGAATGAGTACTTTTGAGAACAAAACCCCCCAAAACAAAACAAAACTATATTGTACAGTTTGTGAATTATCCTCCACAATTGGTCATCGCAGTAACACATACGTTTTGCATGAAGTGAACCATTTATTATACGTGTTGGTCAGAGTACCAGTTAACTGGAACAAACTATGTACACAGTGACGATGTTGCACAGACTCGTATGCATAGCGTGGATTCGTTTTCGACTATTTAAAATAATAGGTCATAACAGTAGTAATAATAACAACAACAAATTAATGCAAATTATCATCAACGGCATTTGTTCTCTCCTTCTCAACACTACTATCATATAGCCTATGTTAAAGGTGGACCCTGACGGATGAGTTTTTGCAAGAAACACGTCGAGATCACCAGAAAGACAGCCTTTTCAAGGATCGGAACACTCACTTTGCTCTGGTTTCTTATAAATTAAACCGTCAAAACGGCGATTTTTCCTTGGCGGAGATGCCGGAGAGAGTAGCCATTTTGGATGGGGTGGGTGGAGGTCACTCATTGTGGTTGAAGCGTTTTCTTTTTTTGTAGTGCAGTAAAAAAAAAGGAGCTATTTCCTTTGTTGTGAGCAAAACTCCTTTAGATAAACTGTATAAAATTTAAAAAAATAAAATAAAAAGGCTTGTATTGCGAAAAGTTCGTGCAAACGATTTGGTCTAAACACAGGCGGCCATTCAAAACGAGAAGGCAAACGCCTTCTCTTTGGGTGAAATAATTTGACTTCCAGCACCTCAGCCAAGGAGGAATCGACTTTTTGATGGCTTGATTTCTGGGAAACCAGAGGAAAGTGAGTGTTGCTATCTCTGTAAAGGGTGTTTTCCTGCTGATCTGTACGTGTTTCTTGCAAAAAACTCATCCGTCAGGGTGCCCCTTTAAGTGACATTCAAACTACGGACTACAGAAAACAACAACAACAACATATATATCAAAAACGAGCATGGCAGGAAAGAAGGTGATGCGTGTGTAACTGAATACTTGATGGTCTCAGTGTACGTTAACATTTTTTGCACTCTTTTCCCAGGTCTCGGTACACCTTAACATTATACGCGGGATATTCCTATTTCCCCATGGCAACGCAGTGAGTTGTAAGTCATATTAAGGTCTGTGTACACGTTAACATTATTCACGAGATATTTCTATTTCCCCATGGCAACACAGTGAGTTGTAAGTCATATTAAGGTCTGTGTACACGTTAACACTATTCACGAGATATTCCTATTTCCCCATGGCAACACAATGAGTTGCAAGTCATATTAAGGTCTGTGCACACGTTAACATTATTCACAATATATTCTTATTTCCCCATGACAACACAGTGATAGCCCACTCTTAATATGACTTGCAGCTCACTGTGTTGCCATGGGGAAATAGAAATATCTTGTAAATAATATTAACGTGTACCGAGACCTTAACATACCATTACATCAATGCGTTGACATGGGAAAAGAGTGACAAATGTTCGCGTGTCCAGATAGATACCTTTAGCATGGCATGTTTACATGTGCCCCCAGGGGGTTATTTGGAATAAACCAAACTTGAAACTTGATGGGGGGGTCGTTCAGGAAATGTTGTCTTTGCGCACGTACCTCGAGAACGTTTCGATGTTTCGCACGAATTCGTACCTGAGTTTTAACACCGCATTTCGTGATCTGCCACGCTCTCTACTTGGGTAGTAAGTATCACAGCCACGTCAATAACAACCCTAACCTCAAATGTGACGTAGCACCACGAAAGGGCCATTGCGTGTCAAACTGACCATTCTGAGATAATGATGCGTTTGAACACTTCAGACCATTTTCGTTCTAGTGACACAGCAACCATTCTTGTATCTTGTTCCGTTCAAGAGTTATGAGCATTTGAACTTAGCAGTGTGAGTGTCAGCCATTTTGAAAAAGAAACAGTCTAAAGTCTTAGACCATGTGGAAAAAAATGCATTGACCTACTGGTTTTAAAACACTTATAAAACCATTTAGAGATCACATTCAAGATTATCCTATATACATATGAAAGATGAGATGCTACAGAACACAAAAATACCCATCACTCAAAATTGACAAAAAAGAAGACATTTTTGACTTTGCAAGCCTGTTGTGAGAAACTAGCACAGCGACTTAATGTCCCTTTCGTGGTGCGGGGTCACAAATAGAAAGGACATTGAATATGCCGCGCGCGAGGCCTGGGTATCCTACAGATCTTGATCCTGATCCTAGCTTGTCATGACATCACCACCTTGTTGGTGTGTGGGCGAAAGGTAGTGCAGACGGGGTAAAAAGCCCATGAAATGAAATGAAATGAAGCCCATGAAATGAAGCAAATTGCAGTCACATTTTGCCGATGAGACGAGTGTCAATGCTTAGCATTCGTTTCATGGGCAAATTGGACTGAAATTTGCTTTATTTCATGAGATAATTGGCACGGGGTTCTTACCCGCCCATGGGCTTTTTA
>CM065697.1:27881439-27883939 GCA_017654935.2 Phymorhynchus buccinoides | reverse complement strand
CATGCCAGGCGAGAGAGAGAGAGAGAGAGAGAGAGAGAGAGGAGAGAGAGAGAGAGAGAGAGAGAGAGAGAGAGAGAAGAGAGAGAGAGAGAAGAGAGAGAGAGAGAGAGAGGAGAGAGAAGAGAGAAAAGAGAGAGAGAGAGACAGAGACAGAGACAGAGAGAGAGAGAGAGAGAGAGGTGAAGAGAGGGAGAGGAGAGAGAGGAGATCCTGACAGAGAGAGAGAGGAGAGAGAGAGAGAGAGAGAGAGAGAGAGAGAGAGAGAGAGAGAGAGAGAGAGAGAGAGAGAGAGAGAGAGAGAGAGAGACAGAGACAGAGAGAGAGAGAGAGAGAGAGAGAGAGAGAGAGAGAGAGAGAGAGAGGGAGAGAGAGAGAGAGAGAAGGGAGAGAGAGAGGGTGAGAGAGAGAGAGAGAGAGAGAGAGAGAGAGAGAGAGAGAGAGGAGAGAGAGAGAGAGAGAGAGAGAGAGAGAGAGAGAGGAGAGAGAGAGAGAGAGAGAGAGTATGTATTGGTGCATTCCTTCCTGTTGCTTGTTGACATTTTCCATTAGTTTCTGTGAGGGTGAGGTGTTATCAGAAAGTGACAGTGCTGGTGAACGAGGGTGGATGTCTTCGTGAGTGAGAATCATGTTATTTGTGTTACTTTATTTGTTTGCATTGGAATGTTGGTAGCATTATATATGACTTTCTCGCTGATATTAATGCATGTTTTTCATCTTTCATTGTTGCTTTTGTAAAGTGCATCGAGCATACTACTGTATGGATTTGAGCGCTATATGAAATAAAAGTATTATTATTATCATTATTATAGGCGGTGTGCGCGCACACACAGAGCATCAGTCCTGAGCCGCCGAGGAAGTGCCATTTGGAGAGGTTTTCGCAGCTGTTGCTGAAAATGGTTGATGCTTTGATCCAACCTTACAACCCAGCATAAGCACGCATAAAGACAAACAGACACACAGACACACACAAACAAACACAAGGGCTGTCGCCGAGCGGCAGTCATGTCCTTTGCCCCGTTGACCTTGACCTTGACGGTACCCGACATTCGGAATTACCATAAGCCCCATGCACCCCCCACACCCGGTTCGGACATCCTAATTTCAACAACGTGAAAGATAATGTCCATGGTCTCAAGAAGAAATTTACGTTCTCAAGGTCAAGCTTCAAGGTCAATGTCACCACGGTTATAATGTTATCGATGGGACCTACTCTGTTCATAGAGATATACTAACCACACAAAATTTAAAGCGATTCGGTACGTCCAGCGGTTCTCGGGACGCAGCTCGGATAGACAAAGAAAAAAAAGAAAAAAAAAAGAAACAGACGCACACTCCTTTGCCTAGCGTCAGCCGGGGCCAAGGACAATAACAACCCCCCCCCCCCCCCTCCCCTTCCAAAACCATACCCGAGCCTCCGAGGAAGTGATAGTTGGAGATGTTTTCGTTGCTGTTGCCGTAGTCGCTGATGTTGAGCACGCTGTCTCTGTTGGCGATGGCCCGGATGTCGTTCTCTATGGTGGAGGAGGAAATGCTGTCCCGGTCGTCAGCCACGCTGGTTGTGGACATGACCAGCTTCACCAGGGTGTAGAACCTGGAGTCCTTTCGCCTCCTCGGGGCATATTTCCCTGAAACGAGGACAGCACTCGTGACGAAAATAATATATGATGGTTGTGCTTGGCAAAAGGACAATATGAATCAATTAATAAACTTTAAAAAAATACAAAATACAGCTGCTACAAAAAGAGTATGTGATCGTTTTTTCACATCCACTACAGGCAGTAGGCAATAGGGCATTTGCCACGAGTGTTCTTCTTCTTCTCTTCTTCTCTCTCGTGTTCGTTCTCTATACAAGACTACTAATTTGCCCGTACTTGTTCTGCCCGAGTTGTTACGCTTTCTAATTCAACTCTCTAAATTCAACTCAGTGAAACTCAAGGCTGCCGGCACGCGGCAAATGCCCTATTGCCAGTGTATGATACTTACATAGTCCGATGGCTTGGAGTCAAAACGGACTATCTTTAAATAGCCCATTGACGTAGTATTGAAATTATTGCGATAGCTAATAACTTGCATAAAAAAAAAGACTGCAGAAATATAACAAAAAGCCTAATCCCCATTGTATTTTATTTGCAGTCTTTTTTAATACAAGTTCTTAGTGCTTGCAATAACATCAATACTAAGTCAATGGACTATCTAAAGACAGTCCGTTGTGACTCTAAGCCATCGAATTTACAGTCTTTCCGCCTGCGTGGGGTATTCCTGCAGAATGCTAGTGGTGGTGATGATGATGATGATGATGATGATGATGATGATGATGAAAAGCATGGCTGTATTTGGGAAAGAACAAATGGAATTGAAACATTGCAATTCCCAACGTAAAATGTTACCATTTTCTGTCTTTCTTTCTTTCTTTCTTTCTTTCTTTCTTTCTGTCTTTCTGTCTGTCTTCATCCGCCACGCTAGCAGTATATTTAAAACAAAACAAAAAAACAAAGCCATT
>CM065697.1:27858939-27876439 GCA_017654935.2 Phymorhynchus buccinoides | reverse complement strand
AAGACCCCCCGGTATCCTCACGTGGGTGGGTTGGGAGGTGGGAGTATTTGACTCAAAATGAATCCATTTTGGCGCGCGATAGAATCTACCTTCAGGATCACCACAAACGAATGTTTTACATCTTTACAGTAACAATTTATTTGCATGGAGGGAGGGAGAGCGGGAGTGATAGAGTGTTAGTAGATTCAGTGACAAATCGCAGTGGGGGTGGGGGTGGAAGCAGTTAATGACATGTCTGCCGCTCAGCGACACTTTAAAAAAAAAAAAGACCCACCAGATCACGTGTCAAAATCACGGGTTTCATGTGTTTTCCCTCTGATAGCTGGAACGAAAACTTGTTTTGACCAGGTTTGACTCCCATACTAATGCCCCCGAATTGAAAAGGAAACATCATTTTACAGAGCAAGCCTCAATTTGAAGTTGGGGGCATTTGTATGTGGGTCACAGCTACCCAGAAGAAAAGAAGAAGAAAACCAAGGGACTTAATCGTGGTGGGTCAGTGGGTCTGGAAGACCTTTTCTGCCACTTCTTTCAGCGGTGTAGCCTACCGTAGTTTCTGGTTCCTTCTTTTCATAGAATGCAAACTTGTGGGTTGGGGGTTTACTGAGGGCCATTGCGTAGTAAGTGAACTACACTAGCGACCAAAAGTTAAGGCCCAGAAAGACAATCATCTCCGAAAACTCACGAACTCAATAAAAACGCACCCAGCTCATAACAAAACTGAATTTATTCTTTTAACATTAAGTTCATTCCAAAAAATCATTAATCAGAACGAGTTCAGTCAACAAAATGCCCCTTTCAACAACTTCCCCCTCCTCTTGAAAAGTCACACTTAGAATCAATGCACTTTGGAACAGTCAGTACACATTACAGATTTTGTTGTTGCGCGGATGCCTTTCTCTCATGGTGCCACATCACCACACAACATTTGAAGTGATTCGGTTAAGCGGTTCGGGAGATATCCTTGGGACAGACAGAAGAGAAAAAACCCCACCCCACATTACTGCTGTTCCTAAGTGCATTGGTTCTGAATGTGTGACTTTTCAAGAGGAGGGGGAAGTTGTTGAAAGGGGCATTTTGTTGACTGAACTCGTTCTGATTAATGATTTTTTGGAATGAACTTAAAGTTAAAAGAATAAATTCAGTTTTGTTATGAGCTGGGTGCGTTTTTAGAGTTCGTGAGTTTTCGGAGATGATTGTCTTTCTCAAGTTTCTGGGCCTTAACTTTTGGTCGCTAGTGTAGAATTGAAGGGTTTCCAAAATAACCTTGTGCATGCGTGCATAATGCTTCACATAATTCTACCCCACCCCCAGCCCCACCCCCGAAGACGGAGTGTGGCTGCCCACGTGGCGGGGTAATCAAAAACGGTCACACACGTAGCGTTCTCATCCCTAGCTGATATATTGCTAGTGTTCAAGTGCTTCGGGTGTTTGGGATGATTGATCCGTGGAGTCTTTTAGCCAAGGGTACGCCAACAAACAAAATAATTCGACGTATTGCGTAACGTGATGCTTAGGTTCAGTTATAGTCTTTAGCCCTTGGAACCAGGTGGTGCGTTTCGTTTGAAGACAGAACGCAAGCGCTCTCTCTCTCTCTCTCTCTCTCTCTCTCTCTCTCTCTCTCTCTCTCTCTCTCTCTCTCTCTCTCTCTCTCTCCCTCCCTTTCTCTCTCTCTCTCTCTCTCTCTCTCTCTCTCCTCTCTCTCTTTCTCTCTCTCTCTCTCTCTCTCTCTCTCTCTCTCTCTCTCTCTCTCTCTCTCGCCTCTCTCTCTCTCTCTCTCTCTCTCTCTCTCTCTCTCTCTCTCTCTCTCCCCCTCTCTCACCCTCTCTGAATTGTCATTGATGAAAATGTTATATGTACTTGCGATATTCTTTTTCTTTATAATATGTGCATGTATCTATTGTTTGATTGTTTCCTTTTTCTCTTATTAAAAAATATATTTTATGTTACGGTTTTTCTTTTCTCATCTTATATTTTTTGCCTGAGGGCATGGTGTAAAAAAGGCTGAGTCAGCTTATCCTGTTTCCCTGAATACAAAAAAACCCCAACAACTTCGTATTCGTATCCGTGTTCTCTCTTTCTATCTACAGCCCCCGCTAGCGGCAAAAATAGATTGTTGCCTTTTATTTGATAAAGGGGAGTAATATAATTATAATAATATGTCAGTAGAGTGATTTCTCGCGGGGAGACCAGAAGCGCTCATTGAAGAGGATGTGTCAAAATGGTATTAGTGGCGCGTTAACCCTTTCGCCGCCAGCCATTTTTCAGCAAAATGTTTCCATTGAACTTACCTGGGTAGAGAAAACAAGTTGTCTGCAATAGTGGGGATTATTCTATGACATGCATAAAGTAAGGCCTTTCCTTACCTCCCAAAATTATGAAAATAGGCTCTTCAGATAACAGACCCTGATTTGATGCCTTTTAGTGACATGGGTGTTAAACCATTGTGGTGCATAAATGCGACATTGGCGGTGAAAGGGTTAATAATACATATAGGTAAGCCCTTTGAACTCAAATGATTTTTATCATTGGTTGACTTTAGCCTGGAATTTGGGGCCAAAGGAATAGCGAGAACTGTCTAATAAAATTACTCGCATCGGGACTTTCCTGGCATGGCAGTACCTCCAGGATCGTCCCACTATCTTCATTGTCATAAATGTCCCGCCTGTACCCTGTTCCAGGTCGGAGGGCGTTGACACGGGCTTTTCGTCACCCTTACCTGTCCGATAAAAAAAAATGTTGAGGCCACCAATTTGGTATCAAAACTAAAATGTCAAATACTCCATTGTTTGTATTCTAAATAACTCCCAAATTTGCAATCATATCTGTGAGACCCCAATACACCCACACTCAAAAATGCATGTAATTTGTAAGCTTAGACTTTTTACAGGAATTTTTCAAACCTTTAACAGCGTTTTTCTCGAAACAGGCCTTTTTAGAGTTAGTCCGTTTTGGCCCCAAGCCATCGAAATATCCTTCCTTATAGTAATGGAAACTCAACAGTACAGATTAGTCTTTTGCGTGTGAATGGGAGGAGGAATTTGGTATTTTTTTTACATTTGGTATATTCATGTCACAGAGACTTATCTCTGTGAAATTCGGGCTCCTCTCCCCCGGAGAACGCGTCGCCGCAAGTGCAGCACCTACCCAATTTTTTTGGGGGGGGGGGGGTTGGGGGCAGGGTGAGGAGGTGTGTGGGGGCAGAATTGGGAAACCTAGCAATCAATTTGGCCATACCAGGCAGCGGGATTTCTCCCTACTTTTACCAACTTTCAACTGCCGTGGGATATTTACGTGCGTAAACCGCACGGATCAGACTACTATACTTTAAGTCCCCATCCGAAGGACTGGACGTTCAGTTCGATTTTCCTTGCCGAACTAGAAAGAAAGGACGAGGAGGCCGGGATTGGAACCCGGGTCACTCACGCTGCAGTCACGCGATACACTTGGCAGGCGAACGTCTTAACCACTCTGCCACCTTAATTCTCCATTGTACTGGCGTGTATAGTGCTGCTGCAGCCCAAAAGGGATTAGTTGCCCTTTAAGGTACATTTAGCTGTCCTGCGTCCCTTTCCGCCTAAAAATTAGGGATACACCCAAATACAAGGCTTTTCCACAAGAAAGAAGTTCCCGGTGTGGCATTCTCAAAATGGATTTCTTCTTAACATGTCATGTGCGCATGTGCGAAATCGATCATGACGTACCATCACAGTTTTATCTTTGGTGTATTCGACACTCAATTGACCCTAACCCTATCCCTAACCCTATTCCTAACCCTAACCCTAAACTTATCACCTAACACCTAACAAAAACAAAAAAAAGCCTAAGCACCTATCCCTAACTTTTCGCACATGCGCAGACGGTTTGAGAACAAATCCACGCTGAGAACACCACACCGGCAGCTCAGTTCCCTAGAATCGCAGTCGCCTATAATCTGCTATCTGGAAGGCGTGAACGGACACGGCTGACTTGGCCACGCGCAAAGCCTTGAACACCGTTTTCCTTCTAACATGGGTGAGTAACCGAGACCACACACACAAAAAGAAGAAGAAGAAGCGCGCGTGCACTGATATACACAACATATACAGAGTCTACGCAGACAAGCATTCAGTCAGAGAGAGAGATGGGGAGGAGAGAGAGAGAGAGGTGGGAGAGAAGAGAGAGAGGAGGAAGAGAGAGAGAGAGAGAGAGAGAGCGAGAGAGAAGAGAGAGAGAGAGAGAGAGAGAAAGAGAGAGAAGAGAGCGAGAGAAGAGAGATGAGAGAGAGAGAGTCTATCCCAGACCTATCTCTCAGAGAGAGAGAGAGAGAGAGAGAGAGAGAGAGAGAAAGAGAAGAGAGAGAGAAGAGAGAGAGAGAGGAGAGAGAGAGAGAGGCTCGAGAGAGAGAGTCTAGAGAGAGAGATCTGCACTCGGAACTTCAGAGATGTAATGATATTAGGCCATAGCCCCTTCCATTTAGCGAACACAATGAACCTTAAGAGAGAACACATAGAGAGAGAGAGAGAAAAAAGAAAATGAGATAAAGAGAGAGAGAGAGAGAGAGAGAGAGAGAGAGAGAGATAGAGAAGAGAGAGAGAGAGAGAGAGAGAGAGAGAGAGAGAGAGAGAACTCGGAACTTCAGAAATGTAATGGATATTAGGCCACGGCCCCTTCCATGGAGCGAACACAACGAACATTAAGAACATTCAACAAATAATTGACAACATCCACACTAAATAAAGAATGCAATGTGCTACCGCACACGAGAGAGAGAGAGAGAGAGAGAGAGAGAGAGAGAGAGAGAGAGAGAGAGAGGATGAGAGATGAGAGAGAGAGAGATGAGAGAGAGAGAGAGACACAACACACACACACACACACACACACACAAACACAAACGGACGCACGCATCGACGCACGCCACGCGCGCAAACACGCACGCATGTATAATACATCCTCTTCGTCTCCTAGAAGGCGGGGGGGGGGGTAGAAGGGGGGGGGGGGGGGGGGGGGGGGGGGGGGGGGGGGGGGGGGAGAGAGAAGAAAGAAAACGGAAGAATAAGTAAATTAGAGAAAACAGTAAGGAGGGAAAGCAGACAGGAAAATAGACATCATTCACTGCCACGTCCCCAGATTGCCCACCACCCCCACCCGTCCAACAACACACCCGTTCTTATTTGTACAGACATCACTACTAACACCCAGCCAACTCAAACAACAGAAACAGAAGACAAACAACAAGCAAACAAGTGTTCCAGTATAAAGCGCTATCCTTGAAGAACAAGAAGAAGGAGGAGGAGGAGGAGGAGGAGGAGGAGGAGGAGGAGAGGAAAAGAAGAAGCAGAAGAAGAAGAAGAAGAAGAAGAAGAAGAAGAAGAAGAAGAAGAAGAAGAAGAAGAAGAAGAAGAAGAAGAAGAAGACGACGACGACGAAGAAGAAGAAGCAGGAGAAGAAGAAGAAAAGGTCAAGAAGAAGGAGAAGAAGAAGAAGAAGAAGAAGACGACGACGACGAAGAAGAAGAAGCAGGAGAAGAAGAAGAAAAGGTCAAGAAGAAGGAGAAGAAGAAGAAGACGACGACGACGAAGAAGAAGAAGCAGCAGAAGAAGAAGAAAAGGTCAAGAAGAAGGAGAAGAAGAAGAAGAAGAAGAAGAAGAAAAAGAAGAAGAAAAGATCAAGACGAAGAAGAAGAACTACAACAACAACAACAGCAACAACAACATTTTCAGCAACAATAACAACAACAATTGTAGTAGCAGCAATAACAACAAGTCATAAACAGTTTTGGACGGAACACGTGTATTTCCAAAGGCGATAGGCACATTACTTCTCAAAACCCCGAGATTCGGGATTCTACACATGTACATTATGCACACACTGATAAACCATAAATCTTGCTCAGCGTGTAAAGGCACTACTTGTTTTGGTATTATTAGGTAATATGCATGTATAACCGGGGGTATACAGGGGGTAGAAGAGAGCAAGACAACAGTGCTAGTGCGTTGGCCACTTACCCAAAATGTGGTCGATTTTCTCTGGCGCTAGTCCACCGTCCCTTATACAGAACGATCGAACGTCTTGCAGCATTCCCTATAGAAAAAAAAGAAAGAAAGAAAGGCCGTGTACACACATAAGCGGATATTTCATGCGGAAACCCGTGCGCAATCCATAAATAAGTGAAACAAAGAAGGGAAAAGATTTGCGCACGTGTCCGAATTTCCCCAATATGCGTTTAAACTTTGATCCTTTTTCTTCCACTTATTTAGGGTTTTCCGTACGGAACTTACGCATCTAATGTGAACCCGGCCTAAGAAAGAAAGAAAGGAAGGAAGGAAGGAAGGAAAACGTATACAGCACAGAGAAGGAAAGAACACAACTTTCTATGTATGCATCACGAAAAGACATTATGACAAGTGTTAGCAATAGGCAGGCCTATATTGATCAATGTTGTTGCAATTCTGCTGTTTTGTACGGTTGTCAGCATACGATCGCGTTGTTGGATGTGGACGTAGTTGTGCATGCTTTATGTATTATACACAAAAGGGAACAATATATACAAAAGCGAACACACTCGCGCAAGCGCGCATACGCACACACGTAAGCGTACACATAAAGCGTATGTAAACACTTTTACAAACAGATTTGTTTGTCCCGTGAGCCCATGCACTTAGCACACGTTAAACCCAGTGGCAACGAAAAAGTTGTCATTTGGTCAAAACTTACCCCCTCCCCCCCCTTACCTTATCAGTCACACACAAATCGCATGCAGAAAAATAAATTGGGTGGCGCGCCTATGGCTGCGACGCGCTCTCCAGGTGGGAGCTACCCGAATTTCGCAGAGAGGCCTCTGTGACTATAAAGTAGCTAATAATACCTTGAGTTCATCCACCTCGTTGCGTAGATTATCCACCGTCTTGTCCAGCTTCTTCTTTCGGCTGTACAGCAGTCTCAGTTTGACGTGCTCGTGGTCGATCGCTGCTACCACCAGACCTGTACACAGTAACGGTCCAGTAACCCGGTAACAAATGTGCGCGCATTGTTTTCTAAGCAAACCAACAGAAGAAGACGAAAATACAATGATGAGGAAGCAAACGGAAGCCATGCACTTACAAACGTATAGTCCTTATTACAAAACCACAAACTTTTTTTTGGATCGCATATTGAGGGAACAGTGGGAGGGGGAAGGAATGCAGAATAGTTGGTTATACGTAAGGTATACAGTAATTTAAAGAATTCAAACAGGAAAACGTAATCATGATTCATCAGTCCATCCCGTGTCATATAGTGTGTGTGTGTGTGTGTGTGTGTGTGTGTGTGTGTGTGTGTGTGTGTGTGTGTGTGTGTGTGTGTGTGTGTGTGTGTGTGTGTGTGTGTGTGTGTGTGTAGAGAGAGAGAGAGAGAGAGAGAGAGAGAGAGAGAGAGAGAGAGAGAGAGAGAGAGAGAGAGGAGAGAGAGAGAGAGAGAGAGAGAAAAAGGAAAAGAAAGAGAGAGAGAGAGAGAGAGAGAGAGAGAGAGAGAGAGAGAGAGAGAGAGAGAGAGATAGAGAGAGAGAGAGAGAGAGACAGAGACCACCAGACCTGTACAAACGGTACTGTAAGCCGGTTAAAAAAAAAGTGCGCATTATTTTCTAAGCAAACCAATAGAAGAAGAAAAAAATATAACGATGAAGAAACGAACAAACGAGCGCCAAACACTCACTAACAAACGTATACTCCTCCTACTCCCACAAACACGAGGGTCGGAGGAAAAGAAGTAGATGTCTTACTTTGGGAGGGTTACGTATTGCAACCTTTGAATAAATGAAGATTCCATCGATTGCAAAATGTGATGCAGCCTGTTGCTAGTACTGTCCATAATGTGTTGAGTACTTTTATAAGCCTCGGCTTGTACTCTTTGTCTCTCTCTCTCTCTATATATTTTTTGTTGTTGCTGCAAAAGTGTGTTAATAAAACATTTGTTTAAAAAACAAAAGAGAAAATCTGTGTGTGTGTGTGTGTGTGTGTGTGTGTGTGTGTGTTGTGTGTGTGTATGTGTGTGTGTGTGTGCAATATTATAATATATATATATATATATATATATATATATATAGTAATAGTCGGTGAGGAGCTGGGGGGTAACCTGCACCCCCCCAGGGCTAAACCAGACTAGGTCTAAAATGTGCTCCAGAGTGTGCTGAATCCATTTATGCATGTTAACAGCAAAACATTTGGGTTGGTCTTATAGTTATTGCCCTTGCCGCAAGGGTACCCCCCTAAACCTCATTTCGGCAATTTCAATTTCAATAAGTAATCAAGTGATATTAAAACTAAGAAAACTATAATTTGCTTCCTAATTTAGTAAAAGCAATGAGTAAGTATCATAAAAAGAGCATTACAAATAATAATAAGGCTATAACTTGGCTTCCGTGACACGCGTTCTTCGCGTACTGTCATTTTCATGATTAAAAGAGGATGTCATCTCTCACACTGAAGACATAGTCAACAAATCCCTAACTTGGCATATATTTTCACAAATTACAATGTATTAGGGTCATTCAGGCCAAGTTTGAAGGTTCTGGACTGATTAGCTATGTCACAGTTGCAAAAAGATCATCCCTACCCCCAAAACTGGAATATCGCTCGGAATCCTTAAAAACGTCTTTTTGGCAGATCTTGTTCATTTTTGACCACTTGATTGCTTAGAAATCATGTCTTGTGTTAAAACCTTCTATTACATACACATTCTAACACAATTGCATATGACTGAGGGGTGCAGATCTAAGAAGTAATGGTGTCACGAAAGCGAAAACACACAGATTGTGCCACCACCTCATCTGAACAGAAAAAGACTCGAGTTTGTGTGATTCACTTCCAGGATTCAAAATCTGACACTTTTACATACATATCTGAATTAAAAGAACCTGAAAACAAACTTACAAAGCTCAAGGACATCTGTAAATGTAAACTTTTGGAACCTCCGGATTCTGACTATCGCATGGAATATTCTTGCAGGTTAGTGCCTGAAGAACTGAAACAAGAGCATGGCTATCACTGAGACTGCTATCAGAGATTCACATGTAACCTTGGACGCTTACAATGTACTAGTACCACAAGTGACACTTCCCAGCCTAGACCTTGTTCTGCAACATCTGAAAATGTCATCTTCAAGCCTGATTGTATTTTCTGTAGTAAGACAGGTTGCAAGAAAATAAAACAGAAAGGTCTTTGGACCACAGAATCCACAACACTGTTTTTGAGAGATGGGTAGAAATCTATACTTGAAGCTGCAGAACAAAAGAAAGATGAAAGCCTCTTACGCAGGATCAGAGGCTTTGATTTATTTGCTTGTGAAGCAAAGTATCACAGAAGCTGTGCCAAGCAGTACTTGCAGAAACTTTCTTATTGGCAGAGCAGAAATGACGCAGCAAAGAGAGATCAGGAGGAGCTTGAAGAGACTCATATGGCAGCCAATCAGAAAGTCTGTGAGGTCATAGAAGAGAACGTTATCCAGAAGGAAGAAGTAATGAAACTCACAGACTCAGCTTTGACCAAGACGAAGTACCCAAACTCTAAGTACAGAAGTGCAAAGCTAAAAGCAAAACTTTAAAAAAACTGACCGTTACAGAGAAAAACTGTTGTTTGCTCTAAGTGACATGCAGTATCTTGTTTTCAGTACTGGTATGGACACTTCAAAGGCTGTTGCTCATGCATTTCGCTTGGCAACCGCTGACAGGTTAACAGGTGTTGATATCCAGCTCAGAAACACAATTGTTCAGTCCTTTCAAAAAGCAGAAAGCACGCCATGGCCACCAACGGACGAGTTTCTGCAACAGTCTGATGTACTTCCTGGTGACCTGAAAAGGTGTTTGAATTACCTGTTGGCTGACAACGACAATCAAACAGCGACAGTCAGTAGACTTGCAAGTTCAATAAGACAGGGTATTTGCAGAGTAGTCACAAAGGGAGAGTGGAAGCTGCCCAAACATGTCCTCATTTGCATGGCACTGAGACATCTCTTCCGAAGCAACCCACTCACCACCCTGCTGAACAGACTTGGTCATTTGGAGAACTATCGGTTCAGTTTAGAACTAGAAACTGCCATAGCACAGTCTCTGCAAGAGTCGTCAAGTCTTCTCTCAACACATATCATTCTCAACCCATCTGCACCTTCAGTGTTCCACTCGGAATTCGACCATTTTGATCAGTTACTGAATGTCCTAGAAGGACAAGGATCAATCCACACTGCCCATGGGATAATGCTGCAAGACATAAAGGGAGAGCAGCCTGAAGGAAGTACAATCCAAATGCCATATGTTCCAAGAACTGGTGCTCAGACTCTAGAGGTGTGTCAGGTAAGACCTCCCTGAGTATTATGTCACCAACAGGAAAAGTCCAGTTCTTCCAACAAATCAAAAGTCAGTTCTTGGTGGCATTGATGCACAGTCACAAGCCAGAAAGATCAACATCATTTGGATTCTTGCTCGACTGCGGAATCTTGATGGTCAGGGTTTATCTCTCTCACGGGCAATAGACCACAAAGAAAGACAACAATAGACTATTATCATGTGATCGATCATCCCATCACTGATTACAGAACTGTTCAAGAATGTCTCAGACAGGCAGAGATGGCTACTCATGATGTTGGGCAGCAATACGTCATAAACACTTTTGACCTTCGGTTGTGTATGAAAGCATACCCCATCATCTGGAGTTAGCCACAGCACTTCAAAGACCACATCATTCTGATTGGTACTTTTCACTTGATTTGTGCTTACCTGAAAACGGTAGGCAAGAAGATGGATGGTTCTGGCCTTTCAGACATTCTGTTGGAGGCTGGACTGATCACTTCAGGTTCCCTACATGGTGTTTTATCTGGCAAACACTATGACAGAGCACTCCATTGTCACAAGACAATGTTGGAATGTCTAGAGCGTCTGGCTCTCACGGCATATCTACAGACCAAGGAGGATACTTTGCTTCACAAGCAAATAAATCAAAGACTCTGATCCTGTGTAAGAGGTTTTCATCTCTCCTTTTGTTCTGCTGCTTCAAGAATAGATTTCCACTCATCTCTCCCTTTGTTCTGCTGCTTCAAGTATAGATTTCCACTCATCTCTCCTTTTGTTCTGCAGCTTCAAGTATAGATTTCCACTCATCTCTCCTTTTGTTCTGCAGCTTCAAGTATAGATTTCCACTCATCTCTCCTTTTGTTCTGCAGCTTCAAGTATAGATTTCCACTCATCTCTCCTTTTGTTCTGCTGCTTCAATTATAGATTTCCACTCATCTCTCCTTTTGTTCTGCTGCTTCAAGTATAGATTTCCACTCATCTCTCCTTTTGTTCTGCTGCTTCAAGTATAGATTTCCACTCATCTCTCCTTTTGTTCTGCTGCTTCAAGTATAGATTTCCACTCATCTCTCCTTTTGTTCTGCTGCTTCAAGTATAGATTTCCACTCATCTCTCCTTTTGTTCTGCTGCTTCAAGTATAGATTTCCACTCATCTCTCCTTTTGTTCTGCTGCTTCAATTATATATTTTCACTCATCTCTCTTTTTGTTCTGCTGCTTCAAGTATAGATTTCCACTCATCTCTCTCAAAAACTGTTATGGATCTGTGGTCCAAAGACCTTTCTGTTTTATTTTCTTGTAACCTGTCTTACTACAGAAAATACAATCAGGCTTGAAGATGACATTTTCAGATGTTGCAGAACAAGGTCTAGGCTGGGAAGTGTCACTTGTGGTACTAGTACATTGTAAGCGTCCAAGGTTACCTGTGAATCTCTGATAGCAGTCTCTGTGATAGCCATGCTCTTGTTTCAGTTCTTCAGGCACTAACCTGCAAGAATATTCCATGCGATAGTCAGAATCCGGAGGTTCCAAAAGTCTACGTTTACAGATGCCCTTGAGCTTTGTAAGTTTGTTTTCAGGTTCTTTTAATTCAGATATGTATGTAAAAGTGTCAGATTTTGAATCCTGGAAGTGAATCACACAAACTCGAGGCTTTTCCTGTTCAGATGAGATGGTGGCACAATCTGTGTGTTTTCGCTTTCGTGACGCCATTACTTCTAAGATCTACACCCCTCAGTCATCTGCAATTGTGTTAGAATTTGTATGTAATAGAAGGTTTTAATACAAGACATGATTTCTAAGCAATCAAGTGGTCAAAAATGAACAAGATCTGCCAAAAAGACGTTTTTAAGGATTCCGAGCGATATTCCAGTTTTGGGGGTAGGGATGATCTTTTTGCAACTGTGACATACCTAATCGGTCCAGAACCTTCAAACTTATGACCCTAATACATTGTAGTTTGTGAAAATATATGCCAAGTTAGGGATTTGTTGATTATGTTTTAAGTGTGAGAGATGACATCCTCTTTTAATCATGAAAATGACAGTACGCGAAGAACGCGTGTCACGGAAGCCAAGTTATAGCCTTATTATTATTTGTAATGCTCTTTTTATGATACTTACTCATTGCTTTTACTAAATTAGGAAGCAAATTATAGTTTTCTTAGTTTTAATATCACTTGATTACTTATTGAAATTGAAATTGCCGAAATGAGGTTTAGGGGGGTACCCTTGCGGCAAGGGCAATAACTCTAAGACCAACCCAAATGTTTTGCTGTTAACATGCATAAATGGATTCAGCACACTCTGGAGCACATTTTAGACCTAGTCTGGTTTAGCCCTGGGGGGGGGTGGGGGGTGCAAGGTACCCCCCAGCTCCTCACCGAGTATAATATTTGATACAACCTTTTGTCCAAATGTCTTTATAATCGAACATTGGAATCAAGACCAGTTATGTCACGAGTTTGTGACATTGTTCTTCTGAACAGACAGAGATAGGCACAGACTACCACTCGATCACAAAGGACCCCGAGATCTTTCTCCTTTTCTTTTCGCCTAATCGAGACAACCTACTTGTGAAATCCGTGCAACCCGTGTTAGCTCTGACCTCTCGCGAGACTCCACTTTCAACTTGCGACTTCATGAGTTTTATACCGGTCGAACGTCACTCCATATTTTTCCTTCAGTTAACCAACATCGCTTCATCGCTTCATCCTTTCTCCTTTCATCGTTTTGTCCACCTACGGCCACCCAGTGCTGAGGTGTGGTGAGGGCCACGTCCCTGAAGGATCCTGAAATCAACTTTTACCCTGCACGAGTCCTAAGACGTTAGGGTAGCGAAGCTGCAGAGCTTCGGCAGACACCGTTTCTTCTCTTCATCCTCATCGCCATCTTCACCCCTTTTTATTTGGTTCCTCATCGTCCTCCCTTCCCCGTCATCGTCCCTGGCGTTCACTGGAGTCCTGGAAGAAAGCTGTGGCCGGTCCGGAACCCCTTCCACCTGCTCGCGCTTACCCCGAGCCCTTGGCGAGACCAGAGCTGCGACTGTCTTGTGGGGAGGATTCTTCTTCTTCATTCCGCCACTTGGAAGTTTGGTCAGTAGCTGCATAAAATTAGTATTAATCCCGTTAAAACTCGTACAACAACGCGCGCGTAACAATGTAGAATAGCTAGTTATAGGTTTGCTAACATGTGTATTTGTGTGCGTTTTCTTTGGTTCATTTTCTTATTATTTTCTTGATTTTTGCATAAGGGGCTAAGGAACTGACTGGCTGGGTCATGACTTGTCAGTTGGATAGGTTTTTGCCGGTCGTAGAATTTGGTACTTGAACTCGGCACATGTTTTTGAATCAATGTTTTTGCTCGCCATTGTGTGTTTAGGCCGTACAAATCGTTTTTGGTGCAAAGCGTATTTGGGTTCACAGAGATTCAGAATCCTAAATGCGTGCACGCGAGCGCATTATTCCTTGTTGCGGTATATGTTTAGCCTCGCGGCCTATGTTTAGCCTCGCGGCCTATGTTTAGCCTTGCGGTATATGTTTAGCCTTGCGGCCTATGTTTAGCCTCGCGGCCATCGTCCTAGCTTAATTAGGTATTAAGAGACTCTGCGGAGAGCTGGATAACAGAGGGTTATTCCAGTTGCGCTTCTAGCTATGCTGATAGGGGCTTTGTAAAGCGTTCATCCCCGTTTCTGTTTTTATTTTTGAGAGGAAGTGTCATTAATGTTTTCAAGGCTTTTTGACTTTTTGAAGTACATTGTGGATGTTATTTTTGGGAAATACATTCTTTGCCTGTAGTTCATCCGCCTTCTGGAAGAAATGAGAATGGAAAGGACATATTTCTGGTGGTGAAATTTTATGTGAATATTTTCTGAAGAAATTAAGTGTCCATTCTTGTACCTGAAAAGCTGTGAAATTTTCAGAAGAATGTAATTGTTAATTTTTTTTGTATTTGAAAGGCTAGAATTTTCCTAAATGTATGAAAGCCTTGTTGTTCCAGAAAAAGTGAAACCTTTTAGTTAATCCTTTTTGATGAAATATTACCCCTAGACTGAGTCGTGTGAAAAGGATTGTAAAGAAAGTGTTGTTCAGCGTTTTGGGGGTTCTTGGAGAGAGCCAAGTTTAAAGAGGGTGGGATTTTACATCCCTGAAGAGGACTGTTGGGGAATTTGTTTTTTGGGGAAACACAAAACTGTTGTTACTCTGGGTGTTCAAAACCAGGTTTTTGTTTTGGTTTTTCCTACAGTCCTGAGCCTGAACCTGACCTGACCTGACCTGACAGTGCATTTGCTGCCTGGTTGACCGCCCGGTCAACCGCTCTTTTCTCCGTTTCCGGCTGTGAGAGGCCGCTCGCCTTTCCGTCTGGCCCCGTGTTAGGCCCGATCCGTGGGCCTGTCTGTGCGTTTGGGCCAGGCTTCGTCCGTTCCTGTTGAGGAGTCTGGGGGCGTCCTCTGCCGTTTCTCCTTTTTTGTTTCTGCTGCTGTAGTCTGCCCCAGGAGGGGCAGCAGTTTTCCTTCTACCGACTTTAGTTTTCCCCTTGTCTTCTTCTTCCTCTTCTTCGGACGCTCTGCTGTTTGTTTTGTTGTCTTCGTCTGCCCTTTCGTCGTTTTCCCTTCAATTTGTGTTTCTGCATACAAACTTTCTTTTAGTTAATTAGTTAAGTTGCCGGCTTTAGTTTATTCTTTGGACAAACTTTTGAATGCCATGTATATTATGTAGATAATTTGTTAAACATTGAGTGTATTGAATTGTGTAGGTGTGTGTCTGCTTGGTTATAATAAAGTCTGGTTTTGTATTGTATTCCTGGTGTGCGCGTGTGCCTTCTCCTGTGAGTTTGTCTGTTTGGGCGTGCGAGACTCTCCTCGGGGTTCGCGATTTACCTCTCCCGATCTCTGATCAAGATCGAGCGGGGGATTTCGTGACAAGTTACAAGAACTTGGTATCTTGATCTATGTTCTAAAAAAACAGTGCTAGTTTAGTTTTCCCCCTTCTTAGGGGAGGCAAGACACAGCCCAGTCCACGATAGTTGTTTCGATCCATGAGGATCTCGTCAGGTGAACACGGCATTGGGATCTTACCCAAGTCATGTGGGATGTGTCACCTCAACACCAAGGTCCTCCCGGACAAAACCATAATAATATATATTATGTGTGTGTGTGTGTGTGAGAGAGACAGAGACAGAGAGAGAGAGAGAGAGAGAGAGAGAGAGAGAGAGAGAGAGAGAGAGAGAGAGAGAGAGAGACAAAGAGAGAGAGAGAGAGGGAGAGAGAGACACACAGACACACAGACAAACAGACAGACATAGACACAGACAACGAGTACTGACTGTTGACGACACGGATGACCCTCCAGGGCAGCAGGAAGGCCAGGATGAAGATGGAGTCGTCCAGAGGGAAGGCCTGCAGCCCCTTCAGAAACACCAGGTCCACCACGAAGGACGCCAAGATGATGACCGCATCAAACACCTTGCCGGAAAAGAAACTTGGCTTTATTAACGTCCGTTCCACTCGCAGCTGTTTCGGGAGGAACATGTCGATGGCTTGGGAGTCAAAACGGACTATCTTTAGATAGATTGACATATTGATTGAACTTATTACGAAAACTAATAACATTATCTAAAAGACTGCTGAAATATAAAAAGAAAACCAAACCCCCCGCCCTCTCTCACCCTTCCTTTCTTCCTTCCCTCCCTTTCACCTTTTTATATTTCTGCAGTCTTTTTATTAAATTCATTTTATACAAGTTATTAGTTTTTGTAATAAACTCAATGGACTATCTAGATAGTCCGTTTTTGACTCCAAGCCATCGATGAGTTCAGTTTATCTATATTAACAGAAGTTTTTTTCAAGCCATCATTAGTTTACCATAAGTAACTTTTCATAAATAACAATCACAAATATGTTGTAGTATGTGACTAAGGTAGTTGTATTCCGTGAATATTGCTCGATTTTCATTCATGGGCAATTTGATTTATGTTTGCGATACTAGGTGTACTATTCAAGAACAGTTTCTACTAAATATGTTGCATGATACTGCTCAACAAAAATGAGTTTTTACCATAAATATGATGGAAGAAATGTATTGAAAATACAACGAAGAACACACAGCCAAAATGTTTGCAAACAAAAGCTTGGTGCAGTTTTTATCTAAGATTTCTAGATTCAGTCTTGTAACTAAATAGCTTGATTTTGTGTGGGACGGAACAGCTGTGCGCGCTACAATAAAGAGCACATCTGAGACGAACCATCAACCAACCACCACAACCATCCATTAACTAACTACACCTTGCCGGAAAGGAACAAACAGTGGCTGAATATATCCACTTGTCGCCATTTTCCCTTTTTTCTAAAGAAGGACCAAGACGTTCAAAGATGGCGTAGCATCCATTCAACTAGTTCTCATTAGTTAGATTTATCCCCAAGGTGACGACAAACTGATGTTGTTGTTGTTGTTGTTGGCTAGCCATGGATTAAAGACTCCAGGGATCATCCCAACAGCGGAAGCACTTGAACACTATGGTACAAATGCATCAGCTAGGGATGAGAACAGTACGTGTGTGACCGTTTCTGATTAGCCCACCACGCGAGCAGCCACACTCCGTCTTCGGTGTGGACGAGCATCTGTATGATTGTACTTCTTCTTACGCCGGGCTAATTACTCAGAACTACTTAATCATCTCATGCATAGATATATTAATTTGTGGCCCTGCATAAAACAAAACACTGCATAAATGTGATAGCATACTTTAAACCTTTCACCGCCAATGTTGCATTTTAGCACCACAATGGTTTAACACCCATGTCACTAAAAGGCATCAAATCAGTGCCTGCTATCCAAAGACCCTATTGTCTTAATTTTGGGAGGTAAGGATATAAAATTATGTCACTGAGAAATTCACAATATTGCAGATAAAAAACATTCTTTACCCTGTTAAGCTTAATAGTATATTTTGGCAGAACAATGGCTGGCGGCGAAAGGGTTTAACAAACAAACCGACACACAAATCTGCATAGTAGCATGCGAAATTAAAATGCGATTATTTACTATAATGATGCACCAGTAAATATCATAATTATATAACATACAATAAGACGACACATTAAAATGGAAATGGTAAACTGAAGTAGAACATATAACATTAAATAACCCACACCATTATCTAGATATAACCAAATAGTAGCTTAATTATTTAAAGTTTCACACAACA
>CM065697.1:27821439-27828939 GCA_017654935.2 Phymorhynchus buccinoides | reverse complement strand
ACTGTTGTTGAAGCTCGCCATCATGATTCCTGAATCGTTGTCTTTCTTGCCTTCTTTTTCTTCTATACTATTCAAACTACTTCTGCTACTTCTACTACTTCTACTACTACTACTACTACTACTACTACTACTACTACTACTACTACTACTACTACTACTACTACGACTGCTGCTGCTGCTGCTGCTACTGCTATGCGCTAAACCTAACCCTAACCCTACACTACCACCACGAGTTTTTCCCACGGTTGAGGTCAACGCTCGAAAGAGTATATGCTTCGCGGAGGAAGAAGAAGAAGAAGAAGAAGAAGAAGAAAAACGGTTTCTTCCTCCTCCGTAAGTTCTCTTCCCTTCAGTCAATCCCGCTCCCCTCCCTCTTCCTTCTCCTTCCCCACCCCCTCCACCTCCTCCTCCTCCTCCGCCTCCTCTTCCCCTAAATCCCCGCACCCCTGTTAAACGCCGTTGTTGTTGTTGTCGTTGTTGTTGTTGTTGTTGTTGCATATATAAAGCGTTTCGTCGGAATCGGGTGAAGTTGAAGTTGTTAGTATGATTGTTGTTGGTGTCGTTGTTGTTGTTGTTGTTGTTGTTGTTGTTGTTGTTGTATACTAGTCCCCCCTTTCCAGCATAGAGTCGAGCACTCATGAGAGCAGCGATGGACGGATTGTAAGAAGAAGAAACAGCAGAAAAAGAAGAAGTCATAGAAGCAGCAAGAGAAGCGGGATGAACACCGGCTAAAGGCGACAAATGCGATAAGGAAGGAGAAAAAGAAAACGAAGAAGATGCTGTAGTTGTTGTGGTGGTTGTTGTTGCTGTTGTTGTTGTTGTTGTAGCTGCTGTCACGATGCTGGGTGAGAGAGTGGCAGCAGGATATGTTGTTGCAGCAGCAGCAATGGTGATGGTGGTGGAGGAGGAAGCGTTGAAGTTCCAAATGATGGCGGAACGCAGAATGGTGGCGAACAGTTGGTCCACGTTGATTGGTCCGCGGCCTGTCAGCTGATCGTGGTACTTGTACTGCAGTTGATCCACGAATTTGTCCACGCGTTCTTCCCAGCTGGCGAGCGTTTCTGGAAAAAAAACCACACCCCGACAACAACAAGATAATATTCATGGATATATCAAGAGTCCACTTTCGAAATACTCTAGACATTATTTTGGAACGTTCCGTCACCCTGAACAGCTATGTAATTATCAAGAGTGCGCTTACGAAATACTCTAGACCGCAGTTCTAAATTCCGTAACCCTGAATCGCGATATAAGAGTGCACTTACGAAATAGCTACATCGCCGCCCCCCCCCCCCCCCCCCCCCCCCCCCCCCCCCCCCCCCCCCCCCCCCCGCCCCCCCCCCCCCACACAGTAGGGATACTGGGGGTCTTTTGCACAAATAGTTCCCCCACCTTCTGGAAGTTCTGTGCTTGTAACTTCCTCTAATTATGTCATTCTCTTTGACTCTGCCTTTTCCCTTTGCTTACTGTCATCTGCTATCTTTCTATCTCGCCGGTCCATTCTCCTGCCTTTTTATTTTATTTTATAAATTCGTACAAAGATTTCTTCAGCCGAAGTCGGACATGCTGGGCCTAACTATGTCTTAGTTAGGCGCATAACGGCAGCATGACGCATCTACGCTCATATGACAGGAAACTGTCTCAGCGAACGAAGAAGAAGAAGAAGAAGAAGAAGAAGAAGAAGAAGAAGAAGAAGAAGAAGAAGAAGAAGAAGAAGCTATACCGCATTTCAATATTCCATGACCCCGAATAGTCATAATATCAAGAGTGTCCTTATGAAATACTCTAGACCGCATTTTCAGACTTATGTAACCCTGTAGTCATTTCTTTAAAAAGTTAGCATACGGCAGTTTTGGAAATCTCAATGGCTGCAAGAGTATCGATCGTTCGTATGCCAGCGAATGTAGGTCCTCATTTATTTTGTGTGCGTGAAGCTAACAGAAAGAAGACAGCCAAGCTCAATGCTACGCTCAAGTCATTTTGGAGAAAAAAACCCGCACTAACCCCCCAAACAGACAAACACACACAACTAAACCAACAAGCAACATCAAAACAAAACAGAATAACAAAGAAACAAATGAAAACAAAACGCCACCCCCCCAAAAAGCCACATTCATAATGCGATGGCTTGGAGTCAAAACGGACTATCTTTTGCTATCTTTAGATAGTCCATTGACGTATTATTGGACTTATTGCAAAAACTAATAACTTGTATCAAACAATGACTGCAGAAATATAAAAAGGGGTTTTTGCTTTTGATATTTCTGCAGTCTTTTTTTTATGCAAGTTTTCTTAATAAGTTCAATAATATGTCAATGGACTAACTAAAGATAGTCCGTTTTGACTCCAAGCCATCGAATTATAAGCAATAGAGGAAGCGTTGTGTTGACCAAGGAAGGCTACGTTGATGATCACCACCAGCCAAGCAGTTTCAGTGCAAACCTCATGGAAGCTTTGTGTTGACCAAGGAAGGCTACGTTGATGATCACCACCAGCCAAACAGTGTCAGTGCAAACCTCATGGAAGCTTTGTGTTGACCGCGGAAGGCTACGTTGATGATCACCACCAGCCAAACAGTGTCAGTGCAAACCTCATGGAAGCTTTGTGTTGACCAAGGAAGGCTACGTTGATGATCACCACCAGCCAAAGAGTGTCAGTGCAAACCTCATGGAAGCTTTGTGTTGACCGAGGAAGGCTACGTTGATGATCACCACCAGCCAAACAGCTTCAGTGCAAACCTCATGGAAGCTTTGTGTTGACCAAGGAGGGATTCGATGATGATCACCACCAGCCAAACAGTGTGAGTGCAAACCTCATGGAAGCTTTGTGCTGACCAAGGAGGGATTCGTTGATGATCACCACCAGCCAAACAGTTTCAGTGCAAACCTCATGGAAGCTTTGTGTTGACCAAGGATGTCTACGTTGATGATCACCACCAGCCAAACAGTGTCAGTGCAAACCTCATGGAACCTTTGTGTTGACCAAGGAAGGCTACGTTGATGATCACCACCAGCCAAACAGTGTCAGTGCAAACCTCATGGAAGCTTTGTGTTGACCAAGGAAGGCTACGTTGATGATCACCACCAGCCAAACAGTGTCAGTGAAAACCTCATGGAATCTTTGTGTTGACCAAGGAGGGATTCGATGATGATCACCACCAGCCAAACAGCTTCAGTGCAAACCTCATGGAAGCTTTGTGTTGACCAAGGAGGGATTCGATGATGATCACCACCAGCCAAACAGTTTCAGTGCAAACCTCATGGAAGCTTTGTGTTGACCAAGGAGGGATTCGTTGATGATCACCACCAGCCAAACAGTGTGAGTGCAAACCTCATGGAAGCTTTGTGTTGACCAAGGAAGGCTACGTTGATGATCACCACCAGCCAAACAGTTTCAGTGCAAACCTCATGGAAGCTTTGTGTTGACCAAGGAAGGCTACGTTGATGATCACCACCAGCCAAACAGTTTCAGTGCAAACCTCATGGAAGCTTTGTGTTGACCGCGGAAGGCTACGTTGATGATCACCACCAGCCAAACAGTGTCAGTGCAAACCTCATGGAAGCTTTGTGTTGACCAAGGAGGGATTCGATGATGATCACCACCAGCCAAACAGTGTGAGTGCAAACCTCATGGAAGCTTTGTGTTGACCAAGGAAGGCTACGTTGATGATCACCACCAGCCAAACAGTTTCAGTGCAAACCTCATGGAAGCTTTGTGTTGACCGCGGAAGGCTACGTTGATGATCACCACCAGCCAAACAGTTTCAGTGCAAACCTCATGGAAGCTTTGTGTTGACCGCGGAAGGCTACGTTGATGATCACCACCAGCCAAACAGTGTCAGTGCAAACCTCATGGAAGCTTTGTGCTGACCAAGGAGGGATTCGTTGATGATCACCACCAGCCAAACAGTTTCAGTGCAAACCTCATGGAAGCTTTGTGTTGACCAAGGATGTCTACGTTGATGATCACCACCAGCCAAACAGTGTCAGTGCAAACCTCATGGAACCTTTGTGTTGACCAAGGAAGGCTACGTTGATGATCACCACCAGCCAAACAGCTTCAGTGCAAACCTCATGGAAGCTTTGTGTTGACCAAGGAGGGATTCGATGATGATCACCACCAGCCAAACAGTGTCAGTGCAAACCTCATGGAAGCTTTGTGTTGACCGAGGAAGGCTACGTTGATGATCACCACCAGCCAAACAGTGTCAGTGCAAACCTCATGGAAGCTTTGTTTTGACCAAGGAAGGCTACGTTGATGATCACCACCAGCCAAACAGTGTGAGTGCAAACCTCATGGAAGCTTTGTGTTGACCAAGGAAGGCTACGTTGATGATCACCACCAGCCAAACAGTTTCAGTGCAAACCTCATGGAAGCTTTGTGTTGACCAAGGAGGGATTCGATGATGATCACCACCAGCCAAACAGTGTGAGTGCAAACCTCATGGAAGCTTTGTGTTGACCAAGGAAGGCTACGTTGATGATCACCACCAGCCAAACAGTTTCAGTGCAAACCTCATGGAAGCTTTGTGTTGACCGCGGAAGGCTACGTTGATGATCACCACCAGCCAAACAGTTTCAGTGCAAACCTCATGGAAGCTTTGTGTTGACCGAGGAAGGCTACGTTGATGATCACCACCAGCCAAACAGTGTCAGTGCAAACCTCATGGAAGCTTTGTGCTGACCAAGGAGGGATTCGTTGATGATCACCACCAGCCAAACAGTTTCAGTGCAAACCTCATGGAAGCTTTGTGTTGACCAAGGATGTCTACGTTGATGATCACCACCAGCCAAACAGTGTCAGTGCAAACCTCATGGAAGCTTTGTGTTGACCAAGGAAGGCTACGTTGATGATCACCACCAGCCAAACAGTGTCAGTGCAAACCTCATGGAAGCTTTGTGTTGACCGCGGAAGGCTACGTTGATGATCACCACCAGCCAAACAGTGTCAGTGCAAACCTCATGGAAGCTTTGTGTTGACCAAGGAAGGCTACGTTGATGATCACCACCAGCCAAACAGTGTCAGTGCAAACCTCATGGAATCTTTGTGTTGACCAAGGAGGGATTCGATGATGATCACCACCAGCCAAACAGCTTCAGTGCAAACCTCATGGAAGCTTTGTGTTGACCAAGGAAGGCTACGTTGATGATCACCACCAGCCAAACAGTGTCAGTGCAAACCTCATGGAAGCTTTGTGTTGACCAAGGAGGGATTCGTTGATGATCACCACCAGCCAAACAGTGTCAGTGCAAACCTCATGGAAGCTTTGTGTTGACCGAGGAAGGCTACGTTGATGATCACCACCAGCCAAACAGTGTCAGTGCAAACCTCATGGAAGCTTTGTTTTGACCAAGGAAGGCTACGTTGATGATCACCACCAGCCAAACAGTGTCAGTGCAAACCTCATGGAAGCTTTGTGTTGACCAAGGAAGGCTACGTTGATGATCACCACCAGCCAAACAGTTTCAGTGCAAACCTCATGGAAGCTTTGTGTTGACCAAGGAGGGATTCGATGATGATCACCACCAGCCAAACAGTGTGAGTGCAAACCTCATGGAAGCTTTGTGTTGACCAAGGAAGGCTACGTTGATGATCACCACCAGCCAAACAGTTTCAGTGCAAACCTCATGGAAGCTTTGTGTTGACCGCGGAAGGCTACGTTGATGATCACCACCAGCCAAACAGTTTCAGTGCAAACCTCATGGAAGCTTTGTGTTGACCGAGGAAGGCTACGTTGATGATCACCACCAGCCAAACAGTGTCAGTGCAAACCTCATGGAAGCTTTGTGCTGACCAAGGAGGGATTCGTTGATGATCACCACCAGCCAAACAGTTTCAGTGCAAACCTCATGGAAGCTTTGTGTTGACCAAGGATGTCTACGTTGATGATCACCACCAGCCAAACAGTGTCAGTGCAAACCTCATGGAAGCTTTGTGTTGACCAAGGAAGGCTACGTTGATGATCACCACCAGCCAAACAGTTTCAGTGCAAACCTCATGGAAGCTTTGTGTTGACCGCGGAAGGCTACGTTGATGATCACCACCAGCCAAACAGTTTCAGTGCAAACCTCATGGAAGCTTTGTGTTGACCGAGGAAGGCTACGTTGATGATCACCACCAGCCAAACAGTGTCAGTGCAAACCTCATGGAAGCTTTGTGCTGACCAAGGAGGGATTCGTTGATGATCACCACCAGCCAAACAGTTTCAGTGCAAACCTCATGGAAGCTTTGTGTTGACCAAGGATGTCTACGTTGATGATCACCACCAGCCAAACAGTGTCAGTGCAAACCTCATGGAAGCTTTGTGTTGACCAAGGAAGGCTACGTTGATGATCACCACCAGCCAAACAGTGTCAGTGCAAACCTCATGGAATCTTTGTGTTGACCAAGGAGGGATTCGATGATGATCACCACCAGCCAAACAGCTTCAGTGCAAACCTCATGGAAGCTTTGTGTTGACCAAGGAGGGATTCGATGATGATCACCACCAGCCAAACAGTGTCAGTGCAAACCTCATGGAAGCTTTGTGTTGACCGAGGAAGGCTACGTTGATGATCACCACCAGCCAAACAGTGTCAGTGCAAACCTCATGGAAGCTTTGTTTTGACCAAGGAAGGCTACGTTGATGATCACCACCAGCCAAACAGTGTCAGTGCAAACCTCATGGAAGCTTTGTGTTGACCAAGGAAGGCTACGTTGATGATCACCACCAGCCAAACAGTTTCAGTGCAAACCTCATGGAAGCTTTGTGTTGACCAAGGAGGGATTCGATGATGATCACCACCAGCCAAACAGTGTGAGTGCAAACCTCATGGAAGCTTTGTGTTGACCAAGGAAGGCTACGTTGATGATCACCACCAGCCAAACAGTTTCAGTGCAAACCTCATGGAAGCTTTGTGTTGACCAAGGAGGGATTCGATGATGATCACCACCAGCCAAACAGTGTGAGTGCAAACCTCATGGAAGCTTTGTGTTGACCAAGGATGTCTACGTTGATGATCACCACCAGCCAAACAGTGTCAGTGCAAACCTCATGGAAGCTTTGTGTTGACCAAGGAAGGCTACGTTGATGATCACCACCAGCCAAACAGTGTCAGTGCAAACCTCATGGAATCTTTGTGTTGACCAAGGAGGGATTCGATGATGATCACCACCAGCCAAACAGCTTCAGTGCAAACCTCATGGAAGCTTTGTGTTGACCAAGGAGGGATTCGATGATGATCACCACCAGCCAAACAGTGTCAGTGCAAACCTCATGGAAGCTTTGTGTTGACCGAGGAAGGCTACGTTGATGATCACCACCAGCCAAACAGTGTCAGTGCAAACCTCATGGAAGCTTTGTTTTGACCAAGGAAGGCTACGTTGATGATCACCACCAGCCAAACAGTGTCAGTGCAAACCTCATGGAAGCTTTGTGTTGACCAAGGAAGGCTACGTTGATGATCACCACCAGCCAAACAGTTTCAGTGCAAACCTCATGGAAGCTTTGTGTTGACCAAG
>CM065697.1:27796439-27806439 GCA_017654935.2 Phymorhynchus buccinoides | reverse complement strand
AGTAGTAGTAGTAGTAGTAGTAGTAGCAAAGATTGTATTCTATTTTAACCCTCTTTGGTAGTAGTAGTAGTAGTAGTAGTAGTAGTAGTAGTAGTAGTAGTAGTAGTAGTAGTAGTAGTAGTAGTAGTAGTAGTAGTAGTAGTAGTAGTAGTAGTAGTAGGTACTTTATAGTCACAGAGGCGTCTCTGTAAAATTCGGGTTGCTCCCACAAACAACAAACAACAACAACAAAAATCAATAGACAGTCGTCCACACATCAGCCACACTGTAACAGAGAAACCAAGCTTGTAACATGCAAAGGGACAGTGAAGGGCCAGCCACACACGTACGAATCGTATGGTACGGGGAAGCGATGCGATTTTGACGACGTGAGTTTATGAATCACGCGAAAAACCTTCCGTCTGAAAACCCCCATAATTCTGCTATTTTTGCTCACTATAATTTTCAAATAGACCCAGTGCATGAATTTGATGTGATTCGTGACTGACATCGTCGAAATCGTATCCTATCCCCCCACCCGCGGTGATGCCGGGGGGTCTTCCGTACAAATAGTTCCCACCACCTTCTGTAAATTATGTGCTTGTAACTTCCTCTAGTCTGTCTCTCTCTCTTTGATTCTACCCTTGTCCTTGCTTTGTATCATCATCTATCTTTCTGACTGTTGTTGGCCCATTCTCCTGCCTTTTTCTAAAAACAAAAACATCTTCCATGATTAAAGTTTCTCCTTTGAGCTCCTCCGAAATCGGAATGTGTCGGCTGAATGCAGCGAGGAGGCCAGTTAAAACTGGAAAACGGACACACATGTACCCAAAGCGGCCTTATGGCCCTGGAACGCAGAAGAAGAAGAAGAAGAAGAAGAAGAAGAAGAAGAAGAAGAAGAAGAAGAAGAAGAAGAAGAAGAAGAAGAAGAAGAAGAAGAAGAAGAAGAAGAAGAAGAAGAAGAAGAAGAAGAAGAAGAAGAAGAAGAAGAAGAAGAAGAAGAAGAAGAAGAAGAGAAGAAGAAGAAGAAGAAGAAGAAGAAGAAGAAGAAGAAGAAGAAGAAGAAGAAGAAGAAGAAAGAAGAAGAAGAAGAAAAGAAGAAGAAGAAGAAGAAGAAGAAAAAGAAGAAGAAAGAAGAAGAAGAAGAAGAAAAGAAGAAGAAGAAGAAGAAGAAGAAGAAGAAGAAGAAGAAGCATCCTATCCCCATACGATTCGTATGTGTATGGCTGGCCATTAAAGGGGCACCCTGCCGGATGCGTTTTTCCAAGAAACACGTCGAGATCACCAGAAAGACAGCCTTTTCAAGGATCGGAACAGTCACTTTGCTCTGGTTTCCTACAAATCAAACCGTCAAAACGGCGATTCCTCTTTGGCGAAGATGCCGGAGAGAGTAGCCATTTTGGATGGGGTGGGTAGAGGTCACTCATTGCGGTTGAAGCGTTTTCTTGATTGTAGTGCAGTAAAACAAAAAGGAGCTATTTCCTTTGTTGTGAGCAAAAGTCTTTTAGGTAAACTGCATAACATTTTTTTTTTTTAAAGGCTTGTATTGTGAAAAATTAGTGGAAACCATTTGGTCTAAACTCAGGCGGCCATTAGAAACGAGAAGGCACAGGCCTTCTCTTTCACTGAAATAATTTGACTTCCTGCACCTCCGCCAAGGAGAAATCGCCGATTAGACGGTGTGATTTCTAGTAAACCAGAGCAAAGTGAGTGTTGCGATCTCTGTAAAGGATGTTTTCCGGGTGATCTCGGACGTGTTTCTTGCCAAAACCTCATCCGTCAGGGTGCCCCTTTAAGCCTTCTTTTCATTTAATCCCCACAAATCTGTCCCAGTCAGGTCTCCTTTGCTAGCAGGCCGGAGTTTTTGTTTTTGTTCTTTCCTTTTCTTTAGTTCGGTTCGTATTCATAATAATGTTGTGCTAAGGAATAGGGGAAGACGGGGTAAAAAACGCATGGGCGGGTAAGAAGCCCACCCCAATTATCTCATGAAATGAAGCAAATTTCAGCCTCATTTTGCCCATGAGACGAGCGTTAATGTCTAGCATTCGTCTCATGGGCAAATTTGACTGAAATTTTCTTTATTTCATGAGATAATTGGGGTGGGCTTCTTACCCGCCCATGCGCTTTTTACCCCGTCTTCCCCTAATATTGATTTTGTTGTTGCTCAGAAACTTTTTACTTAAGTGTGCCAGCGTCCGAAATATTGAATTATTTCAATGTGGGGGTTTTGTACAGAGAGAAATAATGTCAACACCAAAAAAAGATTTAGGAGGCAAATCTTGTTTAAAAGTGTGAGTTGACTAATAAAACAAAATGTCAAAGCACGCTAGCAACAGAAGGCATAGCAGTAGTAGTAGTAGTAGTAGTAGTAGTAGTAGTAGTAGTAGTAGTAGTAGTAGTAGTAGTAGTAGTAGTAGTAGTAGTAGTAGTGGTAGTAGTAGTAGTATTGGGTACTTTATAGTCACAGAGGCGTCTTTGTGAAATTCGGGTTGCTCCCACCTGGAGAGCGCGTCGCAGCCAGAGGCGCGCCACATTTGTTGTTGTTGCATTCGAGTTTTGTGTGACTGATGAGGAAGGAAAAAGGGGGGGGGGGGGAGTATATTTTGACCAAATGACAACATTTTCGTAGCCACTGGGTTTAACGTATCCTAAGTGCATGGGCACACGAGACCTGGGTTTATCGTCTCATCCGAAAGACTCCACGTTCAGACCGTAAGGCCTAGTGCAGAGGGAGAGGAAAAATCCCCTGTACCCAGTTTCGAACTCGGGTTTACTTGACACAAGGCGAACGCGTTACCTCTGTGCCACTCTACACCTAGTAGTAGTAGTAGTAGTAGTAGTAGTAGTAGTAGTAGTAGTAGTAGTAGTAGTAGTAGTAGTAGTAGTAGTAGTAGTAGTAGTAGTAGTAGTAGTAGTAGTAGTAGTAGTAGTAGTAGTAGTAGTAGTAGTAGTAGTAGTAGTAGACGACGACAGAACTATGTCAGAAATGCAACGGCAACAGCAACAGTCATAGTAGTAATAGTAGCAGTAGTAGTAGTAGTAGTAGTAGTAGTAGTAGTAGTAGTAGTAGTAGTAGTAGTAGTAGTAGTAGTAGTAGTAGTAGTAGTAGTAGTAGTAGTAGTAGTAGTAGTAGTAGAACTTGAAATAATATTTGTAATACCAACAAGCCTGAATATACAAAGAGATCGCACACCGCGGCTGACTGAAACCGATTTGTTGACTCCCACCCTTTCACCTACACTACAGCTGGGGATCATCGCGAACTCACAAACTGCCTACAACAACACTAACACTTCCCACCTTTTCACCTTCCAGGTGGGAAGTGAGAAAGTCGGCTTCATTCTTTGCAAGGTTCGTAGGCTGCGAAGTAATCACTCTTTGTATCATTTAGGCTTTGGGGCAATACTTAGGTTTAGTCATTAAGACATGATAACTGTAGGGGAAGACGGGGTAAAAAGCGCATAGGCGGGTAAGAAGCCCACCCTAATTATCTCATGAAATGAAGCAAATTTCAGTCTCATTTTGCTGATGAGACGAGCGTTAATTGCTAGCATTCGTCTCATGGGCAAATTTGACTGAAATGTGCTTTATTTCATGAGATAATTGGGGTGGGCTTCTTACCCGCCCATGCGCTTTTTACCCCGTCTTCGCCTATGGTTTTTTTTTACACACTGTGCGCATGATGTAACTGTTACTGTGTTGGTAAATTAGTTAGACTCTCTTGAGAAGAAAACACAATTTCATACAGGATGTATTTTTCTAACTGTTCTTTCGTCTATTCCTCTGCCTCTCAGCATGAATGAAAGGCATTAGGCAAGATAATGATTCGAACTTTCACTCAGACAGGGTTAATAAGTTTTCCACACGGCAGGCAAACTAATGCTAGACATTTCAGAGGCGAGGATGAATAATCACTGTCCACTTACTGAGATTTAGGAGAAAGGGAAAGATATGAGCGAACGCTCACAAAAAGCACGCGCGCGCACACGCATGCACACATACGCACGAATGCACGCGCGCGCGCACGCACGCACGCACACGCACACACACACACACACACACACACACACACACACACACACACACACACACACACACACACACACACACACACACACACACACACACACACACACACACACACACACACACACACACACACACACACACACACGCACGCACGCACACACACATGCACGCACGCACACAAACAAACAAGCACACTCATAATCACACACGTAGACGTGCGCGCGCGCGCACACACGCGCCGTAGGAATATATAAGCCTACCTAACCTATTCTTCTTTATCATCGATGGCTCAGACAGTTTCCTGTCAATAATTATTGAGCGCAGATACGTCATGCTGCCGTTATGCGCCTAACTAAGAAATAGTTAGACCCAGCATGCTGGTCTTCGGCTGGAGCAAATCCAGTAAGAATCTCTGGGAGGGTAAAAAAAGGCAGGAAAATGGACAGGTGTGAGGCAGAAAGATAGTAGATGACAGTAAGCAAAGGGGAAAAGGCAGAGTCAAAGAGAGTGACAGATTAGAGGAAGTTACAAACACAGAACTACCAGAAGTTTGGGGACCTATCCCCAGTGTGGTGGGAGGGGGGTGGGGGAGGGGGGCTGGGGATGGGGCATCTATTCAATATCAATCCCTAAAAGCTGTGTCTGATCGATGTGCTTTCTCCCCCCCCGCCCCCTAATGTATATGACTGGTCAGACAGACACACAGACACATATGGTGATTCCCAGACAGACAGACAGACTGGGGGACAGGCAATGAGACGGACGCACAAACAGTTATGGTGATTACCAGACAGACAGACAGACAGACTGGGGGACAGGTAAGGGGCCAGACAGACAGACATTTGACACAGACTAGCAACAAAAAACAACCACACTGACAGACAGACAGACAGACAGAGAGACAACCAGGCTCCCAGACAGACATAGACAAACATACCGACATTAGATTGACAGACTAGCAAACATACACGCTGACAGGCTGATAGAAATGTCGACAGACAGACAGATAGACAGACGGACCGACAGATAGACAGACGGGCAGACAGACAGACAGACAGATAGACAGGCAGACAGACAGACAGACATACTTTTGACTCTGTAGAAGTCCAGAATAAGATTGGCGACAGAAAGGCAACATTCAAGATTCGAGATGTAATCCTATTATTATTCTTTCACCCCTAAAACGTGGCGTATGGAGGATTTCATTTAACATTAATAACAACAGCACAAGTAAAGTTACAACGATAATTTGAAACGAACATAATTTAGTATTTTCGTTTGCTTGTTTTGTATTTTGGCATTTTCGGGTTCCTCCCACCGGGAGAGAGCGTCGCTGCTTCACTTTTTTTTTTTTTTTTTTTTTTGGGGGGGGGGGGGGGGGCCTTGGGAAAACTATAAATTTGGTCATACCAGGCAGCAGGATTTATCCCTGCTCTTACCGACTTTTGACTGACGTGGGATTTTAACGTGCTTAAAGCGCACGGGTCAGACTAGCTTTACAGTTAGTCCCTCAATTATTCAGAGGCTCGACGTTTACTTCGACTTTTCCGCCAGACTAGAAAGAAAGGGTGAGGCCGGGATTCGAATCCGGTCACTCACGCATTGCAATTGGCAGGCGAACTCTTAATCACTCTGCCGCCTTCCTTCCTGGAAGTTGGTATAACGTAGGGCCTATATACTTTAATTCATGTGCTTAGTTTTAGAAAAGACATTAATAGGCCTAGTCATACAGACACACAAATCACACAGCATTTCAAATAGATCGACAGACTCATATGATATAGAGACTGATACACAGCCAGCCAGCCAGCCAGCCAGCCAGCCAGACAGACAGAGAGACAAACAGACAGACAGACAACCAGTCAGCCAGCCAGTCAGACTTTTAATGCTGTAGACTGACTGACAGACAGACACACATACAGACAGACAGACAGACAGGGAAAATTAATGTCACGGGAAATTTTGGAATCCGAATTTTTCGGGAAATTTACATTTCCGATTGTTTTCCTCAAAAATTCAGAATTACCCTGATAAGCATGTGGCTGCATGCTGAAGGCCTACAAATCAAAACCATGAGAGAGAAAGAGAGAGAGAGAGAGAGAGAGAGAGAGAGAGAGAGAGAGAGAGAGAGAGAGAGAGAGAGAGAGAGAGAGAGAGAGAGAGAGAGAGAGAGACAGAAAAAGAGAGAGAGAGAGAGAGAGGGAGAGAGAGAGAGAGAGAGAGACGAGAGAGAGAGATAGAGAGAGAGAGAGAGAGAGAGAGAGAGAGAGAGAGAGAGAGAGAGAGAGAGAGAGAGAGAGAGAGAGAGACAGACAGACAGAGAGAAAGAAAGAGAGAGCACTTGAAATTGAACACTTGTACACTTGTCTCAATTCATTATTTGTGTCCCGCAATGAACTTTTTTTCTCATTTTAATCTCTCTCTCTCCATCAATACGTTCATGTGCTCTCTCTCTCTCTCTCTCTCTCTCTCTCTCTCTCTCTCTCTCTCTCTCTCTCTCTCTCTCTCTCTCTCTCTCTCTCTCTCTCTCTCTCTCTCTCTCTCTCTCTCTCTCTCTCTCTCTCCCTCTCTCCCTCTCTCTCTCTCTCTCTCTCTCTCTCTCTCTCTCTCTCTCTCTCTCTCTCTCTCTCTCTCTCTCTCTCTCTCTCTCTCTCTCTCTCTCTCTCTCTCTCTCTCTTCTCTCTCAGTTGATATCGACAACGACTTCGTTGCAAGCTGCTAGGGAACATTAATTTTCGGAATGTTCCCACCAATCTCGGAAACATTCCGAATTTCCCCAGCGCGCTACAATTCGGAATGTTCCCGGAGTCAAATTTCCCCACCCCCCACTCCCCCACCCCTGGACAGATATTATTAGTACCTACTTTTGACGCTGTAGAGGTCCAGAATGAGTTCGGCAATAACGAGGGCAGTGTCGGCGATGGTGAGCATGATGACGCAGATGATGATGTACTTGCTGTGCAGGATTTTCTCCCCTTTCTTGCGGTATCTGGAGAACAAAAAAGGATAACATGCTTAAAAAAACCACAACAGACATAGCGAGTTTCAGTCTACACTCTCTGTTTCTAAAGTTAAAAGCATGGAACACTAAATACTCTTATAATGTTTCATGTAATTGTGGTAATCCTATATCAGTACATCATGTGTTAAAAGAATGCCCAATTTCAACATCACTTTATAGAAAAAGTCTATTGACTTAGTGAACTAGAGCGTTAAGACGCTAAATCACCAACCGCGCGGCAGCATTATTCGGCTCCAGTCACCTTGACCTTTGACCCATAACCTTCATTATCGAACTTGGCCTAGATCTTCCTACTACCTACCCGCATGCAAAATGTGAGCACCCTAAGGCCATCCGTTCAAACGCTAGAGAGGATACATACAAACATACAAACACCACCTCAGACACGAGTGAAAACTCTTCGATCACGGTTGGTAATTATGAGAATGACAGTCAAATATCATCCAGCCCTTTCGTCTTTGATATTGCTACTGTTATAGCAAATTCTGAAATTGCCAAATTGTTATGATTTTTTCACGCCTTCTTACTAGAAATTGTTGTATTTTATGCATTAGTTTTGTTAATTATTAATACGTTTTTGGTTCTTTTGTGTGTCTAATATCACTATTGGTGAAAAGACGTTAAATTAAACTACCGAACCGAACTCTGTTTCTTATTTCTTTACCCGGTTTTTTCTCAGTATTGTTGTTATCGGCGGTCTTTCTCTTTTTTGTCTCTGTCTCTGTCTCTGTCTGTCTCTGTGTCTGTCTCTATGTGTGTCTCTGTCTCTATGTTTGTCTCTGCCTCTCTCTCTCTCTCTCTCTCTCTCTCTCTCTCTCTCTCTCTCTCTCTCTCTCTCTCTCTCTCTCTCTCTCTCTCTCTCTCTCTCTCTCTCTCTCTCTCTCTCTCTCTCTCTCTCTCTCTGTCTCTCTCTCTCTCTCTCTCTCTCTCTCTCTCTCTCTCTCTCTCTCTCTCTCTCTCTCTCTCTCCCCCCAATGACAGATTGGAAGAATAGGCGTTGCCTAAAATCTATATCCTTGGAAAATAAAGTTTTAAGTTTTCAAGTTTTCAAGTTTTCTCTCTCTCTCTCTCTTTCTCTGTGTGACTGACTGTCTGTCTGTTTTTCAATACAAAGGAGCACCGGCAAATCAATCGAAATCTTGCAACATTGAAACTATGCTCTTCCTTACTAAATAAACATATCTGCTATGTCTAACCGGTTAGGTTTTTTGCATTCTTTTTGTGTGTGTTTCTTCTTTTGTGAGAACATAGGGTTTTACGCCCTCTTCGGCCTTTCGGCCATGTGGGGCATTTGTAAATATAAAGATGGTGGGAACAATACTGGAGGCAATACCCGGAGGCAGTGCTTAACCAGTAAAGTCCCGATCTTTTTTTTTTAATACAGATATGTGCAGCAGTAACCACGCCTCGGATAAACCTCATCGGCTATGGTACTGCCACAATTACTATAAAGTGACTTTAGGTACTTTTTTTTTTGGGGGGGGGGTCTTTTTCGTTTTATATATGCATACACCCTCCCCCAGTGAAAAACGAATTACATGTATAGGGAATGGATGGTGCGAATAGGGAGAGAAGGGGTACCCACTTCGTACTGGGAGTACATTCGTATGATCTGCCATCTCGTTCCCAATCGTTGTTTATCACCTTTAGGAACAAGTGCAGATAGGAGTCTTCTCACCTTTTGTTGCTTCTTTCTTTTGTTCTCTCTCTCTCTCTCTTTCTCTCTCTCTCCCCCCCCCTCTCTCTCTCTCTCTCTCTCTCTCTCTCTCTCTCTCTCCCTCTCTCTCTCTCTCTCTCTCTCTCTCTCTCTCTCTCTCTCTCTCTCTCTCTCTCTCTCTCTCTCTCTCTCTCTCTCTCTCTCTCTCTCTCTCTCTCTCTCTCTCTCTCTCTCTCTCTCTCTCTCTCTCTCTCTCTCTCTCTCTCTCTCTCTCTCTCTCTCTCTCTCTCTCTCTCTCTCTCTCTCTCTCTCACCTAGTCGGCATTATAATAGGCACGCGCACGAAATAGGCCAACCCGTTCTAAGCATAGCACGTGCATCAAGCGTGACAATAACAGGTGGTATGTGTGTGTTTGTTTTTTCCCAGTGTAACGTCCTGTGGGTGTGCATGTGCGCGTATATGTGTGCGTGTGTATGTGTGTGCGTGTGCGTGTGCGCGCGCGCGCGCGTGTAGGTGTGTGTATGTGTGTGTGCCTGTGCGTGTGTGTGTGTGTGTGTGTGTGTGTGTGTGTATGTGTGTGTGTGTGTGTGTGTGTGTGTGTGTGTGTGTGTGTGTGTGTGTGTGTGTGTGTGTGTGTGTGTGTGTGTGTGTGTGTGTGTGTGTGTGTGTGTGTGTGTGTGTGAGTGTGTGCCTGTGTGTGTGTATGTGTGTGCGTGTGTATGACTGCATAAGTGTGAGTGTGTACGCGCGCGAGCGGATGTAGGCTATGTGTGTGTGTGTGTGTGTGTGTGTGTGTGTGTGTGTGTGTATGTGTGTGTGTGTGTGTGTGTGTGTGTGTGTGTGTGTGTGTGTGTGTGTGTGTGTGTGTGTGTGTGTGTGTGTGTGTATGCTATTGAGTGTATATTAAATTTGTGTGAGTGTGCACGCGCGGTGTTTGTGTGTTTGTGTGTGTGTGTGTGCATGTAGGCCTGTATCAGTGATACGCACAATAACTCACAATATGCGTTGCGTGCATATTAACAAACAGAGAGACAAACTGACAGACAGACAGACAGAGACAGAGGCATAGAGACATAGAGAAACACAGACAGACAGTCAAAAAAAAAGAGAAGAAGAAAATAATGAGACCGACTCCAGTTACCAATAACCCCCTATCATCACGAACACACCTGCCCTTCCCTTCAGTATATAGGAAGGGATTTGGAAGAAGAAACAACAAGAACAGAAAAAAGGAATTCCTTGCATTTTTACCCGTCAGACTTACTCTTTGATAATAGGGTATCATCCCCCAACTACTTTCATTTTTCATGAT
>CM065697.1:27781439-27788939 GCA_017654935.2 Phymorhynchus buccinoides | reverse complement strand
CAGCTTCCTTACCTTTATTTGTTTTCGGGAAAACAGAAAAAGGTTTGCCCAAGCACTCTGATTTGAATCAGGTATGTTTTTTAAAAACGTCGATTTAAATTCCAGTCTTTGGATAGAGCTGCCATTGTTAATGGGATCACGAACGATAACCCTATCAGCCCGGCTCGCCGTAACTCTCCAGTTGTCTGTCTTATTCCCATTACAGTGTCTTTGGTTATAGTGTTCCAAAAGCGTTGGAATATATTAATGTCGCATTAAGTTGCTATCAATGTTTTCCATCAATTTTATACAAACATATGAATGAAAATTGAGTTTTATGCTTTTCTCCTCCCAGCAGATTGCAAACAGCATGATTATATAGATCATCGTTACGAGGATGATATGTAACTCAGCTCTACATTCACATCGATATGATCATTTCTGACGTGCATTTTGACATGAACTGATGGCTCTTCTGTACCCTGCATTTTGCAAGCTTTTGGCACTACTAGACTAGGTCTTCTTCTTTCTTCTTCATCAACGTCGTCTTCTACCTTTCCTTTTCGTCTACGTTCTTCTCTTCTGTACCCTGCATTTTGCAAGCTTTTGGCACTACTAGACTAGGTCTTCTTCTTTCTTCTTCATCAACGTCGCCTTCTACCTTTCCTTTTCGTTTACGTCCTTCTTCTCTTCTGTACCCTGCATATTGCAAGCCTTTGGCACTACTAGACTAGGTCTTCTTCTTTCTTCATCATCAACGTCGTCTTCTACCTTTCCTTTTCGTCTACGTTCTTCTCTTCTGTACCCTGCATTTTGCAAGCCTTTGGCACTACTAGACTAGGTCTTCTTCTTTCTTCTTCATCAACGTCGCCTTCTACCTTTCCTTTTCGTCTACGTTCTTCTCTTCTGTACCCTGCATTTTGCAAGCCTTTGGCACTACTAGACTAGGTCTTCTTCTTTCTTCTTCATCAACGTCGCCTTCTACCTTTCCTTTTCGTCTACGTTCTTCTCTTCTGTACCCTGCATTTTGCAAGCCTTTGGCACTACTAGACTAGGTCTTCTTCTTTCTTCTTCATCAACGTCGCCTTCTACCTTTCCTTTTCGTCTACGTTCTTCTCTTCTGTACCCTGCATTTTGCAAGCCTTTGGCACTACTAGACTAGGTCTTCTTCTTTCTTCTTCATCAACGTCGTCTTCTACCTTTCCTTTTCGTTTACGTTCTTCTCTTCTGTACCCTGCATTTTGCAAGCTTTTGGCACTACTAGACTAGGTCTTCTTCTTTCTTCTTCATCAACGTCGCCTTCTACCTTTCCTTTTCGTTTACGTTCTTCTCTTCTGTACCCTGCATTTTGCAAGCCTTTGGCACTACTAGACTAGGTCTTCTTCTTTCTTCTTCATCAACGTCGTCTTCTACCTTTCCTTTTCGTCTACGTTCTTCTCTTCTGTACCCTGCATTTTGCAAGCTTTTGGCACTACTAGACTAGGTCTTCTTCTTTCTTCTTCATCAACGTCGCCTTCTACCTTTCCTTTTCGTCTACGTTCTTCTCTTCTGTACCCTGCATTTTGCAAGCCTTTGGCACTACTAGACTAGGTCTTCTTCTTTCTTCTTCATCAACGTCGCCTTCTACCTTTCCTTTTCGTCTACGTTCTTCTCTTCTGTACCCTGCATTTTGCAAGCCTTTGGCACTACTAGACTAGGTCTTCTTCTTTCTTCTTCATCAACGTCGCCTTCTACCTTTCCTTTTCGTCTACGTTCTTCTCTTCTGTACCCTGCATTTTGCAAGCCTTTGGCACTACTAGACTAGGTCTTCTTCTTTCTTCTTCATCAACGTCGCCTTCTACCTTTCCTTTTCGTCTACGTTCTTCTCTTCTGTACCCTGCATTTTGCAAGCCTTTGGCACTACTAGACTAGGTCTTCTTCTTTCTTCATCATCAACGTCGTCTTCTACCTTTCCTTTTCGTCTACGTTCTTCTCTTCTGTACCCTGCATTTTGCAAGCCTTTGGCACTACTAGACTAGGTCTTCTTCTTTCTTCTTCATCAACGTCGCCTTCTACCTTTCCTTTTCGTCTACGTTCTTCTCTTCTGTACCCTGCATTTTGCAAGCCTTTGGCACTACTAGACTAGGTCTTCTTCTTTCTTCTTCATCAACGTCGCCTTCTACCTTTCCTTTTCGTCTACGTTCTTCTCTTCTGTACCCTGCATTTTGCAAGCCTTTGGCACTACTAGACTAGGTCTTCTTCTTTCTTCTTCATCAACGTCGCCTTCTACCTTTCCTTTTCGTCTACGTTCTTCTCTTCTGTACCCTGCATTTTGCAAGCCTTTGGCACTACTAGACTAGGTCTTCTTCTTTCTTCTTCATCAACGTCGCCTTCTACCTTTCCTTTTCGTCTACGTTCTTCTCTTCTGTACCCTGCATTTTGCAAGCCTTTGGCACTACTAGACTAGGTCTTCTTCTTTCTTCTTCATCAACGTCGTCTTCTACCTTTCCTTTTCGTCTACGTTCTTCTCTTCTGTACCCTGCATTTTGCAAGCTTTTGGCACTACTAGACTAGGTCTTCTTCTTTCTTCTTCATCAACGTCGTCTTCTACCTTTCCTTTTCGTCTACGTTCTTCTCTTCTGTACCCTGCATTTTGCAAGCCTTTGGCACTACTAGACTAGGTCTTCTTCTTTCTTCTTCATCAACGTCGCCTTCTACCTTTCCTTTTCGTTTACGTTCTTCTCTTCTCTGTACCCTGCATTTTGCAAGCCTTTGGCACTACTAGACTAGGTCTTCTTCACGTTATACTGATGTCCATTATAAAAGCTCTGCAGTTATTGTTGATCGCAAATCTCAGGACAAACATGTAAATACATATGGTAAATCATTATTGAATATGTGCAGTGTCCTTGATCTGACGATTTTAAATGGAATGTGTCGTGGTGATGAATTAGGTCAGTACACATACACAAGTGAGACTGGGAGCAGTGTCAATGATTATTTTTTGTTGTCCAGTGAATTTTATTATTCTATTTCGGATGTCTGTGAATTGCATGTTGTTGATAGAACTGAGTCAGACCATTTTCCTCTTAAGTGTCGTGTCGTGTTTTCAAAGGATGATGTTACAAATAATGATAATAAAGCTGTACTGGTGATAGAGAAGTTACTCTGGAATGAGGATCTCAGTCAACATGTTATTAGTAAATTACTTGAAGATGAAGTTGATAATAAATTAAAGGCAGCCATAGATATGATCAACGTTAATATTGATTTAGCCTTAGAAATGTTTAATGATTGTATATATGATTCTCTTGTATGAAGAAAACTATTAAGATAGGTAATTGTATGCCAAAAGGCTGGTTTGATCAGGAATGTCGTTGTACAAGAACAACAATGCGTCGGTTATTAAGAACTTTCCGAAGAACATTGGATAAAGATGATCGAATCTCTTATGTTAGGACTCAAAGAGAATATAACAATATGTTGGCAAACAAGAAAGAGGAGTTCAACAACAATGTGTTAGCTGAGTTAAGAGGTTCTATTAATAACCAAATAAACATATAAACATATGTTGGAAAACAAGAAAGAGGAGTTCAATAACAATGTGTTAACTGAGTTAAGAGGTTCTATTAATAACCAAATAAACATATAGACATATGTTGGAAAACAAGAAAGAGGAGTTCAATAACAATGTGTTAACTCAGTTAAGAGGTTCTATTAATAACCAAATAAACATATAAACATATGTTGGAAAACAAGAAAGAGGAGTTCAATAACAATGTGTTAACTGAGTTAAGAGGTTCTATTAATAACCAAAATAAACATATAGACATATGTTGGAAAACAAGAAAGAGGAGTTCAATAACAATGTGTTAACTGAGTTAAGAGGTTCTATTAATAACCAAATAAACATATAAACATATGTTGGAAAACAAGAAAGAGGAGTTCAACAACAATGTGTTAACTGAGTTAAGAGGTTCTATTAATAACCAAAATAAACATATAGACATATGTTGGAAAACAAGAAAGAGGAGTTCAACAACAATGTGTTAGCTGAGTTAAGAGGTTCTATTAATAACCAAATAAACATATAAACATATGTTGGAAAACAAGAAAGAGGAGTTCAACAACAATGTGTTAGCTGAGTTAAGAGGTTCTATTAATAACCAAATAAACATATAAACATATGTTGGAAAACAAGAAAGAGGAGTTCAATAACAATGTGTTAACTCAGTTAAGAGGTTCTATTAATAACCAAATAAACATATAAACATATGTTGGAAAACAAGAAAGAGGAGTTCAACAACAATGTGTTAACTGAGTTAAGAGGTTCTATTAATAACCAAATAAACATATAGACATATGTTGGAAAACAAGAAAGAGGAGTTCAATAACAATTTGTTAACTGAGTTAAGAGGTTCTATTAATAACCAAATAAACATATAGACATATGTTGGAAAACAAGAAAGAGGAGTTCAATAACAATGTGTTAACTGAGTTAAGAGGTTCTATTAATAACCAAAATAAACATATAGACATATGTTGGAAAACAAGAAAGAGGAGTTCAACAACAATGTGTTAACTGAGTTAAGAGGTTCTATTAATAACCAAATAAACATATAGACATATGTTGGAAAACAAGAAAGAGGAGTTCAATAACAATTTGTTAACTGAGTTAAGAGGTTCTATTAATAACCAAATAAACATATAGACATATGTTGGAAAACAAGAAAGAGGAGTTCAATAAAATGTGTTAACTGAGTTAAGAGGTTCTATTAATAACCAAAATAAACATATAGACATATGTTGGAAAACAAGAAAGAGGAGTTCAATAACAATGTGTTAACTGAGTTAAGAGGTTCTATTAATAACCAAATAAACATATAGACATATGTTGGAAAACAAGAAAGAGGAGTTCAACAACAATGTGTTAACTGAGTTAAGAGGTTCTATTAATAACCAAATAAACATATAAGACATATGTTGGAAAACAAGAAAGAGGAGTTCAATAACAATGTGTTAACTGAGTTAAGAGGTTCTATTAATAACCAAAATAAACATATAGACATATGTTGGAAAACAAGAAAGAGGAGTTCAATAACAATGTGTTAACTGAGTTAAGAGGTTCTATTAATAACCAAATAAACATATAGACATATGTTGGAAAACAAGAAAGAGGAGTTCAACAACAATGTGTTAACTGAGTTAAGAGGTTCTATTAATAACCAAAAGGAGTAAACATATAGACATATGTGTTGAAACAAAATGTGTTAACTAACCAAAAGGAAAACAAGAAAGAGGAGTTCAATAACAATGTGTTAACTCAGTTAAGAGGTTCTATTAATAACCAAAATAAACATATAAACATATGTTGGAAAACAAGAAAGAGGAGTTCAATAACAATGTGTTAGCTGAGTTAAGAGGTTCTATTAATAACCAAATAAACATATAAACATATGTTGGAAAACAAGAAAGAGGAGTTCAACAAAATGTGTTAACTGAGTTAAGAGGTTCTATTAATAACCAAAAGGAGTTTTGGCAATGTATGAACAAAATGTGTTAACTGAGTTAAGAGGTTCTATTAATAACCAAAAGGAGTTTGGGCAATGTATCAATAAAATGTGTTAACTGAGTTAAGAGGTTCTATTAATAACCAAAAGGAGTTTGGGCAATGTATGAACAAAATGTGTTAACTGAGTTAAGAGGTTCTATTAATAACCAAAAGGAGTTTTGGCAATGTATGAACAAAATGTGTTAACTGAGTTAAGAGGTTCTATTAATAACCAAAAGGAGTTTTGGCAATGTATCAATAAAATGTGTTAACTGAGTTAAGAGGTTCTATTAATAACCAAAAGGAGTTTTGGCAATGTATCAATAAAATGTGTTAACTGAGTTAAGAGGTTCTATTAATAACCAAAAGGAGTTTTGGCAATGTATGAACAAAATGTGTTAACTGAGTTAAGAGGTTCTATTAATAACCAAAAGGAGTTTTGGCAATGTATGAACAAAATGTGTTAACTGAGTTAAGAGGTTCTATTAATAACCAAAAGGAGTTTTGGCAATGTATCAATAAAATGTGTTAACTGAGTTAAGAGGTTCTATTAATAACCAAAAGGAGTTTTGGCAATGTATCAATAAAATGTGTTAACTGAGTTAAGAGGTTCTATTAATAACCAAAAGGAGTTTTGGCAATGTATGAACAAAATGTGTTAACTGAGTTAAGAGGTTCTATTAATAACCAAAAGGAGTTTTGGCAATGTATGAACAAAATGTGTTAACTGAGTTAAGAGGTTCTATTAATAACCAAAAGGAGTTTTGGCAATGTATGAATAAAATGTGTTAACTGAGTTAAGAGGTTCTATTAATAACCAAAAGGAGTTTTGGCAATGTATCAATAAAATGTGTTAACTGAGTTAAGAGGTTCTATTAATAACCAAAAGGAGTTTTGGCAATGTATCAATAAAATGTGTTAACTGAGTTAAGAGGTTCTATTAATAACCAAAAGGAGTTTTGGCAATGTATCAATAAAATGTGTTAACTGAGTTAAGAGGTTCTATTAATAACCAAAAGGAGTTTTGGCAATGTATGAATAAAATGTGTTAACTGAGTTAAGAGGTTCTATTAATAACCAAAAGGAGTTTTGGCAATGTATCAATAAAATGTGTTAACTGAGTTAAGAGGTTCTATTAATAACCAAAAGGAGTTTTGGCAATGTATGAACAAAATGTGTTAACTGAGTTAAGAGGTTCTATTAATAACCAAAAGGAGTTTTGGCAATGTATCAATAAAATGTGTTAACTGATTAAGAGGTTCTATTAATAACCATGAACAAAATGTGTTAACTGAGTTAAGAGGTTCTATTAATAACCAAAAGGAGTTTTGGCAATGTATGAACAAAATGTGTTAACTGAGTTAAGAGGTTCTATTAATAACCAAAAGGAGTTTTGGCAATGTATGAATAAAATGTGTTAACTGAGTTAAGAGGTTCTATTAATAACCAAAAGGAGTTTTGGCAATGTATGAATAAAATGTGTTAACTGAGTTAAGAGGTTCTATTAATAACCAAAAGGAGTTTTGGCAATGTATGAATAAAATGTGTTAACTGAGTTAAGAGGTTCTATTAATAACCAAAAGGAGTTTTGGCAATGTATGAATAAAATGTGTTAACTGAGTTAAGAGGTTCTATTAATAACCAAAAGGAGTTTTGGCAATGTATCAATAAAATGTGTTAACTGAGTTAAGAGGTTCTATTAATAACCAAAAGGAGTTTGGGCAATGTATGAACAAAATGTGTTAACTGAGTTAAGAGGTTCTATTAATAACCAAAAGGAGTTTTGGCAATGTATGAATAAAATGTGTTAACTGAGTTAAGAGGTTCTATTAATAACCAAAAGGAGTTTTGGCAATGTATGAACAAAATGTGTTAACTGAGTTAAGAGGTTCTATTAATAACCAAAAGGAGTTTTGGCAATGTATCAATAAAATGTGTTAACTGAGTTAAGAGGTTCTATTAATAACCAAAAGGAGTTTTGGCAATGTATC
>CM065697.1:27753939-27758939 GCA_017654935.2 Phymorhynchus buccinoides | reverse complement strand
CCGAACAGCTCGGATTTACTAACTCGCAAGTGTGCGTGTGGAGCTGTGGTCCCCCCCGTGTGGTCCCCCCCGCGTGTGGTTCCTGGTTTCCCCCCCCCCCCTCCCCACGACCCCTTGGCGGAGGTTTCCGAAAAGTAAGGACGGCATGACCTTCCGAGGGTGCCAAGGATGCTTCATACCAAATTTGGTGTCGATCGATTGAGAAACTGTGCCCCCCCCCAGCCCCCCCCCACCCCCCTCCCACCACCCCCCCCGCCCCCCCCACACCCATCCCATCCCCCCCCCCCTTCCCAGGCCCCCTCCCCCCCCCTTCCCCCTCGCTTTCCGCTCGTAGAGCTTTCATCAGACTGCGAGTTAGTGGGGAAGAAAGAGACCGAGTTAGTTAAAAGAAGATATTATTCGTCTTCATTCTATCGATCTCGCATACACAGGGCCCTTACACTTCATTCTGTCTGCCTGCCGGGCCTCCTCTCAGCTCAATCTCAATCCATCCCTATATAGTTTTTGCCTATAGTCATTACCACATAAAGGTTTCTTTACGGCCCTTCCCCCCCCCCCGCAAAAAACTCACCCCCCCTCTCTCCCACCTCCCCCGCCACCCACCGCCTCTTCCCCCTCCCCCTCCCCCCTCCCACCCGTTCTCCCCCCCATCCTTCCAGTCCCGTGTCCTGAACTTCCAACCCCCCTCTTATCAACCCCAAAACCTTACTGAACCCCTTATGCCTCTCTCCTTCTGTCTCTGTCTGTCTCTCCTTTCCCTCTCTCTTCTCTCTCGTCTCTCTCTCTCTCATCTTCTCCTCTCTCTCCGCGTCTCTCTCGTCTCTCTCCAATCTCTCCTCGTCTCTCTCTTCCTCTCCTCTACTCCTTCATCTCGTCTCTCGTCATCTCCTCTCTCTTTCTCTCATCTCTCTCTCCTCCCAAAATCGTCCTCTCTCTCTTCTTATCTCTTTATCTCTCTCTCTCTCTCTCTCTCTCTCTCATCTCAGTCTCTCTCTCGCCGTCTTCTTCTTCTCTCTTTCGCTTTCTCCCCTCTCTCTCTCTCTGTCCCCTCTCATGTTCTTATTGTGCTTAGTCATTCATCAATCATTCAATAATTATTTCTTTAATCACATTTTTTTCATTTCCTTAATCCCTGCTTTTGTTCTACCTGAATTGTAACGGGTCACGAGCCTATATACAATTACACATTTGTGATTGTCTTGGTCTATCTCTCTCGCTCTTTCTCTCTCTATCTCATCCTCTCTTTCTCATCTCCTCTCTCATCTCTCCTCGTCTCTCACTCGCTGTCGCTCTTCTTCTTCTTCTCTTCATTCTTCTTCTTCTTCTTCTTCTTCTTCTTCTGTCTGTCTGCTCTTCTTCTTCTCTTCTTCTTCTCTTATTTTTCTTCTTCTTTTCCTTCTTTCTTTCTTCTTCTTCTTCTTCTTCTTTCTTCGTCTTTCTTCTTCTTCATCTTCTTTCTTCTTCCTCCTTCTATTCTTTTTCTTTTTCATTCTTCTTCTCCGTCATTCTTTCTTCTTCTCCTCCTCCCCTCTTTGTGTCTGCTTCTCGCTCTGCTCTCTGTCTCTCAGTCTCAGTCCTCCCCATCTTAAATAACTCTCTTCCTCTCTAACTCTCTCTATCTCCTCTCTCTCTCTCTCTCTCTCTCTCTCATCTCATCTCTCTCTCTCTCTCTCAGTCTCACTCTCATCTAACATTAAAAAAATAATAGCTTTTTTGGGTAGCTTTTTTTGGGGGGACTTGGCATCAGATGTTTGGGTTGTTCATATTTGAACTGTCTACACCACTGAAGTGTAAGTAAATGCTTCTCGACGTTTGATGGGTTCTGACTTGGCTGGTATACTAACCGACCATTACCGACCATTACAAGCTTACAGATCCAACAGAAGTGATTGCGCTTAGCTACTGAGAGAGAGAGAGAGAGAGAGAGAGAGAAGAGAGAGAGAGAGAGGAGAGAGCAGAGAGAGGAGAGAGACCAGACAGACAGACAGACAGACAGACAACAGGCAGATAGACAGACACCAACAGAGAAGAGAGAGAGAGAGAGAGAGAGCGGAGAGAGAGAGAGAGAGGGAGAGAGGAGCGAGAGAGAGAGAGAGAGAGAGAGAGGAGAGAGAGAGAGAGAGAGAGAGAGAGAGAGAGAGCGAGAGAGAGTAGAGAGAGAGAGAGAGAAGAGAGAGAGAGAGAGGAGACAAATACGAAATACGGAATGTTTTTATTGAGGGAGAGACAACAGGAGGGAAGAGAACAGAGACAGAGACAGAGTAATAGGAGAGAGAGACTGGGGAAACCGACACACGTGGTTTGTAAATTCATTTTAGGCCATGGCCCCTCATGAATGGGGTGGAGTGAACAATTCCCAAAGCATAAGTCGACTTTTCCAGGATTAAGCATTATTTAATACAACACCTTAATCGATTAACCCAAAGTGCCGAATGTATCATGTTTTTCTCTCCCTTTCGTTAACACAGTGCGTCTATAGTGTGATATGTGTTCGGTTGTGTGTCTGTGTGTGTGTGGTGTGGTGGTGTTGTTGTGGTGTGTTGTGTGTGTGTGTGTGGGTGTGTGTGTGTGTGGTGTTGGCGTTGTTGGCGGTGTCGTGTGCGTGCGTTGGCGCGCGTGTGCGCGCGTGTGTGTTGTTGTGCGCTGTGTGTGTGCGTGTGCGTGTGCTCCGTGTGAGTGTGTGTGTGTGCGCGCGTGTGCGCGCGTGGTTGTGGTGGTGGTGTGTGTGCGTGTGCGTGCGTGTGAGTGTGTTGTGTGTTGTGTGTGTGTGTGTGTGTGTGTGTGTTTGTTGTCCGTGGTCTAATCTCCAACTTTACGTTGCATTTTCTCGGAAATAGAACGCATACATTGTTCAAACAATTTGCGCCACAGTATAGATGTATATGCAAAGCTTTTCAAACAACAATGATTTGATAATTAAATACTTGCAACAACACTGTAAACAGATGACAACACATAACATTTTAGATAGTGGGTTAGAGAGTATTCAACAGGCAACATGAGTTAAGAACTCATCAACACGAAAACTCGATAGCTCATTGGGTAGAGCCGTCCGTCTGTTATGGGCAAATTTGGCAATGGCCACATTTAAGAACACCTTTTTAGTTGCATCCATTAATTATAGTTTTCGTTTGTGCTCTAAACATGTGTTATTGCTAATCTTGTACATTAGACACCGCGCCTCAATCTTTGTTGTTGTCCACATGTGCCGGTATTCGAGTGAGCCTTGAAGGCTTTGCTCTTAGCATCAATATTGTAGGAACAGCTTACCAGTCTCAATACTATCGGTTAAAATTGTCTGGAAAGGCGTTAACGGTATAGATTTTTTTTACACACACACACACACACCACACACACACACACACACACACACACACAACAACACACACACACACAAACACACACACACACACACACACCGCACACACAAACACACTACACACACACGCACGCACGCACGCACGCACGCGCACACAGACACACACATACATCATACGTGCACGCGCGCAGCCCCTGCACTGGAACACACTTTGTTTATCTTTATCTTTCTGAGCCTCTGTCGGTCGGTCTGTCGGTCGGCGTGTCTCTTCTCTCTCTCTCTCTCTCTCTCTCTCTCTCTCGTCTCATCTCTCTCTCTCTCTCTTCTTCTTTCTCCTCTCTCTCTCTCTCTCACTCTCTCTCCTCTCTCTCTCCATCTCTCTTCTCTCTTCGAACCTCTCTCTCTCTCTCTCATCTCTCTTTATATGTCTGTTTTTCCTGCTCTATGATGTTTATTGGTCTGGCCTTGGCATTCACATCGAACATCGCCCGTGCCATGTACACACGGTTCGCAATGTGTGTGTGTGTGTGTGTGTGTGTGTGTGTGTTGTGTGTGTGTGTGTGTGTGTGTGTGTGTGTGTGTGTGTGTGTGTGTTGTGTGTGTGTGTGTGTGTGGTCCGTGTGCGGTGTGCGTATGTGCCTGCATGCTACGTGTGTGTGCATGTGCGCACCCCACACACACATATTACTCCACTTTGCTTATTAATCACAGACACAGTTTATAAAGAACAAGTTTGCCCCCAACACAGACAGTTTACATAGACTGTTTCCCAAACACAAACAGTTTATCACAGACTGTTGCCCAAACACAGACAGTTTATCTACAGCTGTTGCCCAAACACAGATATATGTTACTCAGACTATTGCCCAAACGCAGGATATATGTTACACCAGACAATATTGCTCAAACACAGATATATGTTCACAGACTATTGCTCAAACACAGATATATGTACACGACTATTGCCACACACAGATATATGTTACACAGACTATTGCCAAACACAGATATAAGTTTTACACCAGACTATTGCTCAAACACATATAGATGTTACTCAGACTATTGCTCAAACCGATATAATGTTACAAGACTATTGCCCAAACACGAGATATATGTTACACACACTATGCCCCAACACAGATATATGTTTACGACAGACTATGCACGAACACAGATAGATGTTACACAGACTATTGCTCAAACACAGATATATATTACACAGACTTGCCCCAAACACAGATCTATGTTACACAGACTATGCCCCAAACACAGATACATTGGGGTTTTTTTTTTGTTTTTTTTGTTTAGCACAAACTATTGCCAACACAGATACATGTTACCAGACTATTGCTCAAACCAGATAGATGTTACACAGACTATGCCCCAAACACAGATACATGTTACACGACTATTGCTCAACACAGATATATGTTACACAGACTATGCCGCCAACACAGATATAATGTTACATAGACTATTGCCCAAACACAGATACATTTACAACAAACTATTGCACAAACACAGATACATGTTCACAGACTGTTGCCCTAAAACACAGATAATGTTCATAGATAATGCCGCAACACGAAATAATACATGGGTTTACACAGACTTTTGCCCGAACACAGACAGAGCGTTACTGACACAACTAACAATAATATTTTCTCTAAAAAACCTTATT
>CM065697.1:27752191-27753439 GCA_017654935.2 Phymorhynchus buccinoides | reverse complement strand
CCAAAAGGAGTTTTGGCAATGTATCAATAAAATGTGTTAACTGAGTTAAGAGGTTCTATTAATAACCAAAAGGAGTTTTGGCAATGTATGAATAAAATGTGTTAACTGAGTTAAGAGGTTCTATTAATAACCAAAAGGAGTTTTGGCAATGTATGAACAAAATGTGTTAACTGAGTTAAGAGGTTCTATTAATAACCAAAAGGAGTTTTGGCAATGTATCAATAAAATGTGTTAACTGAGTTAAGAGGTTCTATTAATAACCAAAAGGAGTTTTGGCAATGTATCAATAAAATCTCACTAAAAAGGAAACAACCCCAAAAAAACATTTCTGCCGATGACTGGTTCCAACATTTTAAATCATTGTTAGATGTAGATACACCATCAGATGAAAATGAGAATTATAATGTGCCAGCAACGGAAAATGATGCTATTAATGAGTTCATAAACCGTGCTATTTCTCGAGAAGAGGTCATTACTGCACTAAGAAAGTTAAAGAACCGCAAAGCAACAGGCCCTGGTGGAGTTATTGGAGAACTTTTAACAGTACCTCACGAAAGGATTGCAGAATTGTTTGTTGGATTATTTAATGCTTTGTTTGATAAAGGTGTTTTCCCTGATAGCTGGTGTGACTCTATAACTCTTCCACTTTATAAAAAAGGAGATGTTAACAATACAAACAATTATAGGGGAATTTCCTTATCTAATATTAGCAGTAAGGTATTTAGTACAATTATCAATCGTAGACTTCAGGAATATGCAGACTTTAATAGCATAACAGGTGAACAACAAGCAGGATTCAATCGTGGTTACTCTACAACAGATCATATGTTTACTCTTCTGGCTTTCATTCAGAAACAATTTTCATTCAATCGCAAATTTTATGTAGCATTTATCGACTTTAAAAAGGCATTTGATTCAATCAACAGAAACCTACTATGGCCTATATTGATTAAAAATGGAATAAATGGGAAATTATTCAGATGCATTAGAAGTATGTACGATAAGGTTAAAACAAGAATTAGATGTGGTGATAAACTTACTGATTATATTAATTGTGCAAGGGGGGGGGGGGGGTTAAAGCAGGGTGACGTGTGCAGCCCTATACTGTTTTCTTTATTCATTAATGAATTAGCCCTAGAAGTAATGAATAAGTGTAGACATGGTGCTAGGTTTACAACAGACGCGTTATAATTATTCATTTTATTGTTAGCAGACGATGTTGCAGTGCTATCAGAAACTGTTATTGAC
>CM065697.1:27724691-27727191 GCA_017654935.2 Phymorhynchus buccinoides | reverse complement strand
AGAAAAGGTGTTGGATATTTTCTTTTTCAATATTACAAAAAGAGCATTTATTTGTTGCTTCACAATTCAAGCTTTGAAGAATAATGTTAGTTCCGATAATTCTATGAACAATTCTGATTTGGGCCCATTTTAATTTAACTTCTTTAATTTTTTTAATTTTTCGAAATATGATCTTCCACGGCACATTCCTTGCAAGTCTCCTATCCCAGTTCTGGCAACACCTTGGGTTTACTTCATTACTTACCAAATAATCATAAAACAGTCTTGCGCCTCTGGGAGAAGGAAGTAAGACAGACAGCGCTTTATTTGTTGAAAAAAGAGAAAACTTGCCATCAGTTAATTGTACTGCCTTTTCTTGAGCATAATGTTTCACCCCATTTATGATTCCGTAGTAAGTAAGAATGTTTGTAGGAATGCCATACTTTACCAAAAACATATCATAAGACAAAAGCCTGCCATTTTCATCCAGCAAATGACTAATTTTATAAACATCTTTCTCAATCCATATTTTATAAAAGACTGGCTTCTGTGATATTAGAATATTACAATTACAAAATAAAGGCTCAGATATCATTTCATCAGCGCCTTCAACCACAACCTTTTCTGCCAATTTATCATAGGCGTTAAACACATCACATCAAGACATTTTGTGTAGTTAGTAGTATTAATGACAGTGCCTAATGTTTCTAGAAATGCGGTTCTTACGTTTAACTCTTTTGCAATATGAGTCCATTTATGATTGCACATAATCTTTTTATCCATGTAACTTTAAGTGCACTCATATATTTACCAACATCTGGGATCCCTAAACCACCCTGTTGAATATTTTTGTGTGAAATTGTCCTACTTATTTTGTCGTTCTTTTTATCCCATACAAATTGATATATACTTTTCTGCAAACAGTTTACAATGTCATCTGGAGGATTTGGCAGCAATAACCACAGAAAGATATTTGTGTTTATAAAATCAGGGATTTTAAAATGGCGATGCATCCGAGGGGTGTTAACTGTCTCTTAAGCCAAGCTTTACATAGTGTTTTGATTTCTCTGAATTTCTCATCAAAATTTATCTTTATGCAAATCTTTTAAATCATTTATCAGCCAAATGCCTAGTATTTTAAACTGCTCTGGGTTCCATTCATGCTTAAATGAGGCATATATTTTACCTTTGAGTTTTTCTGTTTTCCCAGCCAAACTGCATAGCATTTATCCGCATTTAATTTTAGACCTGACACATTACCAAAAATGTATAGTTTTCATAGATTGTTCAAAGGATTGTCTGTCACCTTCTTGCAATAATTCCGTATAGTCGGCATATTGTGATATTTTATTTTCTATTCCTGCAAAATCAATACCTTTTATCAAATTATTTTGCCTTATCATAATAGCCAATATCTCTACACAGAGAATAAACAAATAAGGCGAGACTGGGTCACCCTGTCTACAACCCCTTTGAATATGAAACCATGGTGTTAGTGTGCTATTGACAGTGACTGTGGCTTTAATATTTTTGTACAGCGTCTCAATCCATTTACAAAATTCAGGGCCAAAATTTAAGGCTTTTAATGTTTTAAATATGAATGTCCAACTTAAAGAATCAAAAGCCTTCTCAAAGTCCAAACAGATTAGTAAGCCCAGTTTGCTAAAAGTGTCTACATAATGAATTAGGTCGTATATCAATCGTAAATTATCACCAATATATCTATTTCTAATAAATCCAGACTGATCTTCGTTAATGAGGGATGGTAAAACCTCTTTTAATCTAACTGTTTCTATCTTGGTTTACCCAAATTCTATCAAAGCATACCAGTTTGTGCTGCGTTGTGTGTTGTTTAATTGTAACATAATTCAAGACTAGAAGGCTATGCCATTCTTGAATTAATGTTGACTTGTTTGTGCACTAATTCTCTCCACCACTGTTGTTGTGTACTGTGTGGGTGATGGTCATATAGGCAGTCCTGGGTCATCCTTGTTTGTGCACTAATTCTCTCCACCACTGTTGTTGTGTACTGTGTGAGTGATGGTCATATAGGCAGTCCTGGGTCATCCTTGTATGTGCACTAATTCTCTCCACCACTGTTGTTGTGTACTGTGTGAGTGATGGTCATACAGGCAGTCCTGGGTCATCCTTGTTTGTGCACTAATTCTCTCCACCACTGTTGTTGTGTACTGTGTGGGTGATGGTCATATAGGCAGTCCTGGGTCATCCTTGTATGTGCACTAATTCTCTCCACCACTGTTGTTGTGTACTGTGTGAGTGATGGTCATATAGGCAGTCCTGGGTCATCCTTGTATGTGCACTAATTCTCTCCACCACTGTTGTTGTGTACTGTGTGAGTGATGGTCATATAGGCAGTCCTGGGTCATCCTTTTTTGAGGATGAACCTAGGTCTGTCTCCATGTGGCTGTTGTTGATACTTTGCTAGGCGACTTGGTGCCGTAAATAACTTTGGTGAAGAGCGTTAATTACAGAGAGATATACCTTTCTTTACTTTACCTTA
>CM065697.1:27689691-27692191 GCA_017654935.2 Phymorhynchus buccinoides | reverse complement strand
GAGAGAGAGAGAGAGAGAGGAGAGGGAGAGGGAGGGAGAGAGAGAGGGAGGGAGAGAGAGAGGGAGAGAGAGAGAGAGAGAGAGAGAGAGATGAGAGAGGGAGGGAGAGAGGGAGGGAGGGAGAGAGAGGGAGAGAGAGAGAGGGAGGGAGAGAGAGAGGGGGAGGAGAGAGAGAGAGAGAGAGAGAGCGAGAGAGAGGGAGGAGAGAGGAGGGAAAGAGAGAGGAGATCGAGAGAGAGAGAGAGAGAGAGAAAGAGAGAGAGAGAGACACTGGACACTGGACCCTTTAATGTCATTAACACTGGGTTCTCATGACACTGGGGAAGCATCATTTTCATTGCAAAACATTGAGAGAGAGAGAGAGAGAGAGAGAGAGAGGAGAGAGAGAGAAGAGAGAGAGAGAGAGAGAGAGAGAGAGAAGAGAGAGAGAGAGAGAGAGAGAGAGAGAGAGAGAGAGATGAGATTGAGAGAGAGAGAGAGAGAGACTCTGAAACTCTGAAACTGAAAATGTTAATCGTAAGGCCACCGGCCTGTATACAATGGGTACACGTTGGCAATCGAAATAAAATATACATATTAAATGAAAGCAACGACAAGAGGAAGTAATTTACTTCTAAAGAAACAAAATGCAATTAATCACAAGGGAAGTAATTTGAATTCAGGAGAAAACACCAAACCAATCTAAAACGAGAGAGGAAGAGAAAAAGAAAGAGAGAGAGAGAGAGAGAGAGAGAGAGAAGAGAGAGACGAGAGAGAGAGAGAGAGAGAGAGAGAGAGAGAGAGAGAGAGATTAAAGAGATGAAATTTTATTCACAATGAACACATGATTAAGCTATAAACACGTTCTTCATCAGTATTACCCATGCTGTCCAGCACGAGTATGTATGTATGTATTTTTGTATGTATGTATGTATGTATGTATGTATGTATGTATGTATGTATGTATGTATGTATGTATGTATGTATGTATGTATGTATGTTTGTGTATGTATGTATGTATGTATGTATGTATGTATGTAACCTCATCGGTGTATTGTACCGTATGTATGTGTGTGTGTATGTGGTGTAAGTATGTATCTATGATGTATCAGCGTGCATAATGTATGTATGTACACCCATGTGTGAAGTGTATGAATGTATAATGTATGTAAACGTCGTACTGTGGTAATAATGTATGTATTAATGTATATATTATTATGTATGTATGTATTATTATGTATGTATTAATATGTTATTATGTATTATTGCAAATTAATGTATGTATCATGTATGTTATTATATATGTATGTATTATTATTGTACCTATATGTATGTATTATGTATGTATTATGTATTATGTATGTATTATGTATTATTATGAAAAGAATGTATTTGTATGAAATGACGTAGGCCTCAGTTCATCACTATACACAGAGGCGTGCACGTGCGCTCACATCTCAGTGTATTAAATAATGGTAAATCGTTACTCAAAACATTTTATTATTATCTAATGATTATTATATTATATTATTATTTCTATTATTTTAATGTTGTATGCCTTTCTATTATGATATTGCTATCCGACATTATTCTTATTACATGGGGGGTAGGTAGGGGGGGGGGCAAGAAAATTGCTCAGTTCATCACTACAGTGCCGCTCGCATCTCAGGTATGAAAGAATCGTTAAAAACACACACAATGATACAGATGTCAAAAACAACATGATAGCATGATAGCACCCCCCACCCACCCCCAACCCCCCCCCCACCCACCCTACCCCACCCAGATGGCAATCATCCCTATTTTCGGAAGGGATATACCTCAGTACCTGATGGTAGAGTAACTTCCCCTGTTTGACCGATTGAGTTAATTATTCCCGAACAATTCCTATTTGTCCATGTCTCATGCGTAGAAAATCGTTTATCGTAGGCTCTCACAGCTCTCACTTTGCTTCCTATTGGGCCGCAACTGTAGTAGGCTAATGTCGACCAGTAATTTAACCAATGGACCGATGGAGTAAATAATGAATAAAACTTCTCTGACACCTAATTATCCAAAGCGTAGAGCACCCGCGGTTGTTGTTTTTTTTTGTGCGTTTTTTTTGCACTCTACACTTATCTGTATTGTTTTAAAAAATCGGGACTTTACTGGTGTTGCACTGCCTCCGGGCATTGCCTCCAGTATCGTTCCCACCATCTTTGTATTTACAAATGTCCCATATGTGTCTGTTCCAGACCGAGAGGACGTAAAACACCATTTTTCCTTCCTTTTTTTTCGTTTTTTTTCCCTCGTAAACTCATCAGTAAGGCCATTTCACAGAAGAAAAACAAACAAACATGGAAAACTAAAACAAGAATAATCTACCAAGATGGTGCCCACCCCAATGCCTCACACCCTCTGTTTTCCTCCGAATGAGAACTTATTTTAGTATAAAAAATAGAGTTATTTCCCTTTTTTATGATGTTGTATTTAATGCTCGAGTTATTTCCCTTTTTTTATGATGTTGTATTAATGCTCATGA
>CM065697.1:27674691-27684691 GCA_017654935.2 Phymorhynchus buccinoides | reverse complement strand
AAGTCACTCTACCATCCGATAGATCCCTAGCTCTCGCCTCGTGAGTTTGAATAGACACACAGCACTTAGAACACCGTGCGTCATTCTAAAATTGACCTCATTTATATTTCTACCTCACATTTCGCAAGTTCTATCAGTTTGAGGCAACTGGCCACCGCTCATGTTTTATCTTTTTTTTTTAAATGTTTGCAAGTCGTTGACTCGCATCCTGCGGTTTCATGCTTGGACGCCATGGTTGCTACGGTTTTGATGAAATTCTGCTTAACGTCCTCTGGTCTGGAGCAGACACATAATTATGGGACATTATGGGACATATGGGACATACAGATGGTGGGAACGATCTTGGAGGCAATGCCCGGAGGCAGTGCAACGCCAGGAAAGTCCCGAATTCTTAACAATACAGATGTGTATACTGAGCATCGAACGAACTGCGGTGTTGCTACGGTTTTTACCGAGTAAGTCGAGGTAATCAACTCTAATTGTCACGAAGTGCTCTCCCCTAGTTTGTTTTGTTCTTCGAAAATCCTCTATTATGCTAATCAACCAAGCAACGGAATGAACGAACTAAACCGATAAAGGGCCAGCCACACTGCATACGATTCGATCCCCGATGCGATGCGATTGTGACGAGGTCTGTGAGTCATGATTCGCGTGAAACACTTTCCGTCTAAAAATACCAATTCTTTATTCTCATTATGCTTTTTTAGTGTTGCAACAAAACATTAATATGGTATTCATCTGTGAAAATGTCATAGTTTGGCATTATTAATAGGTATTTAGGTATTAGGTACTTTATAGTCACAGAGGCGTCTCTGTGAAATTCGGGTTGCTCCCACCTGGAGAGCGCGTCGCAGCCAAAGGCGCGCCACCCATTTGTGTTTTTGTTTTTTGTTTTTTGCATGCGATATTTGTCACTGATGAGGGAGGGGGGGGGGGGGTAAATTCTGACCAAATGACAACTTTTTCGTTGCCACTGGGTTTAACGTATGCTAAGTGCATGGGCACACGGGACCTCGGTTTATCGTCTCATCCGAAAGACTCCACGTTCAGACCGTTAAGGCCTAGTGCAGAATGAGAGGAAAAAATCCCCTGTACCCAGGTTCAAACTCGGGTTTACTTGACACGAAGCGAACGCGATACCACTGTGCCACTCTAATAGTTGCATTTGAGGGGATGATACGGAATGAAATGAGAATGAAAATCTGTTTAACGTCCTCCGGTCTGGAACAGACACGTATGGGACATTAGCAGATATAAAAATGGTGGGAACGATCCTGGAGGCAATGCCCGGAGGCAGTGTAACACCAGTAAAGTCACGAATTTTTTAACAATACAGTTAAGGGCTGGTCATTATATTCATCATTTTTTCACAAAAGTTATGCTACAAAATTTAATTTGTTAAGAGTTGTTTTTAATTTCAGAAATAATTAACGACAATTATACAACATAATTGTTTTCTTTTCATATGTTTCCTTCATTTGTTACAATGTTCCGTAAAATAAATTGTATTGAAGCATTTGAAGTAACAGAAAATGTAAACAAAAAACAAAAATAAAACAAATCTACTATTTTCGCTCACTATAAAATAATATTGGGGTGATAGACCCCCCAACTTCATGAATCAAACAAAATGTCTGATACACGGCTGTGGATATTTCATCAGATTCGTGTACGGGGGACTACAAACAATGAGAGACTTAGTGCGATTTTTCTCACGCCAGAGGGCATGACGCTCTATATTATTAGTTGGGGATAAAGAAGGAGAGAGAGACAGTGAGTGGTCCTACCATCACTCTCTCTCTCACTACGCCCAAGTAAGAACATCGCGTGATAAGCCCCTAGTGAATTGACTGCCCTCTGGCGTGAAAAACATCGCCATAGGTTGACCATTATATATAGTGAACAAAACTGGTAGGATGTCATCAGAGTTGTTTTATTTAGGCCGTTGAACCTACCATATACATTACTAATTACTATCATATGTCATTTGAATGCATTCAGGACGATACATTACCATGAGATTATACATCTGTATCGCTACAAATTCGGGACTTTCCTGGAGTTGCACTGCCTCCAGGCATTGTCTCCAGGATCGTTCCCACAATCTTTATATCTACTAATGTCCCATAATGTGTCTGTTTCAGACCGGAGGACGTTAAACGGATTTTCATTCACGATATATTACCAATGATAGTTTTACAGTACAGAGGCATTTTAGATCCCAAGACTATTTAATATACCCGATGTCAGGTGTTTTTCCAATTCCCACAAATGGTTTTATTTCATTCATTTAGAATATTGATTTTTGTTTTTAGCTTTATGCCTAAGCATTTATGACCTATAAATCGCTATATATTTATTTTAACGCAATCAACCATTTTGTATGGCAAAAAAAAAAGAAGCCAAAAAAGAGTTGAACCTCACAAGAATCATGTTTACACAAAATGTCAAACCGCCCTCGCGTTGAGATCGAATCGTGTGTAGTGTAGCAGCCAAGGAACTGAGTAACCCGATCCATCTAATCCGCCTAGCCAAGCGAGCAAGTCATTAATAACCAATTTACCCAAACAAAAAAATAAAATAAAAAACCAACCACGTGAGAAAGAAAGGAAGAAAGAAGAGTAGGACAGCAACAAACAGAAAGAAAGAAAAGAATGAAATAGTGAGGCTAAGAGAGGAGAGAACGAAACTGAACAAAGGAGGAGAACTCTCTTTATAATTAACTCCCCTCCACCATAAGTTGATTACAATACCAATCACCTAGCAACGAGTGGATCAGCGCCAAAGGGAAGCGAGCAAAGCATCATTCTCAAAACAGAATTACGCCAACGCTGGTGGAGTGGGGGGGAGTTAATCAAAAAGAGAGTTCTCCCCCTTTTGTTCAATTTAGAAAGAAAGAAAGAAAAAGAAACGAGGAAAGAAGTGAAAGAGAAGGCAACAATTTACGAAGGATTTATCGTCCGTTATGACTTGTAGTTTATCTATCGCTTTTCTTTTCTTTCTCCAAAAACATCGGGACTTTCCCGGTATTGCAGTACCTCCAGGATCGTGCCACCATCTCTATGCGTAAAAAATGTCCCGTATGATTGTACCTCTTCGACGTAAAACACACGGTTCGATTTACGAAGGATTACAGAAAGAAGGAATAGAACGCAAAAAGTATTAGAAACAGAAAAAAATGAAAAAGGAGAACAAATACAGGAAGGCTTCTTTTTTTCTCTTTTTTTTTAAAATTCTCCAGCACTAAACAACCCACAATTGCTCCAAAGTCGGACAAATTGTTTATTTAAAGGGACACATTCTCCATCACTCAACAACCCCACATTGCTCCAAAGTTGGACAAATTGGGTTTTTAAAGCATCGTCCGATCAACAGGGTAAAGAGAGAACGCTGATTTGACGATCACGATTCTGTCGGATTGTGAGACTTAAGGCCGTGTACACACATAAGCGGATATTCCATGCGGAAACCCGTGCGCAATCCATAAATAAGTGAAGCAAACGAGGGAAAAGATTTGCGCGCGTGTCCGAATTTCCCCTATATGCGTAAACTTTTATCCTTCTTTCTTCCACTTATTTAGGGTTTTCCGTGCGGACCTTACGCGTCTAATGTGAACCCGGCCTTAGACCTAGCCACATTGCATACGAATTGACCCCGAATACGAAACGATTGTGACGATGTCTGTGAGTCATGATTCATGTGAAATACTTCCGTCTAAACATAATTCTGGATGGAAGTTCAGTTTAACGTCGCGTATCGGCTTTCGCCATGTACGACGGGCTGAACAAACCAACCACGGTATAAACAAAAATGTATGTTCCTGAATCACTGTCTTAGCCAAAAGGCCGAGAAGCGATCAGGATTCGTAACACATAATTCTACTCCTTTCGCTCTATATATACTCACGTAGACCGCAATTAGGCTACACAAATCAAATAAAATGCCCGATGCAAAAATAAGATATTTTATCAGATTCGTCTACGGAAAACTTACACATATAATAGTGAACGTAACACGTAGGATTTCATCAGATTCATTTAGACAGTATAATTTCACGTCAATCCTGCCACACAAATGTCAAAATGGGATCGCAGTGAGTCGAATCGTGTGCAGTGTGGCGAGGCCTTCGGCGTTTAAATCCCGAGTGGAAGGAAGGTCAAACAGACGTCAGATCCCTGGGCATCTCACGTGACAGGCTGCAATTAAATGGCTAATTACTTAGAGACGGGGTGTTATGGTCGTAAAGGCTTCGGCACACGCTGCAACTTTTGCTAGTTGCAGCCTACAGCCTTGTGGTTGCAACAGTTGCGTGCCACCTACAACAAGGTTGTAGAGTTGTAGCTGTGGGTTGTAGGGCGATAGAAAACGATCCTATTTCTGAGCCCCCCACTTGCAACAAGTTGTAGGTTGCAGCCAATCAGAGCGTCGTTTCGTATCACGTGGTTTTTGCGTCGCAAAGGCGGAGTGAAACCGTCGGACTGAAACTGATCGAGTTAATTCGTAATTTTCCCTGCATTTGGGAACCGGGTGTCCCGATTACAAAAATTGGGACAAGGTCCAAGAGGCCAAAATCCATATAAGCCGTGAAATGGGAGGCATCACGAATGGCGAGTACGTGCACAGAACGTTTTCTTTTTCAATCGATGTAGATCAAAACAATGTGTAAAGCACCACATGTAGGCCTAGTAGTTTTTGTCGGTTCGAGTTTTTAGAAGTAGGCCTACTCGAAATCGGACTCCAGTAGCCTACTGACCATCGTTTTGATCTGTACACTGTTTTTTGTCAGCTTTGACATCTTAGTTTACATACGAGTAGTCTTTATATTACATTTTAGAACAATATTTCTGAGTCTACCTGTGGTTGGTTCAGCATAGGATTGCAAGGGGGTCGTATCAAAGTTGCTGCGTGTGCCGCGAGCTCTGCGAGTTTTACTGCAACTTGTGGTATGACACTAGTTGTAGCAACTAATTGGTGGTAGCGTGTGCCGAAGCCTTAAACATTCTTTAAAGTCGGGGGATGACAATTGAGTGAGATACGAATTAACGGTTATCTTGAACTTCTGTCACACACACACAACAACAACAACAACAACATACAGTATTTATACGGCGCTGAATCTTGATAGAAATCAAATCAAAGCGCACACACACGTTAGCATTCAAAGCGCATTCAAACACAAACGCAATACAAAGCGAACACACACGGATAACATAAATGGAATATAGCAGAAACAGACCTAATGGCAAGAGAGAGAAGAGAAAGAGAGAGGAGCTTTAATGACGGGGGAACAGGTGGGTTTTGAGGTTAGCTTTGAAAGCAGAGAGAGTCGGTCGCTGACGGAGGGAGAGAGGAAGTTTGTTCCAGGAGGTCGGTCCTGAGACAGCACACACACACACACACGCACGCACGCACGCACGCACGCACGCACGCACGCACGCACGCACGCACGCACGCACGCACGCACACACGCACGCACGCACACACACACACACGCACACACACACACGCACACGCCCCTTGAATTTGTTTTGCTTTGAAGAATGTTCACTGAGAAGCAACACATTATGCCATTCTCAGCAAAGGGGTAGGGTCAGAATCAGCCTATGACTATTGTTTGTTTCTATTATTATATAAAACTGAAAGAAGCAGGCTTTGAGACTGAGGGTCGTAAACATGAGGGTGTGACTGAAGTACGTTGGTAGCCAGAAGAAGATTGAACTGTACAACATACTTGACAATATTATTGTTCATTTTTAACCCCTTGACTGCCACCAACGTATTACGTACTGACCTGATGACATCACTGATGATGTGATCAGATGAAGAGGTATAACCCTGATATGCTGGCTTTTGCTCTAACACAATCAAGAGAGTAATATCCCCAGACCATTTTACCAGATTGGCTCTATCAATTGTCTTTTTCATGTCATCATTTGTACAATGATTTTTTTCTTTGATTTTCTCTGGCAGTCAAAGGGTTAAAAACAACCCATCTGATCAATATATCCACTCAACTCCGATTAAAGAGAAGGAAAATGAACATTGTATGCATTTTTAACCCCCTGTAACCCCCCCCCCCCCCCCACCCCCCTTGTTTCTAAATTAGAAACCATTTGTAAAATTTCAACAAATCCTACCAAAATTAAGAACGAAAACGAACACAAATAACCGGGGCAGTGGGTGGATGCCTCGTGCCTCCATACGGGTACCTTTAAAATATGTGCGACAATTTTGAGAAATGTGCGACAATTTTGAGAAATGTGCGACAATTTTGAGAAATGTGCGATAATTTTGGACAGACCGACCGACCGACCGACAAAGTGAGTTATAGGTTTGTGGCTTGTGCCACAAACAAAAAGAAACAAAACAAAAACTTATCTGAATGCCCACTGACCCATTTTTGGGACGCTAGGTTTTTGGACTAATACTCCGTCAAATACACTTTTACAGCAACAATTTTGTACAAGGCATGTCAAATTCAGCTGGGTCTATCAAACTGTAGTGGTCTAGAAGAATTGTTTCAATGCACTTTTTCATGGGCGGCCGCCATTTGCAATTTTCTGGACGAGTTGGTAAATAGGAAAATGATTGGCCCACAGTTCATACACAATTCATATTTGCTTATACCAGACAAAGAAGAAACAATGGAGATACACAGTTCATACACAATTCATATTCTTTATATACACAATTCATATTCTTTATACCAGACAAAGAAGAAACAATGGAGATACACAGTTCATACACAATTCATATTCTTTATACCAGACAAAGAAGAAACAATGGAGATACACAGTTACCAGACAAAGAAGAAACAATGGAGATACACAATTCATATTCATATTTTATACCAGACAAAGAAGAAACAATGGAGATACACAGTTCATACACAATTCATATTCTTTATACCAGACAAAGAAGAAACAATGGAGATACACAGTTCATACACAATTCATATTTTGCATACCAGACAAAGAAGAAACAATGGAGATACACAGTTCATACACAATTCATATTTTGTATACCAGACAAAGAAGAAACAATGGAGATAATTATATTATCTGAAAATGGTTTTAAGGGATGTTTCAGAAAATTCTCCTACTTGCATCTGTAGCTCTGCAAAGTACCGTCCCCAAAATGGGACCGTGGGCACGAGAGGGGTGGGTTTGATAATACATAGGGGAAGACGGGGTAAAAAGCGCATGGGCGGGTAAGAAGCCCACCCCAATTATCTCATGAAATAAAGAAAATTTCAGTCAAATTTGCCCATGAGACGAATGCTAGACATTAACGCTCGTCTCATGGGCATAATGAGACTGAAATTTGCTTCATTTCATGAGATAATTGGGGTGGGCTTCTTACCCGCCCATGCGCTTTTTACCCCGTCTTCCCCTACACATAAGAAACTCTTTTGTCTTCTCTTACATAACATAGGTTTTGTTTACAATGTTCACCATGTTTATCTTATGCTAGAATGTGAAAACAACATCCAAGAAGTAAAAAAAATTTCAAAGGCTGCCAACTTAGAGATTTGAGGAAGATAATAATGATGGTATAAGGAATTGTCTTTTAGGCTGTTTACTCAATGTTGTGAGCGACAGGTAGCCAGTGCAACAGAAAGGTAGGAAGATGCAAATTGTTTTAAACAAATTTGTGGTGCATCCACCTCACATTGCAAAGAGGAAATTAAAATCATTGATCAGGGATGTTCCAAATCTAATCCCGTCTTGGTCCATAATAACAAGTAAACCATGGGCGGTGTTGATCACAGCTTGGACAAACACTGGGTTGTCAGACACTCAAAAAGTGGTAGTCCCTATCTTTCCTTCTCGTTTATATGATTGTCTGGAATAAACATGGCTTCTGTTTAGAGAATTTAGGACAGCACAAAACCACCCATTGAGGATACGTTATTGTAATCATTCACAAATAGAGTTGAGAACCGGTTCAAAAATCCGAACCGGTTTTAAACCGGTTTTCCCTCTTCGAACCGGTGTTGTCGAACCGGTTTTTGTAACCAGTACTCGCATCACTAGTTTCACCTATGCAAACACATATTTATTTGTCAGAATATTCACACATACGCACGCACGCGCACACATACACACACACAATAAAGAAACTTATGACTTATGACACACACACTCAACTCGATCAACACTCAGTCAATAACAAAGTCAAAGCCATACACCACCACAAACTAGAAACAGCTACTCTTGGTTTGCAAACACCCACTCTTCGCTGAGAATTAGTATTGTTTTTCGAAAAGAATGCGTTATTCTAAGAAAAAACTTACTTTCAGTGCGCAGTTAAAAAACCGGTTCAGAGCAACTCGAACCGGTTTTTCGAACCGCGAAAGTTTAGCACCGGTTTTTCGGTTCAAACCGGATTTCCCCCCCACCTCTATTCACAAACCAGTTGCAAGAGTTTACTGTGCACTAGTTGCACCTGCAGCACATGACTATCTAGGGGCTATGCGACTGTGAATAAGAAACTGTTAGCAGAAGTGATCAGTTTGATGGAGTGGATAATCCAGTAGAACATGGCCAGGGCCTGTATTCACGTTGAGATAGCATGAAACTTAGCATCATGCTAACTTAGAAGCTCTTCCAATAGTCCTATTAAATCCTATAGGACATTGGAAGAGCTTCTAAGTTAGCATCATGCTAAGTCTCATGCTATCTCAACGTGAATACAGGCCCTGCTCAACTAAAACACTTTCCATGCACTAAAAAGTCCTGGTTTTGACACCGAAAATGCTAAAATTGGGTTTACGAATCATGCGTATCACGTTATTTTAGCTGAGGGCATTTCAGATTTATAGAAACTGTGGTCAACCAAGACATTGTACTTCTTCTGCAGTTTAGGTGAAGTCAAAAGAACCAAATGTTGCATTTCTGTCACACACAAATGCCATGTTTTGTTCAAATTCTCTCTTTTTTTTCAATATAGAAATGTAATAATGAACAACATTTATTCCATTAAAAAAAATTTAAGGCTTGCTCAGATCCACAAGTTTATGACTGTGCCTTGTCACATTTAATCATATTATTCCACAAAAATCCATATCAGCTATTTTGGTTTGTAAATGTGATGTGGAAAAAGTATGAAAACCCCTACCCTTCGGTGAAAACTGTCCCCAAAAATGGGACGGTCATGTTCTGTCTTCTAAATCACAAAACTTTGAGTTTTACACAAAAAGACTGTCACATAATTATGTTGATTATGGACACAAGGCCATATAAACATGCACCTTTTAATTGAAAATAGAATGTGAACATTATATGGGTTACGTTTCAAATTATTATGTGCAAAGCTATAGACTACGCCTAATTATCCACCCACAAGCGAAGACAGAGACAAAAGAAAACTTAGGAAGAAAGACAAAAAACCAAACGAAATATGTAATCGATAGCAGTGATAAGATAAGCAGAAAAAGACTTTTTGACGGAGAAACTTATTACCAACCGCGATCGTAGAGAGCGGATTGGTAATGTTTTCACTCGTGTCTGAGGCGGACTATGTTTGTATGTTTGTATGTATCCTCACTAGCGTTTGAACGGATGGCCTTAGGATGCTCAAATTTTGCATGCGGGTAGGTAGGCTAATGGAGAGTTCTAGGCCACGTTCGATAATGAAGGTCATGGGTCAAAGATCAAGGTCACTGGAGCCGAAAACGCTGCCGCGCGGTTGGTGATTTATCGTCTTAACTCATTCAAGTCGTTCCGGACATATATGTCCGGAATTAACAGACAGCTGTCAATGTGAGGCATTTGCTTCAAGGGAAGCAAATCTGTGTGTGCACCATACCTTGGTCACTTCTAAACTCGTTTCGCTCCCTTAGACCACAATGTTACCTCTGACTTTGCCTTTGTAGTGGTTTGTTCTGGGGTAGCCAATCGGTGTAGAGTTGTTTCTATATAAAGTCTATATAACAAAGTCCGATCTACAACTTCCCTTTGTCTAAACCTGAAGTAAAAACCCGTAGAGGAAGACGGGG
>CM065697.1:27659691-27669691 GCA_017654935.2 Phymorhynchus buccinoides | reverse complement strand
AACGAACAAGACACGTAAAAAGAACAAGACACGCAAGCCAAGCCAAGACGAACGAGAACAAGACACGGAACCAGAACGAAAGACACGCAAGCCAAGAACGAGCAAAACAGAACGAACGAGACAGCAAGCCACGATGAACAGAACAAGACACGGCAAGCCAAGATGTAAAACAGAACGAACGAGACACGGCAAGCCAAGAACGATGTAAAAAGAACGAACGAGACACGACAAGCCAAGAACGAACAAGACACGGACAGAACAAGACACGTAAAACAGAAGAACGAGACACGCAAGCCAAGAACGATGTAAAACCAGAACGAACAAGACACGGAGCCAAGAACGAGAACGAACGAAAGACACGGCAAGAACGATGTAAAACAGAAGACACGGCAAGCCAAGAACGATGTAAAACCAGAACGACACGAGACACGGCAAGCCAAGAACGATGTAAAACAGAACGAACGAGACACGGCAAGCCAAGAACGATGTAAAAAAGAACGAACGAGACACGGCAAGCCAAGAACGATGTAAAACACAGAACGAACGAGACACGGCAAGCCAAGAACGATGTAAAACCAGAACGAACGAGACACGGCAAGCCAAGAACGATGTAAAACCAGAACGAACGAGACACGGCAAGCCAAGAACGATGTAAAACCAGAACGAACGAGACACGGCAAGCCAAGAACGATGTAAAACCAGAACGAACGAGACACGGCAAGCCAAGAACGATGTAAAACCAGAACGAACGAGACACGGCAAGCCAAGAACGATGTAAAACCAGAACGAACGAGACACGGCAAGCCAAGAACGATGTAAAACCAGAACGAACGAGACACGGCAAGCCAAGAACGATGTAAAACCAGAACGAACGAGACACGGCAAGCCAAGAACGATGTAAAACCAGAACGAACGAGACACGGCAAGCCAAGAACGATGTAAAACCAGAACGAACGAGACACGGCAAGCCAAGAACGATGTAAAACCAGAACGAACGAGACACGGCAAGCCAAGAACGATGTAAAACCAGAACGAACGAGACACGGCAAGCCAAGAACGATGTAAAACCAGAACGAACGAGACACGGCAAGCCAAGAACGATGTAAAACCAGAACGAACGAGACACGGCAAGCCAAGAACGATGTAAAACCAGAACGAACGAGACACGGCAAGCCAAGAACGATGTAAAACCAGAACGAACGAGACACGGCAAGCCAAGAACGATGTAAAACCAGAACGAACGAGACACGGCAAGCCAAGAACGATGTAAAACCAGAACGAACGAGACACGGCAAGCCAAGAACGATGTAAAACCAGAACGAACGAGACACGGCAAGCCAAGAACGATGTAAAACCAGAACGAACGAGACACGGCAAGCCAAGAACGATGTAAAACCAGAACGAACGAGACACGGCAAGCCAAGAACGATGTAAAACCAGAACGAACGAGACACGGCAAGCCAAGAACGATGTAAAACCAGAACGAACGAGACACGGCAAGCCAAGAACGATGTAAAACCAGAACGAACGAGACACGGCAAGCCAAGAACGATGTAAAACCAGAACGAACGAGACACGGCAAGCCAAGAACGATGTAAAACCAGAACGAACGAGACACGGCAAGCCAAGAACGATGTAAAACCAGAACGAACGAGACACGGCAAGCCAAGAACGATGTAAAACCAGAACGAACGAGACACGGCAAGCCAAGAACGATGTAAAACCAGAACGAACGAGACACGGCAAGCCAAGAACGATGTAAAACCAGAACGAACGAGACACGGCAAGCCAAGAACGATGTAAAACCAGAACGAACGAGACACGGCAAGCCAAGAACGATGTAAAACCAGAACGAACGAGACACGGCAAGCCAAGAACGATGTAAAACCAGAACGAACGAGACACGGCAAGCCAAGAACGATGTAAAACCAGAACGAACGAGACACGGCAAGCCAAGAACGATGTAAAACCAGAACGAACGAGACACGGCAAGCCAAGAACGATGTAAAACCAGAACGAACGAGACACGGCAAGCCAAGAACGATGTAAAACCAGAACGAACGAGACACGGCAAGCCAAGAACGATGTAAAACCAGAACGAACGAGACACGGCAAGCCAAGAACGATGTAAAACCAGAACGAACGAGACACGGCAAGCCAAGAACGATGTAAAACCAGAACGAACGAGACACGGCAAGCCAAGAACGATGTAAAACCAGAACGAACGAGACACGGCAAGCCAAGAACGATGTAAAACCAGAACGAACGAGACACGGCAAGCCAAGAACGATGTAAAACCAGAACGAACGAGACACGGCAAGCCAAGAACGATGTAAAACCAGAACGAACGAGACACGGCAAGCCAAGAACGATGTAAAACCAGAACGAACGAGACACGGCAAGCCAAGAACGATGTAAAACCAGAACGAACGAGACACGGCAAGCCAAGAACGATGTAAAACCAGAACGAACGAGACACGGCAAGCCAAGAACGATGTAAAACCAGAACGAACGAGACACGGCAAGCCAAGAACGATGTAAAACCAGAACGAACGAGACACGGCAAGCCAAGAACGATGTAAAACCAGAACGAACGAGACACGGCAAGCCAAGAACGATGTAAAACCAGAACGAACGAGACACGGCAAGCCAAGAACGATGTAAAACCAGAACGAACGAGACACGGCAAGCCAAGAACGATGTAAAACCAGAACGAACGAGACACGGCAAGCCAAGAACGATGTAAAACCAGAACGAACGAGACACGGCAAGCCAAGAACGATGTAAAACCAGAACGAACGAGACACGGCAAGCCAAGAACGATGTAAAACCAGAACGAACGAGACACGGCAAGCCAAGAACGATGTAAAACCAGAACGAACGAGACACGGCAAGCCAAGAACGATGTAAAACCAGAACGAACGAGACACGGCAAGCCAAGAACGATGTAAAACCAGAACGAACGAGACACGGCAAGCCAAGAACGATGTAAAACCAGAACGAACGAGACACGGCAAGCCAAGAACGATGTAAAACCAGAACGAACGAGACACGGCAAGCCAAGAACGATGTAAAACCAGAACGAACGAGACACGGCAAGCCAAGAACGATGTAAAACCAGAACGAACGAGACACGGCAAGCCAAGAACGATGTAAAACCAGAACGAACGAGACACGGCAAGCCAAGAACGATGTAAAACCAGAACGAACGAGACACGGCAAGCCAAGAACGATGTAAAACCAGAACGAACGAGACACGGCAAGCCAAGAACGATGTAAAACCAGAACGAACGAGACACGGCAAGCCAAGAACGATGTAAAACCAGAACGAACGAGACACGGCAAGCCAAGAACGATGTAAAACCAGAACGAACGAGACACGGCAAGCCAAGAACGATGTAAAACCAGAACGAACGAGACACGGCAAGCCAAGAACGATGTAAAACCAGAACGAACGAGACACGGCAAGCCAAGAACGATGTAAAACCAGAACGAACGAGACACGGCAAGCCAAGAACGATGTAAAACCAGAACGAACGAGACACGGCAAGCCAAGAACGATGTAAAACCAGAACGAACGAGACACGGCAAGCCAAGAACGATGTAAAACCAGAACGAACGAGACACGGCAAGCCAAGAACGATGCAAAACCAGAACGAACGAGACACGGCAAGCCAAGAACGATGTAAAACCAGAACGAACGAGACACGGCAAGCCAAGAACGATGTAAAACCAGAACGAACGAGACACGGCAAGCCAAGAACGATGTAAAACCAGAACGAACGAGACACGGCAAGCCAAGAACGATGTAAAACCAGAACGAACGAGACGCGGAAAGAACGAGACATGACAATCAATCAATCAATCAATCAATCAATCAATATTTTGTCATTGTCCATTTTACAGCAAATTGTTTTTGCAGCGATAAAACAATTAACAAAACAACACAATAAAGACAGAGACATAGTGTGTAGAAAAGCCAAACAATACAATATGCGACTGATTTAAACACCGTGCGCACATACACTTTTTGGTCACACCCACCCACAACCACACACATACACACACACGCACACATACACAATACACACACACACACACACACACACACACACACACACACACACACACACACACACACACACACACACACACACACACACACACACACACACACACACACACACACCACACACATATACACACACAACACACACACACACATCATGCGCACGCATACAACCATTTATCTACCCATCCATCTAACTTATACATACATACACATATGTTTGCACATACATACATACAGACATACAACTTGCTTTCACAACTTTTATATGATACAAATATCTTAGTCGTACTACAACGTTGCATATCTACATGCGTACACCAACATTCACAGATAGACAAGGCAATAACGAGACGAAGCAAGGTGAGATCAGGTCGAAAAACAACCCAAGACAATAACTAATAAAAGTCAATCCGTTTGCTAGTCTGAACCGGTTTTTCGACCTATGATTTTATTTTCCTTAAAAAATAAATAGTAGTAAAATGCGAAAGCGCGCATTAATTTTCGCCACCCACTCGAAGCCATTCGAGTCAGTGTTCGTCCGCAGTCTAAAAACCGCGTGTGTAGCTCAAAAAATCGATCCATATTTTATACTAAGCTAGCGTTTACTGACTTATTCCCACACGGGAATTCATTCTCTTGGGGGGTGATCAAACGAATTGTAAAATCCGACAAACGACCAGACTATATCCCCTATAGGGAACAACAGGGGTAAACCTCTGATTGGTAACGGTCTTTGTACACGTGAACATGTTTCACTCTTTCCCCGTGGCAATCCCATGGGGAGCGTCTTTTTTTTAGTCTATGTTCATTTTGTCTAAACTCACTCGGTCTAAAAAGTAGAATCTGGTTCAGTGAGCCTAAGTTCACTTGGTCTAAGATCTTATGTAGTTCATTTGGTCTACATCTGATTCTAGAGAGAGAGAGGGGGGGGAGGGGTAGATAGAGAAGGAGAGAGAGACACACAGGGAGAGAGAGAGAGAGAGAGAGAGAGAGAGAGAGAGAGAGAGAGAGAGAGAGAGAGAGAGAGAGAGAGAGAGAGAGAGAGACAGAGACAGAGACAGAGACAGAGAGAGAGACACACACAGACACAGAGAGAGAGAATACGAATACGAATACGAATACGAATGTTTTATTGAGGGTAAAAAGGATAAGCTACAATAGCTTCTTTACACCTTGCCCTCTCACTCACACATTCATACCATGCATCAAGCAAAGAAAATTTGACATAAAACAATCAAGTCAAGAAAATGGAACAAAAATTGGCACATGAAATAATTGAAAAAGAAATAAAAAATGGGATTTAAAGCAAACATGGATAATACTTAACAATGGTGAACTTGAATTGGTAGTTTAAATTGAGTACGAAAAAAGGGAAACCATTTTGAGACAATGACAATTTTTCAGAATAAACCCAATTTTAAGGAAGAAAAAACACACACAAAAACATATGATAACATGGGAATATGAGAGAGGGACAGAGAGAGAGAGAGAGAGAGAGAGAGAGAGAGAGAGAGAGAGAGAGAGAGAGAGAGAGAGAGAGAGAGAGAGAGAGAGAGAGAGAGAGAGAGAGAGAGAGAGAGAGAGAGAGATATATAAGAATCTAGACATAGCTGATGGCATTAGTAACGTTTGAAGTAAAACTCATTAATTAGCATTACTAATAAACAAGATTGTCTATTAGGAGCTTGTGATAAGATTTTCGAAAGGAAAATACGCTAGTTCTATTTTTTAGATAATCAGGGAGGTCGTTCCACAGTTTACCACCAGAGAATGTAAGGGATGATTTATATAGATCTGTTCTGGGGCGGGGCATTGTTAATTTGGTTTTGCTTCGAATTGTATGGACTTTAAATTTAGTAATAAGATATTTTGGTGCTAGCTTATTTATGATCTTGTACATAAGGGTACCTTTATTTAGTAGGCATTTCAAATCAAATGGTAGAATGTTAAGTTCTTTATAGTCATTGGTTTCTAGGGATGACGATTTAAGGAGTATGAGTTTAAGAGAGCGTTTATATAGTCTTTCAACATGTTTGAGTGTGTTTTTACTAGCTGAATCCCAACATGTTGATGCATAATCAATATCAGGTTGGATATAGGCATGGAAAAAAAGTCTACGAGTATGTTGATCTAAAAAGTGTTTAATTCTATTGAGCTGAAATACTTTTTTTGAAATTTTCTTGGACAGAATGTCCATGTGTTTTGACCAGGATAAGTTGTTGTCAATGTATACGCCGAGTAATTTGTGTGAAGTAACTTCTTCTAGAGGCTTTTCATAGATAGTCGGTGTTCTTAATTGATTTTTAAAGTTTTGCCTCTTTTGTCTTGTTGTGATTAACATGAATTTAGACTTTTTGGGGTGTAAGGCCATATGATTTTGCTCTGCCCAGTCAACTAGATTATTAATGTCACTCTGCAATCCAGAACAGATTGAATCAGCATTTTTGCCATTTTTATACACTGTGGTGTCGTCTGCAAAAAGCTCACACGATGAAGTAAGATGAAGGGGGAGGTCATTTATATAAACGGTGAAGAGTATAGGTCCTAAGACTGAGCCTTGGGGAACTCCATAATTGACTGATTGAAATGAAGATGTAATAGTGTCTTTTGAGACGGTTTGTCGTCTGTCAGATAGAAAGGACGAAACGAGGGCGATAGAATCTTGAGTTAAACCATACAATGATAGTTTTTTCAATAGAAGGCCATGATCAATAACATCAAAGGCCTTAGCAAAGTCGACGAGAATGGCACCGGTGAGAAGGTCATTGTTAATATTGGAATGCCACTGTTCGATTAGATTAGTGAGACACACAGGGAGATAGATAGATAGAGAGAGAGAGAGAGAGAGAGAGAGAGAGAGAGAGAGAGAGGAGAGAGAGAGAGAGAGAGAGAGAGAGAGAGAGAGAGAGAGAGAGAGAGAGAGAGAGAGAGAGAGAGAGAGAGAGAGAGAGAGAGAGAGAGAGAGAGAGAGAGAGAGAGAGAGAGAGAGACAGAGACAGAGAGAGAGAGAGACACACACACACACACACACACACACACACACACACACACACACACACACACACACACACACACACACACACACACACACACACACACACACACACACACACACAATAATGTAATGCAATGCAATGTAATCATTTATTAATATTATGAATGCATTTTAAAACCTCCTTTCAGTCATATTCAAACGGCATTCACGTTAAAATAGCATCCACTGATGCCACATAAACAGTCCTGACAATGGCAGACACGCACATGAAACACTAAAAACATAATATAGCTACAAATCACAATATCCCATTATGCTTTAGACTAACAATTAATGAACTATTGAATAAGTTAGAACAAATGAGCATAGACCCGTTGGAACACATTACCACCAAGACGTTCGCCGGCGGCAACATCAAAGGTTAGACAATGAGCCCTACCCTCATGATATGCAAGTGATTTCGTGACTGGCTATCACTGCGTTCACGTGTTTCATTCTTCCCCCCCATGGCAACACATTGATATGCAAGTAATCTTACGAGTGGCTGCCATTGGCTACTGCAAAGAACACCTTTTGCACGAGTAAATGGTGGGTGGGGGAAGATGGTTCAGCACTGACCAAACAAGGGAAAAAAACTCTCGCCAATAACCCTATTTGAGGCCACTAAATGTCTGCCTTTCGCAAGAGTGAATGCCCTTGTCAGCACTGACCAACAAGGGATTCACTCTCACTGTCAAGGGCGTTAATAACCCCAGTTGCAGAGGCCAATACTGTGTTGCGCCATGGGTAAAGAGTGAAAAATGTTAACTTGTATTGAGACCTTAAGATAATGATCATGGGGGGGAAATGCTTTTGACGTTTGTTTTACTTCTACATCTGTCAATGTAGACGGCACAGCCAATAAGAACGGGTACAAAAGAATGAAGAGAATGTGGATAAAATACGAATGAACAGAATGTGGATAAAATACGAATGAACAGAATGTGGATAAAATACGAATGAAGAGAATGTGGATAAAATACGAATGAACAGAATGTGGATAAAATACGAATGAACAGAATGTGGATAAAATACGAATGAACAGAATGTGGATAAAATACGATGTGGAATGAACAGAATGTGGATGAAATACGAATGAACAGAATGTGGATAAAATACGAATGAACAGAATGTGGATGAAATACGAATGAACAGAATGTGGATGAAATACGAATGAACAGAATGTGGATGAAATACGAATGAACAGAATGTGGATGAAATACGAATGAACAGAATGTGGATGACATACGAATTAACGAATACGAATGAACAGAATGTGGATAAAATACGAATGAACAGAATGTGGATGAAATACGAATGAACAGAATGTGGATGAAATACGAATGAACAGAATGTGGATGAAATACGAATGAACAGAATGTGGATGAAATACGAATGAACAGAATGTGGATAAAATACGAATGAACAGAATGTGGATGAAATACGAATGAACAGAATGTGGATGAAATACGAATGAACAGAATGTGGATGAAATACGAATGAACAGAATGTGGATGAAATACGAATGAACAGAATGTGGATAAAATACGAATGAACAGAATGTGGATAAAATACGAATGAACAGAATGTGGATGAAATACGAATGAACAGAATGTGGATAAAATACGAATGAACAGAATGTGGATAAAATACGAATGAACAGAATGTGGATGAAATACGAATGAACAGAATGTGGATAAAATACGAATGAACAGAATGTGGATAAAATACGAATGAACAGAATGTGGATAAAATACGAATGAACAGAATGTGGATAAAATACGAATGAACAGAATGTGGATAAAATACGAATGAACAGAATGTGGATGAAATACGAATGAACAGAATGTGGATAAAATACGAATGAACAGAATGTGGATAAAATACGAATGAACAGAATGTGGATGACATACGAATTAACAGAATGTGGATAAAATACGAATTAACAGAATGTGGATAAAATACGAATGAACAGAATGTGGATGAAATACGAATGAACAGAATGTGGATGAAATACGAATGAACAGAATGTGGATAAAATACGAATGAACAGAATGTGGATGAAATACGAATGAACAGAATGTGGATAAAATACGAATGAACAGAATGTGGATAAAATACGAATGAACAGAATGTGGATAAAATACGAATGAACAGAATGTGGATAAAATACGAATGAACAGAATGTGGATAAAATACGAATGAACAGAATGTGGATAAAATACGAATGAACAGAATGTGGATGAAATACGAATGAACAGAATGTGGATAAAATACGAATGAACAGAATGTGGATAAAATACGAATGAACAGAATGTGGATGACATACGAATTAACAGAATGTGGATGACATACGAATTAACAGAATGTGGATAAAATACGAATGAACAGAATGTGGATAAAATACGAATGAACAGAATGTGGATAAAATACGAATGAACAGAATGTGGATGACATACGAATGAACAGAATGTGGATAAAATACGAATGAACAGAATGTGGATAAAATACGAATGAACAGAATGTGGATAAAATACGAATGAACAGAATGTGGATGAAATACGAATGAACAGAATGTGGATGAAATACGAATGAACAGAATGTGGATAAAATACGAATGAACAGAATGTGGATAAAATACGAATTAACAGAATGTGGATGACATACGAATTAACAGAATGTGGATGACATACGAATTAACAGAATGTGGATAAAATACGAATGAACAGAATGTGGATGACATACGAATGAACAGAATGTGGATGAAATACGAATGAACAGAATGTGGATGAAATACGAATGAACAGAATGTGGATGAAATACGAATGAACAGAATGTGGATGACATACGAATTAACAGAATGTGGATAAAATACGAATGAACAGAATGTGGAT
>CM065697.1:27642191-27644691 GCA_017654935.2 Phymorhynchus buccinoides | reverse complement strand
AACAGTAATTTTGCAAATTTACTGAACATTTTAGGAAATTAGCAAATTTCCTGGTTTTGTAAATTTGCTGTAGCATATGTATGCATTCACGTACAGACACAGATACACAGACACAGACTATACAAACACGAGTCCGTGCGCACGCGCGCACACGCACGCACGCACACGCACGCACACACACACACACACACACACACACACACACACACACACACACACACACACACACACACACACACACACACACACACACACACACACACACACACACACACACACATGCACACACACACACACATAACACATTCGTGCTGAAAGATAAGAAGAGAAAAGAGAGTCAGAGAGAAGAGAGACAGACAGATTACAGAAAGAACAAGGTCAAGGTCAGCATGGCGATAATTTATGCTCGGATATTTTCTACTCTAGGTTATACAGTACCACACATAATCTGAAGCGCTTCTGTCAAGTACAAAATTAATGTGGAAAAGATGGCTTAAAACCCAATTTTAGACCCCTACCACTTTCAAGGCCTAACGATCTCCCTGACCTTGACCTTGGTCGGTATCAGCAGAACGGTCATAACCCAAAGTACCTACATGCCAAGTTTGAAGACTCTAAGACCAACGGTGTGGAAGTTATGGCCCCTTTAAGATATTTCGGGTTTCAAGGTCATACGCCAAGGTCAATGTCAGTACGGAGATAATTTATGCGCGGATGCCTTCCTCTCATGGTGACACACCACCACACAAAATGTGAAGTGATTCTGTCAAGCGGTTCGGGAGATATCCTTGGGACAGACAGAAAGGGGAAAAAAAAGAAAAAAAAAGAAAGAACGAACGAATTTGCCATCGTAGATCGGCAAAGGACAATGAGTTCACGAGATACAGCTTGAACAAAAAATAAATAGCGCAAAGAAGGACATTTCGGTTTTCAAGGTCACACTTCAAGGTCAAGGTCAGCATGGCGATAATTTATGCTCGGATGTTTTCTACTCTAGGTTATACAGTGCCACACACAATCTGAAGCGCTTCTGTCGAGAACAAATGTGGAAAATATGGCTTAAAACCCAGTTTGTAGACCCCTACTACTTTCAATGCCTATCGATCTCCCTGATCTTAACCCTGACCTTAGCGTCCGAACGGCCATAAGCCAAAGTACCTACATGTTAAGTTTGAAGACTCTAAGTCCAACGGTGTGGACGTTATGGCCCTTTAAATATTTTCGGTTTTCAAGGCAACACACCAAGGTCAAGGTCACGACGGCGATAATGCATGCGCGGATGCCTTTCTCTCATGGTGCCACACCACCACACAAAATTTGAACCGATTCTGTCAAGCGGTTCGGGATATATCCTTGGGACAGACAGAAAAGAAAAGGAAAAAAACATACACGGACGAATGCAGACTCCTTTGCGATCGTAGATCGGCAAAGGACAAAGATGGATCGAAGGATCAGAGTAATGGGAAATATGTCGCCTCTTTTCCGCAGCAGTAAAACACAACAATAAAGCCCCCGGCATCACTAAAGGGCATTGAAGGTCAACATGCCCATGAAGGACGAGGGAAGAAGAAGAAGATGAAGAAGAAGGAGGAGGAGGAGGAGGAGGAGGAGAAGGAGAAGAAGAAGAAGGAGAAGAAGAAGGAGGAGGAGGAGAAGAAGAAGATGAAGAAGAAGAAGAAGGAAGGAGGAGGAGGAGGAGGATGAGGAGGAGGAATAGAAGAAGAAGAAGAAGAAGAAGAAGAAGGAGGAGGAGGAGGAGCAGGAGGAGAAGAAGAGGAGGAGGAGGAGGAGAAGAAGAAGGAGAAGAAGAAGGAGGAGGAGGAGGAGAAGAAGATGAAGAAGAAGAAGAAGAAGAAGGAGGAGGAGGAGGAGAAGCATGAGGAGGAGGAATAGAAGAAGAAGAAGAAGAAGGAGGAGGAGGAGGAGGAGGAGGAGCAGGAGCAGCAGGAGGAGGAGACGAAGAAGAAGGAGGAGGAGAAGAAGAGGAAGAAAAAGAAGAAGAAGAAGAAAGAGGAGGAGAAGAAGATGAAGAAGAAGGAGGAGGAGGAGCAGAAGAAGAAGAAGAAGAAGAAGAAGAAGAAGAAGAAGAAGAAGAAGAAGAAGAAGAAGAAGAAGAAGAAGAAGAAGAAGAAGAAGAAGAAGAAGAAGAAGAAGAAGAAGAAGAAGAAGAAGAGGAGGAGGAGGAGGAGGAGGAGGAGGAGGAGGAGGAGGAGGAGGAGGAGGAGGAGGAGGAGGAGGAGGAGGAGGAGGAGGCAGAAGAAGAAGGAGGAGGAGGATGAGGAGGAGGAGGAGGAGGAGGAGGAGGAGGAGGAGGAGGAGAAGGAGAAGGAGGAGGAGAGAAGAAGAAGAAGGAGAAGAAGAGGAGGAGGAGGAGGAGAAGAGAAGGAGGAGGAGGAGGAGGAAAGAAGAAGGAGGAGGAGGAGAAGAAGAAGAAGAAGAAGAAGAAGAAAGAAGAAGAAGAAGAAGAAGAAGAAGAAGAAGAAGAAGAAGAAGAAGAAGA
>CM065697.1:27609691-27614691 GCA_017654935.2 Phymorhynchus buccinoides | reverse complement strand
TTCCAACATGCAACACACAAAAAGAAAAAACCGCATCAAAATCGACCCAAAACGTCTTGACAAATACCTTCAGACACTGCATTAGTGCTTTCAACTGCAACAAAGGGAAGTAACATCTTGTTGATGTTACTTTTATCTTTTCTAATTACTTCTCTGTCCTGGCAGTTTCTCTAATTGACGATTTAAGTATGGCACACCATTCTATGTTCTATGGTTTTTAACCATCTAAGCTATCGATTAGGTTATGTCCCCTGAACCGCGTTGAAACTCGCGGCTGGGAGTGAAAGGCTTTTAGCAAAGAGAGAGAGAGACAAAAAAATAGTGTGTGGTCATTGATGGTTGGGTTGTCTTTTCTTTTCTTTTTATCTGGAAACCAAACGAACTCGGTAGAGATCAGTGGATAGGATAAAGGCAAAAGAAAGTATGAATTACACCTGTAATTAAAATTGAAGACGACATTTTTTGCGCTTCCTTTCTTACTTAGTTTATGTTGTGTCCTTAACAGACGATTTTCGGAGAGAGAAAAAACCCTACGATAGAGCATTTCGTGAAAATTAGAGTTGTTTACCTCCATTACTCGGTCAAACACCATAGCAACTGTTGCTCTAATTGTCTTTCTGTTTGATCGTTTCCAAATGAATGAATAAAGATTTGTTTAAACCAAACACCATAGCAACAATGCAACAATGGCGTCGAAGCTTGAAACCGCAGGATGCGAGTCAGCGACTTGCAAACATTGTTTAGAAAAATTAGGGGTGGTCAGTGGCCACAAACTGATACAACTTACAATAAAAGCGCGTGACGTAAAAATACAAATGACATAATTTTTAGAATGACGCACGGTGTTCAAGTGCTGTATGTCTGCTCAAACACACACGAGTCGATAGGCTACGAGAGCTGATGGTAGAGTGACTTCCCCTGTTTGACCGATTGAATTAGGCAAGATCACTCCCACACAGATGAAAGGACTCCCCTTATTATTTCCGAACAATTCCTATTGTTTGATGCCCGTGAGTATCCTTCAAAATGGTTTCTATAATTCGATCTTGTTGATGTTTCTTTTATCTTTTCTAATTACTTCTCTGTCCTGGCAGTTTCTCTAATTGACGATTTAAGTATGGCACACCATTCTATGTTCTATTCTATTTTCATTTACTTTTTTTTACTTTTTTATTGTTGATTTTATTGCGTGCTCAGTTTTTGATCAGTAATGTTTGTGACCTGTTTTGATCAACAAGAGAACGACTAGTGAATAGGTAAGATGGAGGAGCTTTATGCATAGATTTATAGCAAAGTGTGTTTAATTTATACTCAATTCTGTCTGCGACACACGAAGCCAGTGCACAAGAACACACACAGAGGGCTAACATGATCACAACTTTTTCTTCCACAAGGACAAGACACACACACGTACACACACACACACACACACACACACACACACACACACACACACACACACACACACACACACACACACACACACACACACACACACACACACACACACACACACACACACACACAAACACACACACACACACACACACACACACACACACACACACACACACACACACACACACACACACACACACACACACACACACACACACACACACACACACACACACACACACACACACACGCACACACACACACACACACGCACACACAGTATCTTATTACCCTTGCCCTTGTCAGCTATCCGTCCTTTCACTCCTTGCTTAATTGTCCTCTTTTCTCGTCTGTCTTCTCTTTCGCCTATCTTTAGTTTAACAAATTAAGCAATTAGCAGCACCCTACCCCACACCCCACCCTACCACACACCCACACACCCAAACAAGAAGAAAGAAACAGGAAACTTAAAATGGTGAACGTGCGTTCCAAACATTAACCTACATGTCTCTGTAGTAGAGGCATGCAATGTGTAGACTGTCTTGAACGTAAAACCACATGATCAAAGAATATCATGACCTTTTCAGTTAAAAAAAATATCTCACAAGGATAAGGCCGTGTACACACATAAGCGGATAGTCCATGCGGAAACCCGTGCGCGCAATCCATATAAATAAGTAAAACGGAGAAGGGAAAAGATTTGCGCACGTGTCCGAATGTCCCTTATATGCGTACATTTTTATCCTTCTTTTCTTCCACTGATATTGTTTAAGGTTTTCCGTACAGAACTTACGCGTCTAATGTGAACCCGGCCTTAGTCCTGACAAAAAAAGTAAACCAATGAAAAAGAAACCGTTCAGGGGAAGTAATTAATAGCACAATCGAGTTGTAGACTATTTCAATCGCAATTTCATAGTTTAAAAACAAAATCGAAGTAGGAGAATTTCTATTTCATGTGCTAGATAAGCTTATATCCATTCCATGGGAGTATTTAGAAACAAGGTCGTGCTTCCTCTCTCTAAAGCGGGCGACAGACTATGCGACTGCGTCGTATGACTCGATCAGGTCGTGACGTAGATCAAATTTTGTTTCCCGCACAGAAGAGGTCACAAGCCACCTGACTCGATCAGACTCGATCAGTGAAATTTAGAACCCGCCCTATTCGGCCCTGTCACCTGACTGGGCCCGACTGAGTCAGACTGATCGAGCAGGATGGTATGCAAATGAGGTGAAACGTCACGACCTGATCGAGTCACAAGAGGCAGTCACAAAGTCTGTCGCCCGCTTTAGACAAAGAATGAATCAATTTATTCATCTTCTCGTCAAATGGAGTAAGTTAACTCAAACTTGTTGTAAGAATGCTGTTTTCGTGGTTTGTAGTCATGAATGGTGGTGAGATTAGCGTCCAATCGGCCAGAGACCCTTATGGACGGTATATTCCTAAACAGACGTTTGTAATCATGCCAGGCCTTTTACTCAAACGGCTTTTATCACTGGTTGGCATTAGCCTGTATGTAGTAAGGGCCAAAAGCAAACTAGAGCTGTACTACAACAGGTATTGAAGAATGAAATAGTGAGGCCAAGAGAGGAGATAACAAAATTGAACAAAGGGTGAATACTCTCTTTTCTAATTAACTCCCCTCCACCAAAGCTGTTTACGATACCAATCACTTAGCAGTGCATACACAAAATATTCTACAGTATTGGAATACAATTGCTACAGCTTAGTCTTTTGTGGAAGGCTTTGACTCTCTAACTAGGGGGGGGGGGGGGGGCATTGCACACCGGCTCTGGTGCTGCAGCCACTCGGATTGGTTAGCCTTTGGGGACCTTCCCCAACCGCCAACTCTCCGGTCCTCAAATCCCTTTGGTCGAGAGAGTGGGGATGTACCCTGGGCAAGGTTTTTCCCGCTGTAAACTATAAATTATAGCCCAGCCCGCTGGCGGAATAGCAGCTGCCCCCTCTGCTATTTGGCAGTCATTGTCGGAAAGGAGACAGACAGGCAACCAACAACAAGTCATGCCCTGGAATGCAAAGAATGTTACTAGAATATTATTATTTTTCTTCTTTTAACAAAAAGAATTTACTGTTGCCTATTCATACACAAATGCTTTTATGCTACGAGCATAACCATAGTCTTCTTTAGTCGCTGCATGGGTGAAGATGGGGTAAAAAGCCCATGGGCGGGTAGAAGCCCGTGCCAATTATCTCATGAAATAAAGCAAATTTCAGTCATATTTGCCCATGAGACGAATGCTAAGCATTGACGCTCGTCTTATGGGCACAATGTGACTGAAAGTTGCTTCATTTCATGAGATAATTGGCATGGGCTTCTTACCCGCCCATGGGCTTTTTACCCCGTCTTCACCTATACATACGAATGGAAACCTCCCCACTACCCCAACACCCCATCCTTACCCCCACCACCCCATCAAAGTTTCGCTTTGATGGGGTTTTTTGTGTGTGGTTTTTTTTTTACTGAGAAGCAACATTCTGTCGTTCTCGGGAAAGGGATAGGGTTAGGATCAGCCTAGGATCATTATCATAACATTGAAGGAAGCAGACTTTGAGATTGAGAGTCGTAAACATAAAGAGGATTGTCTTTAGAAAGTAGGTTACAAACTGCACACTTTGATAAATGATTTTATGCAGCGTGCATAACCATAGACTTCGCCTAACTTAAGTCAGCGCATGATCTTCTATTATGTTTCTCTATAATCACGGGGGGGGGGGGGGGGGGGGGGGGCGGGGCGTGTGCGTTTCACAAGGGCTAACGTTACGTAGCGTGAGCGCAAATCGGCAGAAACGGTACTAAGAAACACCTCTTTCGCGTTTCCGACGTTTGTAGCCATTCCGAAAGTATTTCGTGGCGAACTATCACGTGACTAGCATGGAGTGAATACATTTCTTGTTGTCGATTGGTCCATTAAAGTTTGCTTAGAAGAATAACTGTTTTTGACCAATCAGACAAGAGCTTGTAATATTCTTCCACAAACGTGTTCTAAAGTGTTTCTTAGGCCCCGTTTGCTGTAAGCGTTATTCGCGCGGCGACCATTATCTAGAGAAAGTCGACCCTGTATCTTCTTAGTTACGGTCTGTGTACACGTTAACATTATTCACGAGATATTACAATTTCCTCATGGCAACACAGTGATAGCCCACTCTTTAAAGGTGGACCCTGACGGATGAGTTTTTTGCAAGAAACACGTCGAGATCAACAGAAAGACAGCCTTTTCAAGGATCAGAACACTCACTTTGCTCTGGTTTCCTATAAATTATACCGTCAAAACGGCGATTCCTCCTTGGCGGAGATGCCGGAGAGAGTAGCCATTTTGGACGGAGTGGTTGAAGCGCTTTTTTTTTTTTGTAGTGCAGTAAAAAACAAATTGGAGCTGTTTCCTTTGTTGGGAGCGAAACTCCTGTATAAAATATGAAAAAAAAGAAAAAAAGGCTTGTATAGCGACAATTTCGTGCAAAACGATTTGGTCTAAACGCAGGCGGCCATTAGAAAAGAGACGGCACACGCCTTCTCTTTGGGTGAAATAATTTGACTTCCAGCACCTCCGCCAAGGAGGAATCGCCGATTTGACAGTTTGACTTC
>CM065697.1:27604691-27607191 GCA_017654935.2 Phymorhynchus buccinoides | reverse complement strand
ATAAAGTTGTTAAAGCAAGGGTGAGAGCAGGTGGTGAGCTTAGTGGTGCTTTTATATATGTGCCCCTTAGGACTTAAACAAGGTGAAATATGCATCCCTGTGCTATGTTCACTCTTCATTAATGAGCTTGCTTGTGATCGATATTATCAATAAGTGAAAACATGGTCTTCAGTTGATACCTGATCTATTTGAATTACTTATCCTGATGTTCGCAGATGATATAATCTTGATATCAGACTCTGTCATAGGGTTACAAAATCAGTTGAATATTTTGCATGAGACGTCGACAAGACTTGGACTGTCTGTGAATCTTGATAAATCTAATATTGTAGTGCTTAGGAGTGGTGGGCATTTATCAGCAACAGAAACTTGGTTGTACGGACAAATTAAAGTAAATGTTGTAAATATGTATAAATATTTAGGTATTATTTTGTCAACCAGATTATCATTTTTTCATACTTTAAATAACATGGCTAGTCGTGCAAGAAGGGGGGTAATAAATATTTTCAAATGGTTAAATTCGATTGGTGAAAGATCTCCAAGTATATTTTTGAAACTTTTTGATGCACAAATACAACCGATGTTAAGTTATGGTGCTGAAATCTGGGGTATTATTGCAAACGTAGACATCTTAGAGAAAGTGCATTTATTTGCATTGAAAAGATTTTTAAGTGTGAGTATCAGAACGCCCAATGCAATGGCATACGGTGAGCGTGGACGTTTTCCTTTATACATAAATGTATATGTAAGATCAGTTAAATATTGGTTGAAAGTTATTGAGATGCCAGAATACAGACTACCCCTAAAAGCTTATAAAATGTTACTTTTCCTGCATCATCAGAATAGAAACACGTGGGCCACATCTCTGTCTGTTTTATGCTTCATAAATCTGGTTTTCAAGAAGTCTGGGAGAATCGGGGAGTTGGAAATGTAAAGCATTTTCTTGCACTCTTACGTTTAAGACTAGTAAAAGAATTTAAAGAACAATGGTGTTCTCAACTTCATGATAGTGAACGTTTCCCCTCTTACCGCACTTTCAAAAGTAACCTCATCATTTCACATTACTTGTTGGATCTTAAACACATTCAAGCGATAATCAATCTTATACGGTTTCGACTCGGTGTGTCACAACTTAATATTCACAAATTACGTTTCAGAATCAATGTAAGAGGGGAAGACTTAGCATGCCCATTCTGTAAGTCCCAAAGAGAAACAGAGGTTCATTTTGTGTTACGATGTCCCATGTATGATAACCTAAGGCAACAATATATACCTGCTAAATATTATAATAGTCCATCTCTCTTTAGACTGACTTTATTATTAGCATGTGAAAACAAATCTGTGGTTTTACGTTCAGCTGTGTATTTAGATAAGGCATTCAAGGTACGTTATTTGAATATGCTTGAGTGAATCCTGTATCCATATGTATCGAATGCGCGAGACTGTTTGATTAATTGTTTGTATATTATAATTGTGAATGTGCATGTACTTTGAAATCAATGATAATTAGCCCACTTTTTTTGTAACCATCCCTCGTGACATGGGCCAATGGCCTATTCATTAAAATCGTTCAGTGTTCAGTGTTCTCGTCTTTCTCTCTGTTTATCTCTGTTTGACTGCCTCTCTCTCTCTCTCTCTCTCTCTCTCTCTCTCTCTCTCTCTCTCTCTCTCTCTCTCTCTCTCTCTCTCTCTCTCTCTCTCTCTCTCTCTCTCTCTCTCTCTCTCTCTCTCTCTCTCTCTCTCTCTCTCTCTCTCTCTCTCTCTCTCTCTATCTCTCTCTCACACACACACACACACACACACACACACACACACACACACACACACACACACACACACACACACACACACACACACACACACACACACACACACACACACACACAATTCCACTCCTTTTCTTTTTCTTGGACATTTCTTTTCTTCATGTATTATGAATTCGCTTCACACTCAGGCACGGCACATAATCTGATAAAAGGTATGAACACTTGAATGCTTGTCTGAGGCAGGATTAGGTGTGAGTGTGTGTGTGTGTGTGTGTGTGTGTGTGTGTGTGTGTGTGTGTGTGTGTGTGTGTGTGTGTGTGTGTGTGTGTGTGTGTGTGTGTGTGTGTGTGTGTGTGCGTGTGTGTGTATGTGTGTGTGTGTGTGTGTGCGTGTGTGTGTGTGTGTGTGTGTTTGCGTGTGTGTGTGTGATTTGTGTTAGTGTTAGTGTTAGTGCGTGTGTGTGTTTGTGTGTGTGTGTGTATGCGCGCGCGCGCGGTCGCAAGCGCGCTTGTGTGCGTGTGCGTGCATGTGTTTGTGTGTGCACATAATATGTATGTAAAGTTTGTGTGTTACCAATATTCGTCTTCTTCTTCTGCGTTCCAAGGCCATATGGCCACAATGGGTACGTAAGCGTCCGTTTTCCAGTTTCCACTGGTCTCCTCGCTGTATTCAGCCGACACATTCCGACTTCGGAGGAGCTCAAAGGAGAAAACTAAGTGGAAACTATTTTTGGA
>CM065697.1:27597191-27599691 GCA_017654935.2 Phymorhynchus buccinoides | reverse complement strand
TAATATGACTTGCAACTCACTGTGTTGCCATGGGGAAATAGAAATATCCCGTGAATAATGTTAACGTGTACACATACCTTAATATAACTTGCAACTCGCTGTGTTGCCATGGGGAAATAGAAATATCCCGTGAATAATGTTAATGTGTACACAGTCTTTAATAATATGACTTGCAACTCGCTGTGTTGCCATGGGGAAATAGAAATATTCCGTGAAGAATGTTAACGTGTACACATACCTTAATATAACTTGCAACTCGCTGTGTTGCCATGGGGAAATAGAAATATCCCGTGAATAATGTTAACGTGTACACAGACCTTAATATGACTTGCAACTCGCTGTGTTGCCATGGGGAAATAGAAATATCCCGTGAATAATGTTAACGTGTACACAGACCTTAATATGACTTGACAACTCGCTGTGTTGCCATGGGGAAATAGAAATATCTTGAGAATAGTGTTAACGTGAACCTTAATGTTAACGTGTACACATACCTTAATATAACTTGCAACTCGCTGTGTTGCCATGGGGAAATAGAAATATCCCGTGAATAATGTTAACGTGTACACAGACCTTAATATGACTTGCAACTCGCTGTGTTGCCATGGGGAAATAGAAATATCCCGTGAATAATGTTAACGTGTACCGAGACCATAACATTTTTTGTCTTTCAGTTTTAACTGTCGCGAAGACGAGAATAAAACAAGCGCGGATTCGCAATCGTTTGTGGCGTGCGACAATTTTGGACCGACAGACCGACCGACCGACAGACAGACCGACAAAGTGAGTTATAGGTGTGTGGCTTGTGCCAAAAGCAAAAAGGGAACACGGGGTTGAGGCATTGACCCATTGAAATTTAGTTCCAATTATTTTTTAACCAGTCAAGCAACAGCTTTCTTAGACCACGTTTGTCACAAACGCTCTGCGCGCGCAGGGCGCTCTCTTGTGGTAACTCCCCAAACTAAAGGGCCCGCTACACTACATACGATTCGCTGCCAATGCGATGCGATCGTGACGATGCGAGTCACGATTCTCGTGAAATCCGTTGTATTGGGTCTACCTGAGTATACAGAGCGAAAGTAGTTGAATTATTTTTTAGACGGAAGTATTTCACGTGAATCATGACTCTCATCGTCACAATCGCATCGCATTGACAAATAATGGTATGTAGAGTAGCAGGCCTTTAAAGACACACTGACCCATCACCTTGGGTAGGGTTTTTTCTGGGTAGCTGTGACCCACATACAAACGCCCCCGAATTCAAATTGAGGTTGCTTTTTAAAACGATGTTTCGTTTTCAATTTGGGAGCATTTGTATGGGAGTCAAGCGTGGTCAAAACAAGATTTCTTACCAGCTATCAGAGGGGAAAGCGCGTGGAGACACACTGACCCACCACGATTAAGTTCTTTGGGGGGGGGTTCTGGGTAGCTGTGACCCACATACAAACGCCCCAAACTTCAAAATGAGGCTGCTCTTTAAAACGATGTTTCGTTTACAATTTGGGAGCATTTGTATGGGAGTCAAGCCTGGCCGAAACAAGATTTCTTACCAGCTATAAGAGGGGAAAACGCGTGAAACCCGTGATTTTGACACGTGATCTGGTGGGTCTTTAAAGACCCCATACAAACACGTCAACTTCAAAATCAGGCTGCTCTTTAGAACGATGTTTGTTTTTTGGGAGCATTCTTATGGGAGTAAGAAATCATAACAAAATCTTACTAGCTATAAGAGGGAATGTGACACGTGACGTGGAAACCCTTGATTTTGACAAGCCCAACGATGTGGTTTTAAAGTGCTATGTTGTCACGTGTCAAAATCACGGTTTTCACGTGTTTTCCCTCTTATAGCTGGTAAGAAATCATAAGAAATCTTCCTAGCATAAGAGGGAATGTGACACGTGACGTGGGGGGTCTTTCAGTGAAAAGCCCAACGATGTGGTTTTCCAAGTGCTATGTTGTTTTGACGGGTGGTGTGAACACTAACACCAAGGTGTTGCATTAATGAGTGATTTGGCTGGGTGCTGAAGCTTCTCCTGATAAAAGGGTGTAGTGGATGTCATGGGACCCCTTTAAGTGCAAACTCAAAGCGTAAAGAAAAACCTTACAACAATGAAATAACCTGCCAAAAGCGCTTCGATGTCATCACGGATTTAAAAGAGAGAAAACGAAAACGACGAAAACGAAAACGAAAACGAAATTTTATTTAGCCAGAGAACATGAGATAAGCTAGTTACATACTTATTTTTCCACCCAGAGAGAGAGAGAGAGAGAGAGAGAGAGGGGGGGGGGGGGGGAGAGAGAGAGGGAGAGAGAGAGAGAGAGAGAGAGAGAGAGAGAGAGGAGAGAGAGAGAGAGAGAGAGAGAGAGAGAGAGAGAGAGAGAGAGAGAGAGAGAGAGAGAGAGAGAGAGAGAGAGAGAGAGAGAGAGAGAGAGAGAGAGAGAGAGAGAGAGAGAGAGAGAGAGAGAGAGAGATTTCAGTTTGACTCATGCTTTGTCTATT
>CM065697.1:27579691-27587191 GCA_017654935.2 Phymorhynchus buccinoides | reverse complement strand
ATAGTTCCCCAATATGCTAAGATAACAGTACAGAAAAAAACATTCAATACTAAAATATGAAACGGTACATTAAGATAATAGATAATACAAGATTAAATATAAATATTATACATACATTAAGATATACAAGATGAAATATAATCAGGTATGCATACATTAAGATAATACAAGATGAAATATAAACAGGTCATATACATTAAGATAATACAAGATGAAATATAAACATTTTTAGATACATACGCGTGGATATATACACACACGCGCGCGCGCGCGCTCACAGACACATGCACACACACACACACACACACACACACACACACACACACGCACACGCACGCTCGCACGCACACGCACGCACACGTACGCACGCACGTACACACACACACGCACACGCACACACACACACACACAGTAAAATTCAGTAGTGGGAATACAAATAGACTGGAAACTGTAAGAGAAGAATGCAATGATGTAAGAGAAGTGTTTTATTTGTCTTTCTGATTGCAGTCTCTACATAATCGTTCCTCGTGGGGTATTCCAAATCTTCTGCCAATTTCTATAATGAGTTTGTGATTACCACACCGAAACCGTATAAAAGGATATATATTTTTTTGTTTTGTTTTTTCTTCTTCAATTCTTGTACGTTTATATTATACTTGGAAGAAGGAAAGCGCATCAGTCTACCTGATCCAGGCACACCTCTCTACATTCCTCCTCACCGGGAGTATGTTGGTGTTTACTACGATTTCTATGACCTCCCTTATTGAATCCTTCACTGGATCCACCAACATGGCATCCCATCTCTTCTACTCTCTTCGAGGGATTGTAACTTTAGAACATTATTATTTTTGTTATTTTACACAAGATTTTTACCATTTCTTTTTAATTAAGTGCTGGTTTGCTTTTATTGTGGACTTTCAATCTGGTGCAAAGAGGACAACCTTTCTCTTGTAGAAAGTCTTCTAGCTCAGTTTGAATGTTCACTGTGGACATACTTTGCAGGCCGATATGCAGACTGAAGAGTCTTTCTCAAAGATGAAACAGCTGTCTTTGCATAGGCATCGTCTATCTCCCCCATTGGGAGAAAAAGTAAATCAGCACATTATTTTCTTTTATTCTTTTCAGAACACAGAATAAATTGTAAAGTTAAAATTAAAGTTATTCAGTTTCTTTCTTAGGCTCACAAACTTAAATATTGGACACAAAACAAGTTTTTTTCAAGCAAACTATATATATATATAAGAGGAAAGTTTAATGGTGTGGTTGTTTTTTTTCTTCTTCAATTCTTGAACGTTTATATATATATATATATATAAACATCAGGCAACATTTCAATAAATATTTCACGGCAGAAATCAGTTTTATAATTTCTATGAAATAAACATTTATTACATCCTTCCAAGTACGTTTGTAGTTATCGTCTAATGAAGTACGAACATTTCTACAAAGTCAAAAACGTTTGTGTACCCAAACAGTCAAATCCAGTCTCTATTAAAATATCCCGTATGGCAGAAGTAAAAACCTGATTTATATATAAATCATACAAAACTTTATACAATCTAGAGGAATATTTGTTGATGTGTGAAGAAAGTAGCGATGCCCAAAATCTTATCATACATGCTTTTATTTGAACTGACACAGGATAAATTCCCAGTTCTCCGTATACCAGTTCTGTTTTGGTAGAACGATTTAAATGAAAAAGATGTTTCAAAAATTTAAGCTGAACACTTTCCATTAGTTTTAAATCACTATAACCCCAAATTTCACGGTTATAAAGAAGAACAGTTAGTACCATTGATTGATATAAATCCAATACAGGCAAATTGTGAATTCGTGCCATCTTCAATAAAGAAAACATTGCACATTGAGCTTGGTCATACAAATACTTCTTACATTTATGCAAATTTCCCGTTCTGTTGAAAATTATACATAAATATTAAAAATGTGTACTCTTTCAATGGACTGCTTTCTAAACTTTAAAACTTTTCTATGATTATTACATCCATTGAAAACTACAACCTTTGTTTTTGCGACATTAACATTAAGCTTCCATTCATCACAATACTCAGATAATACATCAAGAGCATGCTGTAAACCATGACGACAATTAGCAATGATAACAATATCGTCGGCATATAACAGTACAAGTAAACTAATGTAGCCATTGGTTTAAAAAAAAGCCTTGTTGGCTTATTCTTTAACCCTCAATAAATATCATTTTGACTGACTGACTCACACACACACACACACACACACACACACACACACACACACACACACACACACACACACATTCACACACACACACACACACACACACACACACACACACACACACACACACACACACACACACACACACACACACCTACACACACACACACACCTACACACACCTACACACACCTACACACACACACACACACACACACACACACACACACACACACACACACCGAATGAATCATGAAGAGGAAGGAATAACCCATTTTAGTTTCTAAGGCCCCCGTCAGCCACCCATGATGAACACCTCACTACGTCCTCTCTGCGCGCTACATTTCTAGAGAACGTGCCTGAGGTCATGGTGAACTGTGGACAATCTTCTCAAGCGTGAACTCAACCACGCTGCTACCACGTACTCAGTACGCGCGCGCAAAAACCAACAACAAACGTTGAACCTGTCAGGGCTGCCAATTGTCCCGCAAAACAAGGGGTCCCAGGGACTCATTCACTCATAGTATAGAGGGTCCTAGAGGCGGGATAGAGGGTCCCAGTGGCATAGCGAATGCTAACAAGATTTTTTCTAGTGCATCCCTGGGACCCCCTGCACATTCTTTTAGAGGGTCCTGTAGAAGTTAAGTACTTCATAGACCCCAAAATGGGCGTCCTTGGGAGCCCTGCCTTTTCCGCGCGATCACTACCGCGCACTCCACGTCCTAGCTACGCTCTATAGCCACGTTCCCGCCACGACCACACAACGCCTGAACCATGATGCAGCCACGCTCTTGAAGACCGCGCCTCGCTGGTATGACGCTCCTGTCCACCCGCGTCATGTCCTTTCTACGGTGTCTGTATAGGCCTACATCTCTGCTACGTCCTAGCCACGTAGTCAACTTCTTGCTGAATCAAGCAGAGCTCGTTGCGCGGGCCCTATGCACTGCCGCTACGTTCATCCCGCTCTTTGAGAATGTATGAATTAAATGTACACGAAAATAAATATATCAAATACATTCATACGTTATTAAACGACATTGGTTTAAGTAGTTTTTGGTTGAATCAAAATTTGCTTGATGTACATCCATTATGGTTCAAAGAGAAAGTGAAGAGATGTCTTAAAGATAGCTTCTTACAAACCTGGTACATGCATGTTGATAATGATGAATTATATATGAACTATAGAATGTTTAAACCATCATTTGGTGTTGATCCCTACTACTTAGTCCTTCCTCAGAATTATGTGTTTACCATTCTAAATTTAGAACAACTAATAATAACTTGCCAGTAAATAAATTGCGCTATAATACTATACCCAGAAGTGAAAGAAATTGCGAAAAGTGTAGCGTACATGATGTGGCAGATGAGTTCCATTATTTGTTTGTCTGTCCCTTCTTTAATACTGAAAGAAATAGATATCTTCCACGGTACTTTTTTGTGCGACCAAATGCGTATAAATTTAATGCTTTGTTTTCCTAAAAAAAAATAAGAAACTTTTGATTAAACTTAAGCACTTTGTTACAGTTATAAACAGTTCTTTTCGATGATTTGTATGGACAAAATGTAACATGTTTTGTTTTTTGTAATATGGTATAAGTATATTTGTCCTAGTTATTTACTTGTCGTTCATAATATAGACATCACTCTGTTTTGATGTTCGATTGTTTAACTATGTGTGTACTTTGTTTTATATTTCTGTGCCCCAAGTGGGTATGAAATAAAACATTTGCCTCTTACTACGCAGCCACCACGCTACCACTTCGTTGTCCCCGTTCTCACTACAACCCCACCAGGTTTCCTTTTCCACCACGTCTTCTTGGCGCTCCCACCAAGACACCCCAACGCTTTGTCTACGCGTTACGCACGATTACAGTACGCCCCCGCCAGGACCGTGCTTCGCTCTGCCTGATTGTGCCAGAGCGTGGTGGACGCATAGCGGGGATGTGGGGGTACGGGTGAAAGTCACACATTTCATACCGATACGTTATTGATATAGAAACCCTGATGATGTGCCAGTATCCAGGGTGGTGCTTATTACTGGACCGGTCCTAGGCCGGGTTCACATTAGACGCGTAAGTTCCGTACGGAAAACCCTAATAAGTAAGTGCAAGAAAGAAGGATAAAAGTTTACGCATACAAAATAGTGGAAATTCGGACACGTACGCAAATTTGTACCCTTCTTTGTTTCACTAGTTTATGGATTGCGCACGGGTTTCCGCGTGGAATATCCGCTTATGTGTGTACACGGCCTCATGGTTCGAACCTTTAGAATAATATATGTATGTACTCACCTGTGAACGTGACTTTAACTTCCAAAATGGAAGACCAAAACAACAAGCTAGTCACAGCAAATATTCTTTATAGTCTATCATGAAAAAAATACGGGATGATTTTAGCAAATGAAACAAACGCAAGTGTTTTTGAGTGATCTTTCCTAATTTGTCATCATGTTATGCACAAAACAAAACAACATAATTGGGTGGCGCGCCTCTGGCTGCGATGCGCTCTCCAGGTGGGAGCAACCCGAATTTCACAGAGACGCCTCTGTGACTATAAAGTACATACTACCTAATACCTAATGTTAGATGGCATAATATAGGGCAAATTTAAATTTCTGCACACAAATAGACGTGGATGAAATCGAAATCTTTGTACAAACTTATAGAGAGGTATGATTTATCTCCCTTTTAATAGCAACCCAGTTCTCTCTCTCAAAAGTGAAGAGTAAGCTTAAAGAGTTATCTGATCTTAGCAAACGTTTAGGGTGTTTCTTAGACCCCTTTTGGCGTAACTGTTATTCGCGCGGCGACCATTATGTAGAGAAACTCGACCCTGTTTTCACTGAATGTGACTGTAGTCATTCCGCACCACTTGTCTCTGCTGTCGTCTCTTCTTTTCTTCCTCGTGCAGACTATTGTATTCGTCCTCCTTGGTGTGGTCGTACACATTCTCCATCTCCACCCCACCCTCTCCCTGCCTCCTCCTCCTCCTCTCCCCATCCACGTCGAGTCGGTTGTACTCATCCTCCTTGACAGCGGAAGACCTCACGTTCTGCTTCATGTCCCCATGAACCTCTTCGTAATCCGAGGTTCCTGCTGGAACAAAAACTGCCGGGGATTCATCTGATCTGGTGGACGTATTGGTACTTGTCGGGATGGCGGGAACCGATGGGGATTCTTGTGGGGAGTCTGGAATCTCCGCGTAATCGTCCGAACTTAGCCGGGGATGTTTATTGTCTGGAATATTGGAGTATGCGTTTTCTGCGTAGTCGTTCGTATCTGGTGTCCTCTCTTGGAGGGGCTTTCCGTTGTTTACGTGATCGTAGTTATTGTCCGATACGGGCTTAAACTGAGCTCTGCTCGTGTGGTCGTAAGTGTCTGAAACGGGCTGAAGTTGAGCGCCGCGTGCATGGTCAAACGAATCGTCTGACGTAGATTTTGGTTGAGTCTTGTTTGTACGGCCATAAGCGCTATCTGAACCGGGCTTAAGTTGAGAACTCGTAGTGTGGTCATAAGTATCATCGGACACGGGTTTGGACCGAGTTCTGCTTATGTGGCTATGATCATCATCTAAACCCGGATCCGTGTGGTTATCGGCTTTATCTACCACTGGCTTAGTTATTGGCGCTTGGCTAATGTGTTGGTAAACGTTACCGGTACCAGACGACGAAGCAGAAGGAGCTGATGGCTCGTTCCTGGAGTGATTCCCACGTTCTTTTATCGTAGAGGGATGTGTAGCACCAGCACCACGAGTGGCTGCAGTGACGTTTTCGTAAGTGTCAGAGTTCTGGAATAAGGCAGAGTTTGTAGGAGGAGTAGTGGTGGTGGTGTGGTGGTTGTAGATGTTGCGGTAATGGCGTGAGGAGGACGAGGAGAAGGTGGGGGTTGTTGAGAAGCGGAATCCATGTCCATATAGTGGCGGTGGTGTTGGTGGTGATGATGTTCATGGTTATGGCGGTTATCTACTTTGAGGTCTGAAGAGTTGTCGCTGCCGTCGACCTCTGAGGTCCTGATGTTTGGTCGTGGGTAGACAGATGGGTTCACCACGTTCCCTGCAAGACACAGTTATAGCGAAACGTCAAAATGCGAATGTTGCACATCGATGAGGTATGTGCCCGAATGTACTATCAACATTCTTTATTCCTTTTGAAGATAGAACCTTCTGGTTTTAACCCCGAAGACATATGCCAGAAGCCAGCCACAAGGTACCATCAACATTCTTTATTCATTTTGAAGATAGTGCCTTCTGGTTTTAGGCCCTAACCCCGAAGATATATGCCAATGTGTATGTGGTAGCATGCAGGTGTGCTTGTGTGTGGTCTCTCACTGTCCCTCTATGTGTGCACGCATGTGCGTGAGTGTGTCTCTATGCATGTATGTGTGCATGTCTCTGCGTACGTTGTGTGTCTGTATTTGTATGTGTATCCTCTAACGTCTGTGTGTGTGTGTGCTGGTGTATGTCTCTCAGTCCGTGCAACTCAGTTCTATGGCTTACTGAATAAAAGATCCCCCCCCCCTGTCTGCGTGTGTGTGTGTGTGTGTGTGTGGTGTGTCTCTGTGTGTGTGTGTGTGTGTGTGTGTGTGTGAGAGAGAGAGAGAGAGAGAGAGTAGAGAGAGAGAGAGAGAGAGAGAGAAAGAGAGAGAGAGAGAGAGAGAGAGACTTGCTTTGTATATCGTTGTTGCTGGTCTGTCCTTAAAAACATTTAAGTTAAATACTATTTTTGCTGTCTACTTGTTGATGAATAATTGATTGTAAAGCGCTTTGGGCTCATTTCATGTGAGGTAGCGTTATACTAAATGTATAGCTTACTTATATTATTGTCTGGATTTTAACCCCGAAGATATATGCCAGAAGCCAGCCACAAGGTACCATCAACATTCTTTATTCCTTTTAAAGATAGAACCTTCTGGGGGCCCTAGTAGTATGTGTGTGTCCAAATAACTTTTTTTTTCTATGGCACAAAGCGTATTTGAGTTCTGATGTATTCTTGATTGTTGATTGCATGCCATGTGTATATATCACAATGACTATGTATGAAACTATTTATTGTAATTTGTTATTGTAAGGCGCTTTGAGCTGACTTGATCAGGATATTGCGCCATATGAACATTACCGGCATTCATCATCATCATTATCATTATTATCATTATTATTATTATTATTATAATTATTATATACATTATTTATTCCCTTTGAAGATAGAACCTTCTGGTTTTAACCCCGAAGCTAAAATATCTGCCAGAAGCCAGCATCTTTTTTTTCTTAGCTTCAAAACCAGAGTGTGCC
>CM065697.1:27572191-27574691 GCA_017654935.2 Phymorhynchus buccinoides | reverse complement strand
TTGTAACACATACTACTTATATGATGGTGTTCTTTCATTAGTCAGGTTGTAACACATACTACTTATATGATGGTGTTCTTTCATTAGTCAGGTTGTAACACATACTACTTATATGATGGTGTTCTTTCATTAGTCAGGTTGTAACACATACTACTTATATGATGGTGTTCTTTCATTAGTCAGGTTGTAACACATACTACTTATATGATGGTGTTCTTTCATTAGTCAGGTTGTAACACATACTACTTATATGATGGTGTTCTTTCATTAGTCAGGTTGTAACACATACTACTTATATGATGGTGTTCTTTCATTAGTCAGGTTGTAACACATACTACTTATATGATGGTGTTCTTTCATTAGTCAGGTTGTAACACATACTACTTATATGATGGTGTTCTTTCATTAGAGAGGTTGTAACATATACTACTTATATGATTGTGTTCTTTCATTAGAGAGGTTGTAACATATACTACTTATATGATTGTGTTCTTTCATTAGAGAGGTTGTAACATATACTACTTATATGATGGTGTTCTTTCATTAGTGAGGTTGTAACATATACTACTTACGTAGCTTTCTTTCTTTTTTCTTTTTTTTGGGGGTAAGCGTTCGCCCACAAGGGTAAAGGAGGCTCAGATAACAGTATTGAAATAATTTTAAAAAATAGCGTTCCTTAGCAGAAACATTTTAAAAGCCCATCTGGGTTTAGTATGTGTTAATAATCTTTCGTATGGATTTTTTCCTGTGAGAACACAAATTATACATAACTATTATGAGCGTTTAATCACGAGCCACGTGAGGCTTTTTGCAAGTAATTCTGATTTTTTTTAATACGATGTTGCTAATCCCTGACTTAGCTTCTCATTTTCATAAAGTATGTCAGGTCACACAGCGCTGTCAAGTTACAAACAATTAATAAAGAGACAATTTATATAACTGTAATATAAATATAATACAGCGGAACCTCCCTTTTAACCCCTTCAGGACACCACTGCCTTGCACAAACTTTATTACTGGCCTGGGGCTGCCTAGAAGAAAAATATATAACAAATAAGAAGCACAACAAAACTCACACTGTCAATTGTTCAGTTTTGACAACATTACTGGTTGATCCAAGTTTAGTTTTCGCTTTGAAACCGTGGTTACTTGCATTAAAATCGGAATCATTTAATCTCCTTATTATTATCACTGTTAATGAAAACATATTGAAATCTTTTCTGAGGCTTGTCTTGGGCCGATGTTTAGGGACATTTGAAACATTAAAAACGGAGATAGAAGGGCCAAACATACGCGAAACGAAAGCTGGAACAGTGATGAAGAGGAGTAATAACTCCAAAAATGGGGTTTGGGTTGGAAAACATGGATTCAGACATATTTTAGACTAAAGAATCGCTGTTCCGAGAATACTCGTAATGAGGCCCTGACTGGCGTTCTCCTGTTCCGAGTATACTCAGAATTCGTCCGGAATGAGTTAAGAATCGAATCCCTGTAAGAGTGACCCAACAATAATTTTTTCACCGATTTCATCCACCCTAAGATGGCTTGGAGTCAAAACGGACTATCTTTAGATAGTCCATTGACATATTATTGAACTTAGTACGAAAACTAATAACTTGTATAAAAAAAAAGACTGCAGAAATATAAAAAGCAAAAACCCCTTTATATATTTCTGCAGTCATTGTTTGATACAAGTTATTAGTTTGTGTAATAGGTTCAATAATACGTCAATGGGCTATCTAAAGATAGTCCGTTTTGACTCCAAGCCATCGAAGCCTAATATCCGGACTACTGAGTGTCCACCTCCCTATTAAGACCCCTCCCTACGAGTATTAATACATTTGGGGCTGATTGTCCAAGGTCTTATTGGGGAGGTTCCACTGTTATTCAATACACACGCGTGTTAAGTCCTTTCGTGAACATTTGTGCCATGATCTACAATAGGCCTAGGGTCTCCAATAACCATATTATGTTCTTGATCAGCATGTCACAACCTATTCCGATCCTGAATTGTGGACCGCCAGTGCAAACCTCCGTCAAGGAAGACTCACAAAACCGACATTTCCTTCCTTCATGTCCGAGCTGTATCTCATGAACCAGTGGCTAGAGTGGCTTCAAAGTTTGTGTGGTAATGTAACATGGCGAGTAATGAAATAAATACTTGTCATAACAAAAATTTAAAGCAGAAACGGGGTCATTTTAGACTAATGTGCGCATAAGGACAAAATATCCACGAGAGGACTTAACACACGCGCATGCAAAATCAACTCACAAGCGTTAAACTAGCCATGCAGAAACATACTATCATCAGAGGACGTAACGAAGGAGGACGTGACGCCACTATCTGAAGCGGAGGTCCCATGACTTGCTGAAGAAGGGACGTGGTGGCCTGTCGAGAATGTGACGCCAGGAGTTCCGGCGGAAGTGACGTTAGAACTTGTGAAGGAAGTGACGTTGTAACTTCCGGCGGAAGTGACGTGAGAAATGGTGGAGGAAGGGA
>CM065697.1:27562191-27567191 GCA_017654935.2 Phymorhynchus buccinoides | reverse complement strand
ACAAAGGCTTATAAGGCACAGGTTAAGATTACAAACAACGCAAAATACTATTCATGCTTTTTGTTAAAACAAATACTAACATATTTTGCCACAAATGGCTGTAGTTCATCTAACATCATCATATCTGATGGAGACTGAACATTTGATTCTAAACTTTGTTTGTCTACATTTTCCATCAATTTGTAACGATCTTCTTTATACATAACGCAGGTATTCAAAAGGTGGAGCTCATCTTCTATTTCATGACATTTTTGGCAAAGTCTGTTTTCTCTTACAATATTCTCGTGTCTACCAATTTCGATTTTTAAATTATGAGCACTAATTCTCAATTTACATAGAGCCTGTTTTTGTTGTCTATCCAAAATAGTACTAAAAAGGTACGGTTCTATTCGATATTCTTTAGTAACATCATTATAAAACCTGAGCCGTGATACTTCTCCCTTTTTTAGTTTCCAAAATGATATGTAACAGTTTTGCATTCTTCGTAATATCGCATGTTGTAATTTTTTAGCATTGAATGTGAATTGATTATTCCAAACATGCCCAAAGCCAAGTTCAAACATCATTGTTTTGATGAACTTAATCCATGATGTTTGCGAGCCATCTTGTTGCAACATGTTATCATATGCCTGTCTCAAATATGAATTTTCCTTAGATTCAAGTATATGTATCCAAAAGCCTACAACATTAGCAAATGCCTTTAAATTAAGGGGAAATCTACCTAATTCTGCTAAAATTGGAAGGCGCATAGCTTTCTTATGTACACCTAATATATATCTACAAAATTTAGCATGTACATTTTCATGTGGAAATGTGTTCCCCAAGCATTTTCCAAAGTATTCAAATAAATCAAAACTGTTTTTTGTACTATATGGTAGCCACATTTCTGAACCATAGAGTAATATTGGTGAAACCAAGGAATCAAATAGTTGATTGATAATCCTAATGTCAATATTTTCTTTTATAAGATATCTTCGTAGATTATGTGCAGCTTTATTTCCTTGTTGGCTCAGATGTTCTTGAGCTTTATTAAAATTACCATCTTTTTGAAAGATTATACCTAGATATTTATAACTGTCTGTGTTTTCAATAATATTGTCTCCACACTTAAATGCCATTGGTATAATCGGTTCTCATCGAGAAAATACGACAACCTTTGTTTTTTCTATATTAATATGTAGCCCCCAATTACAACTATACTCATATAGATTATGTAATTGTCTTTGAAGTCCACTCCTTGTTTTTGATAACAATATAACATCGTCTGCATACATCAAGCAGGATACTTTTTCATTTGATGGCATGTGTGTGTGTGTGTGTGTGTGTGTGTGTGTGTGTGTGTGTGTGTGTGTGTGTGTGTGTGTGTGTGTGTGTGTGTGTGTGTGTGTGTGTGTGTGTGTGTGTGTGTGTGCATGTGTATGTGTGTCGTCCGTGTATGTCTGTGTTTCTGTGTGTAATTGTGTGTATGCGCGCGCGTGCATGTGTGTGTGTGTGTGTGTGTGTGTGTGTGTGTGTGTGTGTGTGTGTGTGTGTGTGTATGTGTATGTGTGTGTGTGTGTGTGTGTGTGTGTGTGTGTGTGTGTGTGTGTGTGTGTGTGTGTGTGTGTGTGGTGTGTTGTGTGTGTGTGTGTGTGTGCATATGTATGTGTGTCGTCCGTGTATGTCTGTGTTTCTGTGTGTAATTGTGTGTATGCGCGCGCGTGCATGTGTGTGTGTGTGTGTGTGTGTGTGTGTGTGTGTGTGTGCGTGTGTGTGTGTGTGTGTGTGTGTGCACACACATGTGTATGTTTATGAGTCTTAAGGTGTACGCAAATGAGTGTATTGCTATGTAGGTCCCTGTATTTGACACAGTGAGATTAGGGAGAGACAACATGTTGAAACACTTGATAAAGGGATAGAAAGAAGGAGACAGAGAGACAGACCGAGACAGCGAGAGACAGAGACAAGGAGAGACAGACTGACAGAGACACTGAACATTGAACACTGAACATTTTATTTTTTCAAGGAAGAAGATTTTTTTAGACGAAGCACACTCTTCCAGAGACAGAGAAAGACAACGACAGACAGAGAGAGAGAGAGAGAGAGAGAGAGAAAGAGAAAGAGAGAGTAGAGAGAGAGAGAGAGAGAGAGAGAGAGAGAGAGAGAGAGAGAGAAGAGAGAGAGAGAGAAGAGAGAGAGAGAGAAGATAGACAGAGAGAGAGAGAGAGAGAGAGGGAGAGAGAGAGGAGAGAGAGAGAGAGGGGGGGGGGAGAGCGAGAGAGAGAGAGAGAGAGAGAGAGAGTCTCAGCAGACAGAGAGAGAGAGAGAGGGGAGAGAGAGAGAGAGAGAGAGAGAGAGGGGGGGGGAGAGCGAGCTCAGACAGACTCATTTGCAGAGAGAGAAGAGAGAGAGACAGAGAGAGAGAGAGAGAGAGAGAGAGAGAGAGAGAGAGAGAGAGAGAGAGAGAGAGAGGGAGATAGGGGGGGATTAGAGAGAGAGAGAGAGGGAGAGAGAGAGAGAGAGCAGACAGACAGAATACGAATACGAATACGAATGTTTTATTGAGGGTAAAAAGGATAAGCTACAATAGCTTCTTTACACCTTGCCCTCTCGCTCACACATTCATACCATGCATCAAGCAAAGAAAATTTGACATAAAACAATCAAGTCAAGAAAATGGAACAAAAATTGGCACATGAAATAATTGAAAAAGAAATCAAAAATGGGAATTAAAGCAAACATGGATAATACTTAACAATGGTGAACTTGAATTGGTAGTTTAAATTGAGTACGAAAAAAGGGAAACCATTTTGAGACAATGACAATTTTTCAGAATAAACCTAATTTTAAGGAGAAAAACACACACAAAAAAACAAAAAACATATGATAACATGGGAATATGAGAGAGGGACAGAGAGAGATGGAGAGAGAGAGAGAAGAGAGAGAGAGAGAGAGAGAGAGAGAGAGAGAGAGAGAGAGAGAGAGAGAGAGAGATTTATAAGAATCTAGACATAGCTGATGGCATTAGTAACGTTTGAATTAAAACTCATTACTAATAAACAAGATTGTCTATTAGGAGCTTGTGATAAGATTTTCGAAAGGAAAATACGCTAGTTCTATTTTTTAGATAATCAGGGAGGTCGTTCCACAGTTTACCACCAGAGAATGTAAGGGATGATTTATATAGATCTGTCCTGGGGCGGGGCATTGTTAATTTGGTTTTGCTTCGAATTGTATGGACTTTAAATTTAGTAATAAGATATTTTGGTGCTAACTTATTTATGATCTTGTACATAAGGGTACCTTTATTTAGTAGGCATTTCAAATCAAATGGTAGAATGTTAAGTTCTTTATAGTCATTGGTTTCTAGGGATGACGATTTAAGGAGTATGAGTTTAAGAGAGCGTTTATATAGTCTTTCAACATGTTTGAGTGTGTTTTTACTAGCTGAATCCCAACATGTTGATGCATAATCAATATCAGGTTGGATATAGGCATGGAAAAAAAGTCTACGAGTATGTTGATCTAAAAAGTGTTTAATTCTATTGAGCTGAAATACTTTTTTTTGAAATTTTCTTGGACAGAATGTCCATGTGTTTTGACCAGGATAAGTTGTTGTCAATGTATACGCCGAGTAATTTGTGTGAAGTAACTTCTTCTAGAGGCTTTTCATAGATAGTCGGTGTTCTTAATTGATTTTTAAAGTTTTGCCTCTTTTGTCTTGTTGTGATTAACATGAATTTAGACTTTTTGGGGTGTAAGGCCATATGATTTTGCTCTGCCCAATCAACTAGATTATTAATGTCACTCTGCAATCCAGAACAGATTGAATCAGCATTTTTGCCATTTTTATACACTGTGGTGTCGTCTGCAAAAAGCTCACACGATGAAGTAAGATGAAGGGGGAGGTCATTTATATAAACGGTGAAGAGTATAGGTCCTAAGACTGAGCCTTGGGGAACTCCATAATTGACTGATTGAAATGAAGATGTAATAGTGTCTTTTGAGACGGTTTGTCGTCTGTCAGATAGAAAGGACGAAACGAGAGCGATAGAATCTTGAGTTAAACCATACAATGATAGTTTTTTCAATAGAAGGCCATGATCAATAACATCAAAGGCCTCTCAGAGAGAGAGAGAGAGGGAGAGAGAGAGAGGGGGAGAGAGAGAGGGAGAGGGGAGAGAGAGAGGAGACAGAGAGAGAGAGAGAGAGAGAGAGAGAGAGAGAGAGAGAGAGAGACAGACAGACAGACAGAGAGAGAGAGAGAGAGAGAGAGAGAGAGAGAGAGAGAGAGAGAGAGAGAGAGAGCTTGAGAGAGAGAGAGAGATTGATTGATTGATTGATTGAATTTTATTTATAGAGGGTAATGGAGTAAGCAATAACATGCTTTTTTACATCCAGCCCTCTGGACAGAATACATTATATAAAAGTAGAAAATGGAAAACGAAAATAAACACATACAAAATAATGTAAAGCATGCAAAAAACATCCCTATATTGTAGCACATCAATAACAAAATCAAACCTATTATTATTAACTATACTCATTATTAACATTCAAAATGTGTGAAGTAAGCGCATACACACGGGAAAATAAAACCCAATCCTACTTTTCACACTCAAAGAAGTGCACAAACATATAATAATAAAAAAACCTCAATCATACTTCATCATTAAAATGTACTTATTTGAAAAGAAACCATGCACATAATAAGTCAAACATAATATTACTTTACCTACTCATCTTAACATGCACAATTTAAAATGTAAATACATGTACGTACCCATGGCAACATGAGACCTATTCCTATATTATATTATTCATTTGTAGCATAAACAAATTAAAAAGTAAACACACACTCGTAACAAAAGCAGACCAAGTCATATTGTTTGCAAGCGAATACACATATTAAAAAATAAATACTACTCATAACGAAATCAAGCCTAAACCTACTTTCTAGTCCTCGTCTTTAACATGCACATAAGTAAAACTTAACTCATCACAAAATTAAGACTAATCCT
>CM065697.1:27547191-27549691 GCA_017654935.2 Phymorhynchus buccinoides | reverse complement strand
TAGAAGGCGTACATTGTTCAAACTTTGCACACATATAGATGTCTATGCAAGCTTTCAAACATTAATGATTTTGATAATGAAATACTTAAAGCAACACTGTAAACAGATAGCAAACAGATAACATTTTAGATTAGTGGGTTAGAGAGCATTCAACAGGCAACATGAGCTAATAGGAAGGTATTCCACAGTGAAAGCCTCGATAGCTCATTGCCGATTGCGTAGAGCATCTGTCTCTCATGCCAATGGTTCCGGGTCCGATTCTCGGCACAGGCACTTTTTTTTTTTAATTTGTATCCATTAACGATAGTTTCATTTGTACTTGAACATTTTATTGGCCATCTTGTACTTTAGACACCCCCGCTCAATCTTTGTTTGTTGTTGTCCCACATGTGCCTGTTCGAGTGAGCCTTAGAGGCTTTGGCTCTTGTTTTCTGATAACAATAAATAACCCTTCAAAAGAAACAAAGCAAAAACGAAAAGAAAGGAAGCATGACTTTACGTTTGTTGGCAATTCGGATCCCTTTCCGTTCGCCTTTCTTGTGCACCAGAGAAGAGAACAAGACTAGAATCTTATTGTTTGTGGCTCAAGCCACAAACCTATAACTCACTTTGTCGGTCGGTCTGTCTGTCGGTCGGTCGGTCGGTCGGTCTGTCTGTCGGTCGGTCGGTCGTTCCAAAATTGTCGCACATTTTGACAAAATTGTCGCACTTCAAATCGAGGCTACACTTCAAATTGAGGCCGCTCTTTAAAATGATGTATTTTAAAAGCGTACAAAATAATAAACATACGTAATACAGACACTACAACAGACACGACGAGTATGCGGTGCTTCTTTTGATGAGTATAAGTAGGATACATAGTTTTAAATGTTTTCCAAAAGATATAAAAAGTTACGAAATGGTGCAGAGATAACATTCTGGTTTACAGATTAAAATTATTGAAAAGCCAGGGGAGGTGACTCATGATTGGAGTGGTAAAAATAGACCGCGTGCCACAAACTATTGCGATTTCGCGCTTGTTTATGGACTTAGTTGTCAACCCTTTCTGCGAATTAATTTAACTATTTCGCCGCCAGCCATTTTTCAGAGAGAAAAAACACCCATTGAACTTAACTGGGTAGAGAAAGAAAAATGTATCTGCAATATTGGAAATTTGTCTGTGACATGTATATCATTAGGCCTATCCTTACCTCACAAAATGAAGAAAATAGGGTCTTTAACTGTCCCTGATTTGGTGCCTTTGAGTGACATACCGTTGTGGTGCATAAATGCGACATTGGCGGCGAAAGGGTTAAAAGTGAATAACCAGGTGGGAGTAAAGGGTCTGCTACAGTGCATACGATTCGCTGTCAATGCGATGCGATTGTGACGATGCGAGTCACGATTCGCGTGAAATTCGTGTATTGGTCTTATACTTGAGTATCTAGGGGAAAGACGGAGCAAAAAGCGCATGGGCGGGTAAGAAGCCCACCCCAATTATCTCATGAAATAAAGAAAATTTCAGTCAAATTTGCCCATGAGACGAATGCTAGACATTAACGCTCGTCTCATGGGCAAAATGAGACTGAAATTTGCTTCATTTCATGAGATAATTGGAGTGGGCTTCTTACCCACCCATGCGCTTTTTACCCTGTCTTCCCCTAGGGCGAAAGTAGTAGGATAGGAATTGTTCGGAAATAATTAAGGGGAGTAATTTCATGGTGCGTAGGAGTTATCTTGCCTAATTCAATCGGTCAAACAGGGGAAGTTACTCTGCCTTCAGGTAAATCCCCAGCCCTCGCTTCTTGTGTTTGAGGAGACACACCGCATGTAGAACGTAGTGCGTCATTCTGAAATGGATGTCATTTACATTTTTGCGTCAGTTCTATCACTTTGTAGCAACTGGTCACCCCTTATTTTTCTACAAAATGCTTGCAAGTCCCTGACTCGCATCCTGCGGTTTCAAGCTTCGACGCCATTGTTGCATTGTCGCTATGGTATTTGACCGAGTAATGGAGGTAAGCAACTCTAATTTTCGCGTAGTGCTCTCCCCTAGTTATTTTTCTCCGAAAATCGTCTATTATTTTTAGACGGGAATATTTCGCGTGAATCATGGACTCGCATCGTCACAATCGCATCGCATTAACAGTCAAATCGTATGTGGTGTAGCAGGCCCTTCAAGGACTCATAATTATATGTGAACATTAATACGCGAGATAATGTTCTATCTACGACGACAAAAAGTAAATGATATGAAAGGTTTGTTTTGTGGAAAGCTAAGCCTAGGTCCATGATATGAAAATATAGGTCTATTGAGTGACGTACCATTTTGTTTCCACGTATCGCTAGTCTCACGTACACACCGTTGTTTTTGCACGTGTGCAAACAAACATGTAGTGATATACTGGATGGGCTTGAGTGTGTGTGTGTGTGTGTGTGTGTGTGTGTGTGTGTGTGTGTGTGTGTGTGTGTGTGTGTGTGTGAGTGTGTATGTATGTATGTGTGCTCGCGCGCATGCGTT
>CM065697.1:27532191-27539691 GCA_017654935.2 Phymorhynchus buccinoides | reverse complement strand
AGAGAGAGAGAGAGAGAGCGGCCAATCGCTGAATAACAAGGTTACACCAAAAAGCCTAAATGTCATAAAGAGTGATTACTTCGCGGCCTACGACCTTGCAAAGAATGAAGCCAACTTTTTCTTTTCTTTTTTTGCTGTCCCATCTTCTGGGCCGTACAGTGGCGTTGCTTTCATGCCGCTCATTCCGAGTCCCAACTCGCAGCCACACCTCCGCACGTTCAGGTCGCAGAATCCGAGACCAGCAGTCCAAGGCGAGCTAATCTATGTTAGGCCGTCAGGAGGCAACCAACCAATGAGACACTGCACTGCTGCTGAGTCACTTCGGTGGAGTTCAGTAGAGCCTGTTCAGGACACCACCTACTAAGCCCCCTACTGACGACACTATTCTCTTAGTCGCGGAGCCAGCGTGAGTGAGGTCCTCCTCCGAGGGCGCCACCACGACCGTCCGCCGACAGCTCCCCAGAACACACTGATCCCCATGACTTTGACCCGAACACACCAAGGCATAGACTGGATCAGAAACCGACTTTGAGGTCACCATGAGAGCAGGGCTTGCAAAGCCACAGAATTTGAGTCATTTTTCTTTTTAATGATTGATGGAAATGAGGCGGATGACTATGATGATGATGATGATGATGATGATGATGCTATGGAGTTCCGTATCGGTCTGAGACCGCATGACAGGGCTGTATTCTACGCTTCCTTTCATAATTATATCCCGGCATTAACCAGGCCCGAGACCTACAGACACCTGCAGTGTTGGTCTTGAAAGTAGAGTAACACTCTCAGAATCGCATCCGTTAAGCGGATGAAGCTTGACTGTGTGGTTTCAGTCTTCCCATTGAGCCCATAACCACTCACTCTGGATAGGAGTCGGTCCAGGACCGACAAAACCCCTCGCCTCTGATGGGATTTGACCCAAGACCTCCCAGCCAGTATATCCGCGACACTAACCACTTGGTGAAGCCAACTTTCTTACTTCCCACCTGGAAGGTGAAAAAGGTGGAAGGTCGGAAGTGGTAATTAGTGTTGTTGTAGGCAGTGAGTGAGTTCACACTGATCCCCAGCTGTAGTGTAGGTGAAAGGGTGGGAAGGTGGGAAGGTGGGAAGTGTTAGTGTTGCTGTAGGCAGTGAGTGAGTTCACAATGATCCCCAGCTGTAGTGTAGGTGAAAGGGTGGGAAGGTGGGAAGGTGGGAAGTGTTAGTGTTGCTGTAGGCAGTGAGTGAGTTCACAATGATCCCCAGCTGTAGTGTAGGTGAAAGGGTGGGAAGGTTTGGAAGTGTTAGTGTTGCTGTGGGCAGTGAGTGGGTTCACAATGATCCCCAGCTGTAGTGTAGGTGAAAGGGTGGGAAGGTTTGGGAGTGTTAGTGTTGCTGTGGGCAGTGAGTTGCTGTAGGCAGTGAGTTGCTGTAGGAGTTCACAATGATCCCCAGCTTGTGGTGTAGGTGAAAGGGTGGGAGTACAAAAACAAACCCAGCTTCAGTCAGCTGCGGAGTGCGAGCTCTTTGTATATTCAGGGCTTTTTGGTGACACTACGCGTAACGCCCACCCACGCGCGGGCACACGCGCGCGCCACGATACAAACGACCCCTTTTTTTTTTAGGGAGGGATTCAGTTCTTGAGGGATTCGAATAGCACTAACGTATATTAAGTATATCCCCCAAACCCCCCCACCTGAAGGTGTGTAGGAGTCAGGATCAGAATGGTGCCCAAACTGTCCCTAAAAACGTTGCTTATTTATTGTGTGGGCTTGAGTGGCGTTGTTCTTCTGCTGCGGTCTTTTTCCTTCACACGATATGACAGGAGGCTTTGGTCAACGCGGGTAAGTTGTGTTGTTGTTGTTTTGGGGTGGGGGGTTTGGGGGGTTAACGTTCTCCACATTCACCTTTGCTCACAATAACACAATACTACAATAATAACGATCTCCACATTCACCTTTACTCACAATAACACAATACTACAATAATAACGATCTCCGAATACATTCACCTTTACTCACAATAACACAATACTACAATAATAACGATCTCCACATTCACCTTTACTCACAATACCACAATACTACAATAATAACGATCTCCACATTCCCCTTTACTCACACAATATAAAAATAACACAATAACTACAATAATAACGATCTCCACATTCACCTTTACTCACAATACATTCACAATACTACAATAATAACGATCTCCACATTCCCCTTTACTCACAATAACACCATACTACAATAATAACGATCTCCACATTCCCCTTTACTCACAATACTACAATAATAACGATCTCCACATTCACCTTTACTCACAATAACACAATATTACAATAATAACGATCTCCACATTCCCCTTTACTCACAAAAACACAATACTACAATAATAACGATCTCCACATTCACCTTTACTCCCACAATAACACAATACTACAATAATAACGATCTCCACATTCACTTTTACTCACAATAACACAATACTACAATAATAACGATCTCCACATTCATCTTTACTCACAATAACACCATTCTACAATAATAACGATCTCCACATTCACCTTTACTCACAATAACACAATACTGCAATAATAACGATCTCCACATTCACCTTTACTCACAATACCACACCATACTACAATAATAACGATCTCCACATTCCCCTTTACTCACAATACCACAATACTACAATAATAATAACCATCTCCACATTCCCCTTAACTCACACAATACTACAATAATAACCATCTCCACATTCACCTTTACTCACAATAACACAATACTACAATAATAACGATCTCCACATTCACCTTTACTCACAATAACACAATACTACAATAAATAACGATCTCCACATTCACCTTTACTCACAATAACACAATACTACAATAATAACGATCTCCACATTCACCTTTACTCACAATAACACAATACTACAATAATAACGATCTCCACATTCACCTTTACTCACAATAACACAATACTACAATAATAACGATCTCCACATTCACCTTTACTCACAATAACACCATACTACAATAATAACGATCTCCACATTCACCTTTACTCACAATAACACAATACTACAATAATAACGATCTCCACATTCACCTTTACTCACAATAACACCAATACTACAATAATAACGATCTCCACATTCACCTTTACTCACAATAACACCATACTACAATAATAACGATCTCCACATTCACCTTTACTCACAATAACACCATATTACAATAATAACCATCTCCACATTCACCTTTACTCACAATAACACCATATTACAATAATAACCATCTCCACATTCACCTTTACTCACAATACCACAATACTACAATAATAACGATCTCCACATTCCCCTTTACTCACAGTAACACCATACTACAATAATAACGACCCCCACATTCACCTTTTCTCACAGTAACACAATATTACAATAATAACGATCTCCACATTCATCTTTACTCACAATAACACCATTCTACAATAATAACGATCTCCACATTCACCTTTTCTCACAATACCACAATACTACAATAATAACCATCTCCACATTCACCTTTACTCACAATAACACAATGCTATAATACTCCCGTTCTCCAGGAGGTCCACACCCAGCACGTGGTCATTGGTACCGTGCCTCCTCAACGAGATGTGATGAAAGCAACGAGTGTAAGTTGTATGTTATAACTTATAGTTATGCTGTTTGGGGTTTTTTTGTTTGGGGGGGGAGGGGGTTGTTTGTTTGTCTGTCAAAAGGAACATTAATTGAAATGTCATTAATTTTGTACACGCTCGCACATTGTAAATCTGTTGTTTTCTTTGTGTGGTTGTTTTTTTATAATTTGTTTGTGTATAAGTGTTGATGGGTGTTTTGTTATGTGTGTCTGCGTCCGTGTTAGTGTGTATAATATATTATTTGTGGGGATTTCAACACAACTGTCCTTGGTAAGTTTTTCTCTAGTCTTCCTCTGTTTTGAGCTCATCGGTTTTTTTACGTTGTGCGTAGCGTATGTAGTACAATGAGAGACTTAGTGCGATTTTTCTCACGCCAGAGGGCATGACGCTCGTGTGGGGCTAATCCTCTCTATATTATTAGTTGGGGATAAAGAAAGAGAGAGAGACAGTGAGTGGTCCTACCATCACTCTCTCTCTCTCACTACGCCCAAGTAAGAAAATCGCGTGATAAGCCCCTAGTGCATTGACTGCCCTCTGGCGTGAAAAATATCGCCATAGGTTGACCATTCTATTTTTGGGGGTTTTCTTCTTTCATTCAACTGCATTGTAGGCCCATGTCCGCCATCTTTGTTCGCTCTAAATATATTTCTTTCAGCTGGGCACACCATAAGAAGAATGGTTGAAGCTTTCTCTTCTTGTAGTGCAGTAACAAAAATGGAGCTATTTTCTTTGATGTGAGCGAAACTCCTTTTGATAAACTGTAGGAAAAAAGGGGGTTCTATTGTGGAAATTTCGTGCAAACTATTTGGTCTAAGCGTCTCTTTCACAGAAAAAAATCTGACTTCCAACACCTCCGCCAAGGAGGAATCGCCGATTTGACGGTTTGATTTATAGGAAACCAGAGCAAAGTGAATGTTGCGATCTCTGTAAAGGGTGTTTTCTTGGTGATCTCGACGTGTTTATTGCAAAAACGCATCCGTCGGAGTGCCCCTTTAAAGGATTGATTGGCAAAATGCGTAAGCTTCATGTGTTTCTTTGTCAATTGGTTCTTTCAACTCAAGTTGCACCGAACAGTACTGTTAAATCCCAAAATGTAGGGATTGCCGAACATTTAACAAATTGAAACGTTGTTTCATTTTCGGCAAACGACCAACCGAAAAGTTACATTTTCGGCAACCAAATTAAGTTATTAATAAATTACCGAAAGGTTTTTTTCGGTAAGTAAATGTTTTCCTAAAAGGGGAAAAATGAAGGACAAAACGGAGGAAAGTGAAGCCTGCCTCTGAGAGAGAGAGAGAGAGAGAGAGAGAAGAGAGAGAGAGAGAGAGAAGAGAGAGAGAGAGAGAGAGAGAGAGAGAGAGAGAGAGAGAGAGAGAGAGAGAGAGACCGGGAAACGGAGAAAGACAGACAGACAGAGAGACAGAGAGAGACAGAGACAGGGGGAGACAGAGAGGGTGAGAGACAGACATATAGACAGACAGAGACTGAGTCAAAGAAAGAAAGAGAGAGAGAAAGAAAGAAGGAGAGAGAGAGAGAGAAGAAGAGAGAGAGAGAGAGAGAGAGAGAGAGAGAGAGAGAGAGAGAGAGAGAGAGAGAGAGAGAGAGAGAGAGAGAGAGAGAGAGAGAGTTCTGTATTTCAGAACATGTTAGTATGAAGTGAACAAAAACACAAGATCAACAGTCCCGTGGCAATTGTGTTTTTTTATTAGACACACACACACACATAAACACACACACACATGCACACACACACACACACACACACACACACACACACACACACACACACACACACACACACACACACACACACACACACACACACACACACACACACATTTAAACCACTTTCTTAATTATCAGGAACATAATGCAATTAATGGAGCTTTCTCTCTCTCTCTCTCTCTCTCTCTCGCTCTCTCTCTCTCTCTCTCTCTCTCTCTCTCTCTCTCACTCTCTCTCTCTCTCTCTCTCTCTCTCTCTCTCTCTCTCTCTGAGCACAATATGACAAACATTTCTCTCTCTCTCTCCCTCTCTCAGAGGCAGGCTTCGTTTTCCTCACGTGATTCTTTTTTTAAAGTCCATTTACCCCTTTGAAAACACTTATTACTTGCCGACAATGTAACAATTGTTACATTTTCAGTCATTTGTTTGGCGAAAATATCACAAAATTTTGATTTGCTACAATTTCGGTAATTTGGTTGCCCAAAATGTAACAACATTTCGATGTGTTACAAATTCGGTGATTTGGTTGCCGACAATGTAACAACATTTCGATTTGTTACAAGTTCGTGATTTGGTTGCCGAAAATGTCACAAAATGTCGATTTGTTACAACTACAATTTCGGTGATTTGGTTGTCGACAATGTAGCAACATTTCGATTTGCTACAAGATCGGTAATTTGGTTGCCCAAAATATCACAAAATTTCGATTTGTTACAATTTCAGTAATTTGGTTGCCGACAATGTAACAAAATTTCGATTTGCTACAAGTTCGGTGATTTGGTTGCCGTATATGGAACAAGTATTACAGCTGCACATACTCTCAACTTTAGTGGTTTGTGGTTGCAGCAGCGCTTTCAAATTCGGAGTGCCCCTCTAAAGGATTGATTGGCAAAATGTGTAGGCTGCATGTGTTTCTTTGTCAATTGGTTCGTTCAACTCATGTTGCACCGAACAGAAAATGCATACAGCACTTCATACAGAACATGGACTCCAAGGACATCTGCTAACACTGGATGAGGCCCTGACAGTCAACGTGACGTGATAACAATCTGTAATGCAGCTATGGGCACGTTAGCATGTCAGCTGCCATATGCACATAATTTAAAAAATGTATAGGGCTGGCGGACTTTGAGTGAGTGCAAAAACATCATAACAGTTGTCATCCAAAACCCAGAAAGTAATCCAATAACAAGCGCGAAATCGCAATAGTTTGTGGCACGCGGTCTATTTTTACCACTCCAATCATGAGTCACCTCCCCTGGCTTTTCAATAATTTTAATCTGTAAACCAGAATGTTATCTCTGCACCATTTCGTAACTTTTTATATCTTTTGGAAAACATTTAAAACTATGTATCCTACTTATGCTCATCAAAAGAAGCACTGCATACTCGTCGTGTCTGTTGTAGTGTCTGTATTACGTATGTTTATTATTTTGTACGCTTTAAAATGCATCATTTTAAAGAGCGGCCTCAATTTGAAGTGTGGCCTCGATTTGAAGTGCGACAATTTTGTCAATATGTGCGACCATTTTGGACAGACAGACAGACACGACAGACAGACAGACAGACCGACAAAGTGAGTAATAGGTTTGTGGCTTGAGCCACAAACAATAAACACAGCATCATGGACAATGGATCTGTTTGGACACAACATCATCTGTATTTGTTTAATATTTATATAATCGTTTCTGAGAATGTGGGATTGTGTTTTGTGCCACAATCTCTGAAAGGTGAAACTTCGGGTCACAGACACCTTCAAATGGTTTGAAGGGTTGTGAAGTATTGTGTAATTAAATTATTTGCTTGTCAAACTTCACTTTGAAGCTGCATGCTTCACGAGTATTGTGTAATTAAATTATGCCTTGTCAAAATTACAACCACCAAGTGTTTGCTTGTTTTTTCATCTGCATTTGTTTAACACCTTATCTGCAACGTTTCTGAGAATGTGCAGTGTGACATGTGCCACAATCTGAGAAAGAAACAAGTCCAATGGTTCTGGTTTGCCTTTTCACAATCTGTCATTCACTTTAAGCTGCATGTTTCATTCATTAGTATGAATGCCCAACGAGACCACTAGCATTACACATTTGCAACCATGTGGACATGA
>CM065697.1:27512191-27524691 GCA_017654935.2 Phymorhynchus buccinoides | reverse complement strand
CATCTGCTTCTTCGTCTTGCCCCTCGGACTCGCGGCAATACATACCTGTCCATTCCCCGGAGGTGAGACCCGGGGAGATCGCTCTTTGTTCCAAGATCGCGTACGGGCTGAGGCTGGATCCCAACAAGCTGGTGGAGTGGTTCGAGATGCAGCGTCTGTTGGGCGTGGACAGGATCCTGCTGTACGATCTGAACAACACGGAAACGGTGTACCGCGTCTTCAGGCATTACCAGGACATGGGCTTGCTGGAGCTTCTGCCTTACAAGTTACCGGGTAAGACAGAAAGGCTATGATCCACTTTTTTTTATTCTTTTTTTTTATCTGAATAATAGACAGATCCACACTAGGTTAATGTTATTTCTTTCCATTAGGCTACTTCTATCTCCTCAGCTTTCTAATTTCTTGTCTTCTTACTACCCCCCAAAGTGCAGCCTGATGAAGTTGGCTGCCTGAGGCGATTAAGAACAAGAAGAAGAAGAAGAGGAAAGAGACTTTGAGGCATTATCGAATACGAATACGAATACGAATGTTTTTTTAATGAGGGTAAACAGATAAGCTTTCGCTTCTTTACACCATGCCCTCAAGGAGGAAAAAAAAAAACCCATGACTATCAAATAACAAGAAAACAAGAAACAATGCAATTAAGCAAAAATGGGGAAAAACACATGAAGTTTTCAAGATCAAGCAAAAATACAAACATTTATCAAAATTCAAATATCATAGACCACACACACACACACACACACACACACACCACACACACACACTACACTACACACACACACACACACACACACACACCACACACCACTCACACTCAAGTACAGAAAAGAAAATACATCACAGAGTTACTTAATCCGCGGCGTACAGGAAGCAAAAACATTGTAGCAAGTATGCTCATAATTAATGCATACATGTACTAATTAGTAATTGTTATGAGTACGATATTTTAGTAAGTCGTTGTTTTTCAACACCAATAGATATGGAAGTGAAAGAGAGTTTAAGAGGTGTTTATGGTATGTTCTCTTAAAAGATGAGACACTTGCTATATTTGTATTGATATTTTCCATATCATTCCACAGTTTGCTAGTAAGGGAGGTCATAAACAGGTTTGTTCTGGGGCGAGGAATATATACTTTACTTTTGTTTCGAATGTTAGTAATAGGAAATCGTTTGCATAAGTAGGTTGGTGTCAGTTTATACATAATTTTGTACATGAAAACAGCTTTATTAAGGTTCAACTTAGAATCTATTGGAAGAGAGTTCCTTATAATCATTATTTTGTAGGGAAGAAGACTTAAGAAGAACAATTTTAAGAGCGCGCTTGTAGAGTCTTTTTAGCGGCTTTAAGCAGTTTTCGCTAGCAAGATCCCAACACGTAGAAGCATAATCTATTTCGGGCTGAATATATGCATTAAAAAAGAGTTTCGAGAGAGAGAGAGAGAGAGAGAGAGAGAGAGAGAGAGAGAGAGAGAGAGAGAGAGAGAGAGAGAGAGAGAGAGAGAGAGAGAGAGAGAGAGAGAGAGAGGAGAGAGAGCGAGCGAGAGAGAGAGAGAGAGAGAGAGAGGGGGGGTGATAGAAAGAAAACTAGAGAGAGACAGAGACAATGAAAGACAGAGAGTGCGAGCGAGTGAGACAGCGCGTGTAAGTGTATGTGCACGAACTCTGGTCCAAGCCCAGGGGGGTGGGGGGTGTCATGTTGTAGTTTTCTCCGGAGATGAGGAATAAAGAACGTTAGACCTTTGACCGCTTTTAGAAAAAAAAGTGTAGCTTTAATTTATCGTTGCCTATTGGCCACTGCAACCATGGTTACTAACGCCCTTGACAGCGAGAGTTAATCCCTTGCTGGTCAGTACCCAAACGGGCATTCACTCTCGCAAAAGGCAGTCATTGCAGTGGCCTCAACTAGGGTTAGTGGCGAGAGTTAAGCCCTTGCTGGTCAGTCCCCAATCATCTAACGGCGATTCCTCCTTGGCGGCTAAAATATTATGTCTGCAATATTGAGGATTCCTCTCTGACATGCATAAAATAAAGCCTAATCCTTACCTCCCAAAATTAAGAACATAGGGTCATTGGATGTCAGACCCTCATTTGATGCCTTTTAGTGACATGGGTGTTAAATCATTGTGGTGCCAAGAGGCGACAGTGGCGGTGAAAGGTTGTTGGTGTTTGGTTGTTGTTTTTTTGTGTGTGTTTTTTTGCTGTCCCATCTTCTGGGTCGTACAGTGGCGTTGCTCCCACGCCGCTCATTCCAAATCCCAATTCGCAGCTACACCCCGGCTTGTTCAGGTCGCAGAATCCGAGGCCAGCAGTCCCAGGGGAGCGAATCTGTGTTACTGTTAGACCGTCAGGATGCAACCGACGGAGGAGACACTGCACACTGCTGCTGAGTCACTTCGGTGGAGTTCAGCGGAACCTGTTCAGGACATCACCTACTAAGCCCCCTACTGTGGTTTGAGGGTTGTTAAGGGTTTTTTTTAACCCTTTCACCGCCAGCCATCTTTGAGCCAAAAGATTCCATTAGACTTACTTGGCTACAGAAAAGATTTCGTCTGCAATATTGTGGGATTTCTCTGTGACACATTTAGAATAGGGTCAATCCTTACTGCCCAAAATTAGGAACACAATATTATTGAATAACAGACCCTGATTTCAAGGGTTTTAATGACACGGGTATTAAGTGATTGTGTTGAAACAAATGCGACATTGGCGGTGAAAGGGTTAATTAATACACCCCCTGGAATTTGGACCCCCAGGCAGGCCGTGGGGCCGGTTCGTGCTGAAAGGTGGCAAGGACTGGGCCCACATTGGGAACGACAAGGACTTGGTCGTGTGGAACTGCCGCCTGCGACTGGCCGGCTACGAGTACGTCGTGGGTCTGGACTTGGACGAAGTGATCGTGCCGCGTCAGTACGACGATTTTAAACTTTTCCTCAAGGTGAATGAATATACCTTTTGCTACATACTTGCTATACGAGCTTGTTGCCGCGTTACTTTTTTTTTTATATTTTTTTTTGGGGGGGACGTTTTAAAACTTTCTTCGAGGTAAATCCCATTTGCCAAGTACTTACTAGACGTAAATGTTTTGGCTGATGATTTTGACTTCAATTTTCAGATTTTTTTTTAATTGTTTTTTGCTCAAGGTACCTTTGCCACGTACTCATGTTATGCATGATGTCTTATCACGTGATGTTCAGTTGACGCTTTGAAGCCGTTTCCCAAGTTCCTCGTCACGTGATTTTCACGCTTTGAAAGGTTTACTCAACGTGGGTAACATAAAAAAAATGTAAACCAAGATGGTGGCTAAGCAAACACTGGTATTATTATTATTATTATTATTAGAACATTTAGGACGCCTAATCAATTTAATGCCCTAGGCGTTTACAATATAAAAATATAATATACACATATAACACCACATATAATAATATTTAACATATAGCATAAAGAATGGGAAACAAAAATTACACAAACACCCAAAGACGGTCAGACAAACAAACAGACATATAATTACATACGCGTGCGCGCAAACGCACGCACACCACACACCCACACACGCGGACACCCACACACACAAATAATGATATGGTATCACAAAGGTATGCCTGGTTGAAACACTAATACGGAATGACCCACACAGGACTAGGATGAGCTAGCATTTTCTCTCTAATAAAACAAAGTATTTGTGACCCAGCACCACGAAAGGGACATTACGCCGCTGGGCTAGTTTCTCACAAAAGGCTTGCAAAGTCAAAAATCTCATTGTTTTTCAATTTTGAGTTGTGGGTATTTTTGTGTTGTCTAATATCTTATCTTTCATATTTATAAAGAATTATCTTTACTATGGTCTCTAAGTGTTTTAAAATGAGTAGGTCAATGCATTTTCTACAGCTAGGCTGTGTTTTCTCAAAATGGCTGACGCTCACCCTACTAACTTTAAATGCTCATAACTCGAGAACGGAAAAGGATACAAGAATGAGTTGTGAAAATATAAATATGCTGGAAGATATCACCATACACTAGCATGCTAATGACTTCATGGACATCAAAAGATACTGTAGCAAAACATGAACACTGTATGTGACATTATAACACAAAACAAATACTTACTAGGTCGTAACCGTTCAGTCGTAACCGTTCAGTCGTAACCGTTCAGTCGTAACCGTTCAGTCGTAACCGTTCAGTCGTAACCGTTCAGTCGTAACCGTTCAGTCGTAACATATAGGACCATGTTTGACAGACTCATAAAACAAAAACAAACAATTTCTAGACACAGTGACAGACAGAACCAATTAGATCTTGGTTCAGTGAATATTTTCTTCTCTTTGGTATTATTAAAAAGTTGAATTTTATGGAAAAGAAGTAAAACCCCATCTTAGTGTACTTGATATTGTTCTTCTTTTAAAAAAGACCATTTTATGGGATTTAGTGGCTGCCCAGACAAAACCTGAAGAAGAAATTATTTCAAATAGGTGAAGACAGGGTAAAAAGCCCATGGGCGGGTAAGAAGCCCATGCCAATTATCTCATAAAATGACTCGTCTCATGGGAAAAATGTGACTGAAATTTGCTTCATTTCATGAGATAATTGGCATGGGCTTCTTACCCGCCCATGGGCTTCTTACCCCGTCTTCCCCTATATAATTTTCCACATGCAGGGACTTCTATTGTGTTACCTATAGATCTGTTTGTGCAAAATACCCCAACTCTATCCATCACAGCGCCAAAATTGGGGCGTCCTATATTTTGCACGGCAAAATATGGGTTTTAAAGATGTGTCACATTCCCTCTTATGCTTGGAAGATTTCTCAAGATTTCTTACCAGCTATGAGAGGGAAAACACGTGAAAACCGTGATTTTGACACCTGACGTGGTAGGTCTTTAAAGAACAGAAAGTCATTGTTGCCACCATATTATAATGCTTTGAACCCGTTCTCATCATTTTGACGCTTCGAAACCCTTTTATTTTTCAATGTAAAGTACAAGGAACTCATTGTTACCGCGCCATTGTGAGATTGTTTATGGTTTGAAGCTCGTCAGGAAATCATTGTCGCCACGCCATGTTGACGTTTTGTGTGTGATATAATTTTGACGCTTTGAAACCATTAGAGAGAGAGAGAGAGAGAGAGAGAGAGAGAGAGAGAGAGAGAGAGAGAGAGAGAGAGAGAGAGAGAGAGAGAGAGAGAGAGAGAGAGAGAGAGAGAGAACGAATCTTTTTTAATGTTGGAAAAGGAATAAGCACAATACACGCTTGTGAGAGAGAGAGAGAGAGAGAGAGAGAGAGAGAGAGAGAGAGAGAGAGAGAGAGAGAGAGAGTAGATTTCAGAGAGACCGACCGACAGACAGACAGACAGACAGACAGATTGGCGTAAGCACACAATACAGATGAGCGTTTGAAAGAGTGCTTTCATTCTGTAAATAAATAATGCTTCCAACAGAACGAATTCTCCCTACACAAAGGCAAAACCGCTTCCCTCCACTTCAAGGTTCAATTCTTCCTGGAGAACTGGGGCCCAGTGGACCCCCACGCTCCGCTGCTGTTCCTGCGGTATTTGAACAGCACCTACCCCAGAACCGACGTGGACAAGCACGCTTACATCCCCAGCCGGACACACATGGCCGGCACGCACTGGACCAGCCCTTACGACGGCTACAGAAAGTGAGTACAGCATAGATCTGCCAGTGAGTCAGTGAGTGAGTCAGTGAGTTTATTACAAAGGAAACCAGGGTCGAATTTATCTAGATAACGGTCGCCGCGCGAATAACGCTTACGCCTAACGGGGCCTAAGAAACACTTTAGAAAACGTTTGAACAAAAAGGTATTGTTTTAGCCAAACTTTAATGGACCAATCAACAACAAGAAACATATTCACCCCCTACTAGTTCCGGATAGTTCGCCGCTTGCTCGGTGTTTGGCAAGAACAAAACGCCACGCGAACTATCAGCAAACGAAGGGTGTTTCTTAGACCGTTTTCGCCGATTTGAGCGAGCGCAACGTAACGTTAGCCCTTGTGAAACGGACCCCGGATAACTAAAACAATCGGGTACCACAAATTATCGGATAACGCGCAATAACCTTTTGTGTGTGTGTCTCAAATCGATCCCCTAATCCTTCTTATTAATGTGGCGAAAGTTTGTTTGTTCTCGTAATATCTCAAAAATAAAAACTCAGCCATTTTCTTTCAATTAATGGACTTGCCAGACTTCCACTGTGGTTAGTTACTTAATCAGTCAGACAGTCAGTCAGACATTTAGTTAGTTAGCCAGCCACCCCGTCAACCATTTAGTTAGTTAGTTAGTTACAGTGGAACCCGGTTATAAGAAAATCGAAGGCAGATAATTTTTAGTTTTCTTATATCCGGGTTTTCTTATATCCGATAATCGGATATAAGAAAACTTTTTGAATTTATTTTCTTATAACCGGTTTGAAGGGGGGGGGGAAGGGAAAAAATAAAAGAGAAAAAGAGAAAATAATAAAATAAAAGACAAACAGAAACATAAAACAAAGAGAAAATGCTGTTACCTAATTTGGTGCATGAAAAAAAGGAAAAAATGCAAAGCAAAGGAGGAAAAAAAGAAAGAACGGAACAGAAAATTAAAAACAAAAATGAAGGCAAACGTGGTGTGAGTTGCATGATGAGTGAGCAAGATAGCGGAGAGCAGATGAATGAGTGGGTGTGGTGTAGGAGTAACATATTTGTTTAAATGTAAATTTCTGTTTCTTGTTTTTAATCAATATTCTAATTTGGATGTATAACTCATTTTACACAGTGGAAGACAGTTTTGTATTTGCGTTTGTACAATGCCAATGGACAATAAAGAAATTTGCGACCTATGACTCATGTTTTACATCATAAAATCAAAATACAGCAAAACTCGGTTAAAAGAAAATCGAAGGGAGATCATGTTTTGCTTATTACCATATCCAAGTTTTCTTATATTCGAAACTCGGACATAAGAAGACATTTTGAAGTTTTTTTCCTTATAACCAAATTGAATGGGGAAAGGGGAAAAAAGAAAAAAAAGAAAAGAAAAGAAGGACAGAAAAACAAAACGAAGAGAAAATCCTTTTTCCTAATTTGATGCATTTCTTACATCATAAAATCAAAATCATCTACTAAGAAGAAGATTTAAAGGTGCCTACAACCACTCAAACTAACAAGCTTTTTTTTTTCTTTTTACTGTTATCAAATACGTACCCCTTCACCTATCTTGTACTGAACTATTGCCATTTACATGCAGCTTTTTATCAATCGTTTGCTTTTGTTTATGTGGATTTTCATCCACATATTCAGTTATTTGTATTTATCTTCTTAAAGAAATGGATTGCCTTTTCCTCTCTGCCATTGCTGCTGAAAATAAAAGGCTGGACAGTCTCTCTACCACCAACACAAAAGTACAGGCACTCATATATTTTTTCTTCTGCTCAACATTTATTTTGCACAGAATACTGAAGGAAAATATGGAATAAAGGAACAAAAACAACTCAATTAGTCTTGCGATCAAGTGCCTGTACTGTTTAGACTGTCTGTGACGCAACTGGTATGAGGTAAGCTTTCCCTTTTTGGAATGACCTCAATTTTCTTGGAACATCCTTTCAGTTCAGGTCTTTGCATTTTACAAATCAAATAGTCGCAACACGTAACAAAAACACATAAACGCTCGCACGCACACACACGCACACACACACACACACACACACACACACACACACACACACACACACACACACACACACACACACTAACCCTTTTCATCACTTTCCATATGGAGGGATATAAATGTAAACAACAAAAAACATGCATGCCAAGCAAGGATCCCCCTCTCTTATCTTCTAAATGCAACTCTCAAACACACTCACACACGCACGCACTCACACCCATATAAACATGTATACACACACACATACACACACACACACACACACACACACACACACACACACACACACACACACACACACACACACACACACACACACACATTCTTATACCTGTGGCCATGTCAACAACAATTCAAACTTTACGTCGCTTTCAACCAAAAAGTATAGTCCTACATTCAAATTAACGCAAAAGAAATAAATATGGATGCTATCGTGTGAAAAAAACTTCTTGTGACATTTCAAAACCAAAAATACATTTCTCAATTTCATATCTCTTTTTTAAATATATGGGATAAATTGTTCACACTGTGGGTGTTTTACTTCACACCTGCATTTATATATATATATATATATATATATATATATATATATATATATATATATATATATATATATAATAAAAGAGATCACAAAACAACAAGCCTTTTTGTTATGAAAATAAAGAAATTTTCGGCTTTATTTTACCAGTTAATAAAACTGAAAGCCTTCCTCAGCCATTGAGTCGACCAGGTTAATAAATCAGGTTAATATATTTATATATATATAGCAGAACAAAAAAAGAATGAAAACTAACAAGAAAGAATGTAGACTATTCCCAATATTTCGGCTTTTGGCCTTGGACGCGGGACAGACAGTAGAACAAACTTGACGTAACAAATACAACACGTAACTTTTCTTGACGTCATTGTTGTGACCCACATTCTGTGTGTGTATAGATTAGATTGTGTGTGTGTGTGTGTGTGTGTGTGTGTGTGTGTGTGTGTGTGTTTGATAATTAATTTGGACTATTGAGTCCACATAATTAAAAAAATGAATCCCCCCCCCCCCCCCGTACAGTCTCCTCTCTCTCTCTCTCTCTCTCTCTCTCTCTCTCTCTCTCTCTCTCTCTCTCTCTCTCTCTCTCTCTCTCTCTCTCTCTCTCTCTCTCTCTCTCTCTCTCTCTCTCTCTCTCTCCTCTCTCTCACTCTCTCTCTCATATCCATGTCCGCTCAGTCCATCTTTGTAGCTATCACTTCCAAACTATGTAGAACTAACGCCAGATGTCTTAAGACCCTTTAGTTAAGAGAGTGGGCATGTATCATGGGTAAAGCATCTTCATCATAAACAAATTCAGCATCTCCACTATGATAATGCCAAGAGAGTGGGTGTGTCACCTGGGCCAAGCGTCTCCACTATAAACAAATAAAGCATCTCCCCTAGGAACAGGTCAAGAGAGTGGATCCTGGGTAAAGCATCTCCACTATAAACAAATAACACAGCTCGATGGAGAAATAACTGCCCTCTCAGACAATTCATTAGACAGAGTTTAGACCTAGCGGAACCATGGTCTTCAGCTTGTCCATCCAGAACTTTTCACGACGGAGTCTGGCCTCCTTGCTCTGGACGAAGACCTTTTCGAGGATGATGCATCTGACATTCTCACAGGAATGTCCGGCCAAGTTAAAGTGTTCTGCCACCAGAGTCCCAGTGTTGTGCCTGATATGGGACCGGTGTAGAGTGAACCTCACGCTAACCGAGTTCTTTGTCTCTCCAACATACTGGGCGTTTCTACATAGTTCGCAGAACAGCAGGTAGATGACGTTAGTCGATCCACAGCATAGGTTCTGCCTGATGGTGAACCTCTCCCCCGTCCTGTCACTGGAGAACCCCGTGGTTTCCATCAGATGAAGACGGCAGGCAGCGCACGTCTTGGAACATCTGTGGCAGCCAGGATCCACATCACAGGGCAGGGCAGGAGGAGCTGAAGGCATCAGCAAATCTCTCAGGGATCTGCTGTTCCGTTCTCCCAGGATGGGGGGTTCAAGAGCCACTTTCCTCATCCTGGCGCTCTGGTGGAGGGTAGGCAGACTGTCCCTGAGATATTTGCTGAGTGGAGGGTTGCGGGATTGTGGGTCACCACCATGGGAACTCTCCCGGCTTTCTTTTGTGGCTGGTACTCGAGTGTACTCCCTCGTTGTGTTGCTTTGGCCTTCTCTCTTCCCTTTTTGATAGCCCACTCTGGATAACACTTCTTTTTGAAGTTGTTGGCCATTGTGTTGCACTGGCGTTCAAAGTCTTCATCGTTGCTGCAAAGGCGTCGAAGTCGTAAAACCTGGCTTGATGGTATGCCGTTTACGCAGTGCCTTGGATGACTTGAGTTGTATGGAAGGTAGGCTTTGGTGTCTGTGGACTTGACAAAGAGGCTTGATGTTAAGTAGCCGTCTTCGATCGTAATGAGAATGTCAAGGAAGGGAATACTGGTCTTGGAGTTGCTGATGGTGAACTTGATGGTTGGGTGGATGGAATTGATGTAGGTGGTGAATTGGTCTAGGTCTTGTTGGGACCGAGTCCACAAGATGAGGATGTCGTCGATGAATCGTTTCCATACATCCTCCTCAATCCGCACAGGGCTGTTCTCCAACAGTTTGGCTTCAAGCCAGCCCATGAAGATGTTGGCCACAGTAGGTGCCATTGGTGTTCCCATGGCTGTCCCTGACTTCTGTCTGTATGTCTGGCCCTCAAAATTAAAAAAATTGTTCGTGAGAACATGGTTCACCACCGTGAGAGCTTTGTTCATTGGTGGGCAATCAGGGAGAGGGTGGCATCCCATCAGATCTTTGATGGCCTCCACCATGTCCTGTTGAGGGATGTTGGTGTAGAGGCTGACGACATCTATAGTGACCAACTGGGCGTCGACAGGATATATATATATATATATATAATTTTGCCAACAGCAAAATAATGTCAAACGTACATCAGATTTGAAGCGAGAGAGAGAGAGAGAGAGAGAGAGAGAGAGAGAGAGAGAGAGAGAGAGAGAGAGAGAGAGAGAGAGAGAGAGAGAGAGAGAGAGAGAGAGAGAGAGAGAGAGAGAGTGAGAGAGACAGCGGGAGAGGGGGAGAGAGAGAGAGAGATGTTTTAACGAGAGAGAGAGATGTAAGGGGGGGGGTAAGCATTTCAGACTGTATATGTTTTAACGATTTTTGAATGATGTAATAAATAGAATAAATGTAAGCATTTCACACTGCTGCAGTCTTTAACATTCAGGAAGGACGGAGAGAGAGATTTCAGACTTCAGACTTCAAAACTTTATTTTTCAAGGATTAAGATTAAGATTTTTGCTACGACTACTTTTTATACTTTTACCACCATCACTACTACCACTATTAAATAGAAGTATGAATGCATGTGTGTGTGGGGAAGGGGGGTGGGGGGGTTCTGGGCAAGGCGCAATTATCACATAGACTAGGAGCAACTGTCCGAGGGGCAAAAATCCAAGGAGCATCTCTTCGAGGAGCAATTATCCAAGGAGCAAATGCTTCGGGAGGAATCACACCTAGGAGCAATTGTCAAGGGGCAATTGTCACGGTAACCCCGATTACCAGATAGCAGAGGAGACAAAACGCTATTTCGGCGGGCTGGAAGTTCAGTTTAACGTCGCGTATCGGCTTTCGCCATGTACGACGGGCTGAACAAACCAACCAGGGTATAAACAAAAATGTATGTTCCTGAATCACTGTCTTAGCCAAAAGGCCGAGAAGCGATCAGAATTTTTCGGCGGGCTGGGCTAGAATGTGTCTAATATAGTGGAGATGCCTTGCCCCCAATGTGCTCTCCCCACGGGCAAAGGGATTTCAGGACAGCCGGCGTTGGGGAAGGTCCCCAAAGGCCAACCCACCCCCTTGGATGCAGTACTAGAACTAGTGCAAAGGCCCCCTCCTCCTTTGAGAGTGACAGTCCTCCACTAAAGGACTAAACTGTACCGTGATTTACCATTACTGTAAAAAAACAAAAAACGTTCGATTATGCAGCTCCCGTGCTAGCTATGCTACTTTAACCCTTTCACCGCCAGCCATATTTGAGCCAAAAATGTCCATTTAAATGTACCTGTGTAGAGAACAAAATCCATCTGCAGTATTGGGGATTCTTCTGTGACATACATAAAATAAGGTCTATCCTTACTTCCCAAAACTAAGACAATAGGGTCTTTGGATAGTAGACCCCAATATGATGCCTTTTAGTGACATAGGTGTTAAATCAATGTGGTGCTAAAATGTGACTTTGGCGGTGAAAGGGTTAAGGTCTCTGTACACGGTAGCAGTATTCACTGGATATTTCTATTTCCCCAATGGCAACACAGTGAGCTGTAAGTCATATTAAGAGTGGGCTATCACTGTGTTGCCATGGGGAAATAGAAACATCCCGTGAGTAATGTTAACGTGTACCGAGGCCTTTACTGATGCCGATTGAGCAAAGGGCTGCGACTCTTGTGCGCTCTTTACTGAAGAACCATCACCAACAAAAATACCACTGTCTAAGTATAACAAACAAAGTTTAAAGACCACTTAACAAAAGAAAAGGAAAAAATCGTAACCAAATTAACTCCCATAACCAAAGTATGCCGATTGAGCAAAGGGCTGCGACTCTTGTGACTAAAAAACAAAAAATGTCCAAAGACCATACCAACAAAATACCACTAGTATAAGTAAAGTAAAGAAAGGTAACTCCCTCTGTAATTAACTCCCTTCACCAAAGTTATGCCGATTGAGCAAAGGGCTGCGACTCTTGTGACTAAAAAACAAAAAATGTCCAAAGACCATACCAACAAAATACCACTAGTATAAGTAAAGTAAAGAAAG
>CM065697.1:27497191-27499691 GCA_017654935.2 Phymorhynchus buccinoides | reverse complement strand
ACATCATTTTCACCATCACTCCTGCATGTTGTTGTCTATGACCGAGAGGACGTAACACATCATTTTCACCATCACTCCTGCATGTTGTTGTCTATGACCGAGAGGACGTAACACATCATTTTCACCATCACTCCTGCATGTTGTTGTCTATGACCGAGAGGACGTAACACATCATTTTCACCATCACTCCTGCATGTTGTTGTCTATGACCGAGAGGACGTAACACATCATTTTCACCATCACTCCTGATGTTGTTGTCTATGACCGAGAGGACGTAAAACATCATTTTCACCATCACTTCTGCGTGTTGTTGTTTATTCTATTCTTTGTTTTGTTTTGGCCGCATGCCTCATTGTCGAGATGTGTTGCATTACCGAACAATGAAGACATGCGTGTATGTTTATCTGTGGGGCGTGTGTGTTGTGTGCATGTTATCAATCTGTCAGTCCGGGTTTCTGATTTTCCTTTCTCTTAAAGGGGTACGCTCACCCCCTGTTTACAGTTTTAAGGGCTATGTTCACCCCCAGTTTCAAATCTTAAAGGGTCAAGACCCTACTTCCTACGTAAGTAAACGGCACTTACACAGACACGCGCGCGCACGTGCATGTACACGTACACACAACACACTATCTTCACTCACACACCTACTAATCACTTCTTTTTTTGTGTGTGCTTGTTTTTGTTTTTGACGAACAACCTGTTTCTTCGTCTTTGTCTTCAAGTTTTCTTTAACACTTGCTATACAGGAGGCATGTTTACGAAAGGAATATCAAGTGTTTGAAACGATTGTATTGGATTTTGAGAAAAAGGTCTGCCAATGAACAATGAGTTGTCGATGTTTACTGCGTTCTGACAGTTTCTGCACGATCTTTTCAGAATGTTATATCTAGGTTAGCGACTCCTCGTTGTAGCAGTACACAAGCTTGGCTTAGCAGACTATTGAAATCAGCAAATTTCGTTATGTTACTAAAGATTAATGGCTGCAACGTTAGCGCATAAATCATCGGGTTTTTTCTTTTAAAAATGCGTCACCTCACTCCCTACTTGAGATTTTAAAGGGTAAATCTCACGCATGGTCTGACATTCTAGGGGGTGATTTGAGAGCTGTGATGCGTAAATACGCACAATCTCTACGTTTTCAGAAACCCTGTGTCTGTGTCTCGGGGCCTACCTGCAGTTGGAAGGGCGGTTCAGAAAGTAACGGAAGCGGAAGGAGTGAACGCCACTTCCGGTTGCGCACAAGGTGGGACTAATCAACATGGCCTCCCTTCCGGCCGTCACTCCCGTCATGGGGAGGGAGAGATACTTGTTTCGGCCTTGTGAAAAAACGAAATAACAACAAACGAAGAAAACAGGCTTTTAATTAATATGTTAGTTTTAAGGAGACTCTAAGCTGTATTGTTGTACCCGCCCCTACCTCAGCTTACATCCCTTACCCCTACCATTTTGTTTTTTGCTTAGGTTCAAATGTATAATAAAACACGTACTGACAGACGTACAGAAATATGAAGGACCTAAAAAGATTATTAACTCTTTCACCGCCAAAGTCGCATTTTAGCACGCACAGTGATTGTAACACCTATGTTAAAGGGCATCAAATTGTTGGTCTATTATCCAAAGACCCTATTGTCTTAGTTTTGGGTAGTAAGATAGACCTTATTTTATATATGATACAGAACAATCCCCAATACTGCAGATGGATTTTGTTCTCTACCCGGGTTATTTGTATGGAAATGTGTGGCTGAAATATGGCTGGCGGTGAAAGGGTTAAACAAGCGCGTACACTCAGCAAACTCACACACGCAAAAGATTGTTCCATATTTAAAGGGAAAAAAATCATTCGACAGTTTAAAGATACACTGACGCACCACGATTAAGTCCCTTGGTTTTTTTCTGGGTATGTGTGACCCATTACAAATGTCCCCATACTTCAAAAACTGCTCTTTAAAATGATGTTTCGGTTTAATTTGGGGGCATTTGTATAGTAAGACCTGGTCAAAACAAGATTTCTTTCAGCTATAAGAGGGAAAGCACGTGAAACCCGTGATTATTGACACATGTCTGGTGGGTCTTTAAAGCGTTTGGTGCATAAGAACACAATGGATCAGGGCTTTATGTAAGTTTGATTTGTTGCCCTTTCACCGCCAGCCATTGTTCCGCCGAAAATGTTTAAATTTGTGGGTTTCATAAATAAAATCTGCAGTATTTCTTCTGTGACACATATAGCTTATAAGGTCTATCCATACAGTTCCCAAAATTAAGACTATCAGTGTCTTTTTCAATTTGATGCCATGACATGGGTGTTAAACCATTGTGGTGCTAAAATGCGACTTTGGCAGTGAAAGGGTTAATGTGGAACAGGCCAGGCCCAAACATATCTATGAATTTAGAAATTGGTTTTTATTACTTACACTTTCTTCTTGAATTACTAAAGTCTCTCATGTCATAGAACAAGGAAGGGAAACAATGTCTTCTTTTGGCATGATCTCTAAGAATTTAG
>CM065697.1:27474691-27477191 GCA_017654935.2 Phymorhynchus buccinoides | reverse complement strand
CGAAGAAAGCAATTGCTATTCTAGAAATTGAACAAAGGGGGAAACTCTCTTTCTAATTCACTAGTGGCCTCACTGTTTCATTCTTTGCTGCTCTAGAAAGCTGTTCTGGAATGTGTTTCAGTAGTTGCCCAGTGGGCGTCCCCCTTCTCTTGACCATTAGAACTGTACGACAAATAGGAACCCCCTTTATCAGTAAATGAGATTGTTTTTAACCACTCTCTTTGACTCTGCCTTTTCCCTTTCATTTCTATCATCTACTATCTTAAATCTTCCAAATAGTTTTTCTCCTTTGAGCTCCTCCGAAATCGGAATGTGTCGGCTGTACGCAGCGGGGAGACCAGTGAAAACTGAAAACCGGACACATACGTTCCTTGCTCATTATGGCCATATGGTCTGGGAACGCAGAAGAAGAAGAAGAAGAAGAAGAAGCCGTAAAGTCGACTGGTTACAGGTTTTCTTTTCTTTTTTAGTCTACCAAGGGACAAAACTGCAGCAAGCCAACAACTGCGATGTCAAATCATAGACGATAGCTTCCCTTAGAAGGTTTTGTCGCTTATCGTTAAGTTATTCATATATAAGTAGGCATCCAAACCTCGGCGACATGTATGTATATCACTGATAGTTGCACATGTTCTCTTTGTTCTGTCTGCATAACATAATCCACATTTTAAAATCTTCAAGAGGAAATTCAATAATTATAATGATTTAATTAATAGGCTCCACCGTTGACAGTCCATAGTGCTGTATTTAAGCAATGTTTATATTGCATCCATTCCAAAAAAAAGAAGAAAAAAAAGCATCCATTCATTCCCCAACCGGGAGTCCGTGGTGAGAGGGTCGACTATACTGACTCTCTCATCATGTGATGATTCCGAAGCAAAGTGGCAGATTGCTATCGACGTCCTACTGGGTGGCAGCCGGTGGGAAGGGCGACACAGGATCTCCTCCCTCACCAGATGGGAGTTGAGGGACTTGCAGACCGACACGACGACATGCAGCGACTTGGATCATCCCTGCTGATTTGACTTCGTTAATGATCCGCCCACGGGGGGGGGGGGAGACTTGCAGCTCACCATCCTCTGGAGAGGGTCCTTCAGCGCAGCGCCACTCACTGTTGGGATGGGGACCCCTCTTGAAGGACCACGCCCGCCTGCAGAGACGACCCGACTTCGCCTGTATGTCTCCTGACAGCCTGCGATGACACCAGCTCCCGGTACTGAGTAGGTCGCCCGGTGGCCCTGAAGACGGCCTTTTGGGGGAGAAGACTGCTCAGACTACACCAACAAAACAAGATCAGCGGACTACAGGAGCACCTGGACAACCTTCGGCTTGTCTCACAATGCTCAAGTCTCCTACCGCCTAATAGATACCAACATCTGCATCAAGATCAACAACCTACATGGATGCTGACTTCAGCATCAGGACAAGATATTCTTCGACTCGGATCCCGTCCGAAATTTTCCAGTAACCGGAGGTGCACCCTCGTCTGTAAGGGGTGTGCAACGTAGTGCCGGAATCATCAACGACGACGTCTGCCATGTCATTGCTGTCCCATCATCATCATCACCACCTCACCGAGAAGACTTCGTCTTCAGGAATATCGTCCATAAGGGTATCCGACAGATTGGACGCAAATCTCACCACAAAAGAAAGAAAGAAACAATGCATCCATTACGGTGGTTCTGTTTGAGTTGTTGTTTGGCTGTGGGCTTGGTTGTTTTTTTTAGCACTGATGTAGGGTTCTTTGAAATTTCTGCAAATCAGTTTTGAAAAAAAAACCACCATAACGTCAACAAGCAACAACTTGAAAGAGAGACATAAAAAAACAAAATGAAAACTCAATATTACTCTTGAGTAAGACTAAAAAAAACAATCTTTATTGTGCACTCAATTGTTCAAAATTCCATCTCAGAACATAAACATTTCAAATGAGGAATGTAAAAATATATAGGCTATATATATATATATATATATCATTGGGCACGTCACATAAAAATTCCACAAATTAACCCTTTCGCCGCCAGCCAATTGTCAGCAAAAACAAATGTCCATTAATCTGCAATAGTGGGGGTTCCTCTATGACATATTTAAAGTAAGGCCTATACTTACCTCCCAAAGTAAAGAAAATAGGCTCTTTGGATAACAGACCCTGGTGTTATGCCTTTTAGTGACATGGGTATTAAATCATTGTGGTGCGAAAATGCAGCATTGGCGGTGAAAGGGTTAATGTGGCGAATGATTGAAAGAACTCGGTAAAATAAGAACATGCACTTCAAACAACGATTATAAAAGGGGAAGATGGACTACTTAAGAGTTACGGCGAGCCGGGCTGATAGAGTTATCGTTAGTGGGAACAGTACACAACACACAGTGGAGGTTATCTTTTTTTTTAAAAAGACTGGAATTTGAACGGAGAATTCAACTGGCCTATCGACGTGTAAATGTGTACTGTTTTTAAGGGACATAACCAGTGTTTCTGTCCTCACTACTCATATAGGGA
>CM065697.1:27467191-27469691 GCA_017654935.2 Phymorhynchus buccinoides | reverse complement strand
AAGGCAGAGTCAAAGAGAGTGACATATTAGAGGAAGTTACAAGCACAGAACTTCCAGAAGGTGGGGGAACTATTTATGCAAAAGATCCCCCGATATCCCCACGGGGGGGAGTAACAAAATCTGAAATGTGGGTAAAATTTGGGGGGTGCGCCTTATACAAAGGTGCGCCTTATAGTCCGAAAAACCCAACAACGGTAGGCTATAATTAATATATATCTGACGACGGTTGTTGCCTTACCCGATCAGGATGAGGACCAGGCAGACCACCCACGTGAACATGCCCACCGTTCTCCTGATGGAGGTGGTGACCGTCGCTCCGCAGAACTGGCACACGACCAGCACGGGGACCTCCCGGTACTCAGCCACGTCCCCCCGGGGAGCTCCCACGGGTTGGGGGACCACCACGGCTGGGAAAGAAAGAGGATCGATGCATAGGGTGGGAGTCGGGAAGCAAGAGGGTTAATACCGTGGCTCCCCACCCCAACCCCGTGGGGATACCGGGGGGGGGGGGAGGTCTTTTGCATTAATAGTTCCCCCCACCTTCTGGAAATTCTGTGCTTGCAACTTCCTCTCATCTGTCACTCTTTTTCGACTCTGCCTTTTTTTACCCTTTGCTTGACTGTCATCTCTACTAATCTTTCTGTCTTTCCGGTCCATTCTCCTTGCCTCTCTCTCTCTCTCTCTCTCTCTCTCTCTCTCTCTCTCTCTCTCTCTCTCTCTCTCTCTCTCTCTCTCTCTCTCTCTCTCATCTCTCTCTCTCTCTCTCTCTCTCTCTCTCTCTCTCTCTCTCTCTCTCTCTCTCTCTCTCTCTCTCTCTCTCTCTCTCTCTCTCTCTCTCTCTCTCTCTCTCTCTCTCTCTCTCTCTCTCTCTCTCTCTCTCTCTCTCTCTCTCTCTCTCTCTCTCTCTCTCTCTCTCTCTCTCTCTCTCTCTCTCTCTCTCTCTCTCTCTCCAAGAAACAGCTTCTCCTCCAAAAGATTCCCTCCAGCCGAAGTCGGACACGTGCATGCTGGGCCTAATTATTTCTTACCTTAGGCGCATAACGACAGCATGACGCATCTGCACTCATAATTGACAGGAAACTGTCTGAGTGATCGAAGAAGAAAGAAGAAGATACCATTGCTCGGTTATGTGTTAGAAGAAAATCATGTGGGGAGTTTCAATGTGGGACGGAAAACCATCAACCAATCATCATGAAAGTGCATTGTTGTTGTTGTTGTTGTTGTTGTTGTTGTTACTTACGCCTGTTGTTTTACTGTTATAGGTGAAGACGGGGTAAAAAGCCCATGGGCGGGTAAGAAGCCCATGCCAATTATCTCATGAAATGAAGAAAATTTCAGTCAGATTTGCCCATGAGACGAATGCTAAACATTAACACTCGTCTCATGGGCAAAATGTGACTGAAATGTTCTTTATTTCATGAGATAATTGGCATGGGCTTCTTACCCGCCCATGGGCTTTTTACCCCGTCTTACCCTACTGTTATATATATATATATATATGAGACCGTAAGGCGAGAGCCTGTGGCTTTTGTCTGGAGATGCACTAGCCTCGCCTGTCCTTTATGGAGGGTGGGGGGTGGAGGGGGGGGGGGGCTGTTGGATGCGTGCTGGTTTCTGAGTGGGTGTCTTTTGCAGCAGTCATGAACAACGGGCTGGTGGGTCCCATGGGGATATTTCGTAAGTTAAAGACACACTGGCCCAGTCGATTAATTTAAGTCCATTGGGGGGGGGGGGGGGGGGGTGGGGGGGGGGGGGGGGGGGGGGGGGGGTGGGGGGGGGGTCTGAGTTCCCCCAACTTCAAATTGAGGCTGCTCTTTAAAATGATGTTTCGTTTTCAATTTGGGGGCATTTGTAAAACAAGACCTGGTCAAAACAAGATTTCTTACCAGCTACCAGAGAGAAAACACGTGAAACCCGTGATTTTGACGCGTGATCTGGTGGGTCTATAAGGGCTCCTCTGCGTCGTGTCCGATGGTCACCAAGCTGAGTGTAGCTATTTGACTTTATTATATCTGTATTGTTACTTTACTGGTGTTGCACTGCCTCCGGGCATTGCCTGCAGGATCGTTCCCACCATCTTTATATTAATATCTACTAATGTCCCATGTGTGTCTGTTCCAGACCGGAGGGCGTTCAACAGATTTCCATTCTCTATTATTTTGCCTCTGTATACTTGAATGGAATGTCCCGTGTCTGCCTGCTCCTCAATAACACCACGTGGACTTCCAGGGCTGCTCTCGTGTTGATAGGGCAGGCGTGGATGGTGCATCTCTGGATCCCATCAGCACCTTCGGGTGTTTCTTTTTCATTGTGGCGGTCATTGTCTATCATCATCATCATTATCATAGTCATTATTTTGTTTTCGTCGTCGTCGTCGTCGTCGTCGTCGTCTTCAAGTCGAAGTTGACGTGTTGACGTACTTGGTTTAAATGATTTTCATTTACCAAAAAGCACATTATCACATACATGTTAAGCAAGCATAACGGCAACAACAAGCTTA
>CM065697.1:27452191-27457191 GCA_017654935.2 Phymorhynchus buccinoides | reverse complement strand
TCTGGTTTCCCAGAAATCAAGCCGTCAAAAAGTCGATTCCTACTTGGCGGAGGTGCTGGAAGTAAAATTATTTCACCCAAAGAGAAGGCGTTTGCCGTCTCGTTTTGAATGGCTGCCTGTGTCCTCGGTTTGCACGAACTTTTCGAAGTACAAGCCTTTTTATTTTTTTTTTTTTTTTTTTATACAGTTTATGTAAAGGAGTTTCGCTCACAACAAAGGAAACAGCTCCTCTTTTTTTTTACTGCATTACAAAAAAAGAAAACGCTTCAACCACAATGAGTGACCTCCACCCACCCCATCCAAAATGGCTACTCTCTCCGGCATCTCCGCCAAGGAGAAATCGCCGTTTTGACGGTTTAATTTATAAGAAACCAGAGCAAAGTGAGTGTTCCGATCCTTGAAAAGGCTGTCTTTCTGGTGATCTCGACGTGTTTCTTGCAAAAACTCATCCGTCCGAGGGAAGAAATCTTCTAAGCATAAGAAGGAATGTGACACGTGACGTGGGGGGTCTTTAAAGTATAAACACGTCTCATGAGTAAGCAAAAGCGGCATACAGCAGTAGGTATGTATACTGGTGAATCAATCTATACAAAAGAGAAATACAGAGAGACAGACAGAGAGATACAGTGAGAACAAAAATGAAAACAAAAAGAAAGAAAGCAGTAAAATGTGAAGGGAAAAGAATCGAATGACCACTTCAGTTGTATTCAGAGAAACGACTCACAAATAACTCAGAAATAAGCACACATAGAAGTAAATAAACAAACAAAGCTAAATATAGTGTTATAAATTAAATATAAGAGAAAGCAAAGCTTCAAGGTGTGTGTGTGTGTGTGTGTGTGTGTGTGTGTGTGTGTGTGTGTGTGTGTGTGTGTGTGTGTGTCTGTGTGTCTGTGTGTCTGTGTGTCTGTGTATGTGTGTGCGCGCGCGCGTTGTCAGCGTGTGTGTGTGTGTGTGTGTGTGTGCGTGCGCGTGCGTACGTGCGTGTGTGTGTGTGTGTGTGTGTGTGCGTGTGCGTGTGCGTGTGTGTGTTGTGTGCGTGCGTGTGTCCGTGTGTGTGTGTGTGTGTGCGTGTGTTGTGTGCGTGTGCGTGCGTGTGCGTGTGTGTGTGTGTGTGTGTGTGTGTGTGTGTGTGTGTGTGTGTGTGTGTGTGTGTGTGTGTGTGTGTGTGCGTGCGTGCGTGTGTGCGTGCGTGCGCGTGTTGTCTGCCTTTCTTGTCATCAGGAAATGAACTGTGTAAAATATCATCATTCATCATTTTGATTCCTGAATGATAACGTTTACGATGTATGTGTGCGTGTGTGTGTGCGCGCGCGCGCGTGTGTGCGTGTGTTTGTGTGCGTGTGCGTGTGTGCGTGCGTGTGTATTAGAGAGAGAGAGAGAGAGAGAGAGAGAGAGAGAGAGAGAGAGAGAGAGAGAGAGTAAATCACAAGATAGCCCCGTTACTCCCCCTTCACCTCCCTCCTCCTCCCCCCCTCCTCCTCCTCCTCCTCCTCCTCCTCCTCCTCCTCCTCCTCCTCCTCCTCCTCCTCCTCCTCCTCCTCCTCCTCCTTCTCCTCCTCCTCCTCCTTCTCCTCCTCCTCCTCCTTCCTCCTCCTCCTCCTCCTCCTCCTCATCATCATCATCATCATCATCATCCTCTTCCTCCTCCTCCTCCTCCTCCTTCACGTCTTCTTCTTCTTCTTCTGTTTCTTCTTCTTCATCATCTTCGCCTCCTCTTTTGCCTTTTTGGTTTCTCTCTTGCTCACATGCGGTTGAACTTGCCCACGCACTGGCGGCAGTTGGGACAGGTATGGATCACATCCTTGCAGCCGTCCAAACAGCACGGAATCAGACAGCAGCCCAGGTAAAGCCTGTGGCAACGCATCAATGGCATCAACAGCATCAACAGTCAACAATCAACAATCAACAATCAATCTCATAGCCAAAGCTCAAACCACAGCCCCAGATGATAGTCTGTTCCACGACGACAATGACGTCAATGTCAAGCACACAGCATCCACATCAACATCAATAATCAACAATCAGCATCAACGATAAATCTCGAAGCTCTGGTAAAGTCTGTTTCACGACACCGACATGAACATCAACATCAACATCAACATCAACAACCAATCTCGCAGCAAGGGATCCGACGACAGCCCTGATACAGTTCGTTCCATGACAATGACATCAGAATCAACATCAATATCAACATCAACATCAACAATCAGTCACTCAGCAAGGGATCAGACAACAGCCCAGATAAAGCCTGTGACAACGCATCAACGACATCAACATCAACATCAACAATCAGTCACTCAGCAAGGGATCAGACAGCATCCCAGATAAAGCCTGTGACAACGCATCAACGACATCAACATCAACATCAACATCAACAATCAGTCACTCAGCAATGGATCAGACACCAGCCCAGGTAAAGCGTGTGACAACACATCAACGACATCAACATCAACATCAACAATAACAACAATATCGCAGGAAAGAAAGATCAAACAACAGACCAGGTAAAGCCTGTTTCACGACAACGAAAATGTAACAATCAACATCAACAATCAATCTCGCAGCAAGGCATCAGACCACTGGCCCCCCCAAAAAAACAAAACACCACAAATAAATAAAGCATGTGAAACGACAATGACATCAACAGCATCAAAATCGACATCAACAACCAATCTCGCAGCATGGGATCAGACACCGGCTCAGCTAAGCCCCGTGACACGCCAATTACACCAACGTCAAATCAATCATCAACAATCAATTGCGCAGCATGGGATCAAAACAGCAGCCCCTGTAAAGCCTGCTTCACAACAATGACATCGACACCATCAACAATCAACGTTCAACATCCACAATCAACGTCAGCATCAACACTCACAAACATCAGCGATCAATGTCGCAGCGAGGGATCAGACAATAGCTCAGGTAAGCCCTGTGACACGTGAATAAGATTAAATCAACATCAATAATCAATCTCGCAGAAAAAAAGATCAGACAACAGCCCATGTAAAGCCTGCTTCACGACGATGAAATCAACCGAACGTCAACATCATCATCAACAATCAATCTCGCTAGCAAGGGATCAGACAGAAGCCCAAGTAATAAAGCCTTTTTCATGACAATGACATCAACGGCATCAACATCAACATCAACATCAACAATCAATCTCGCAGCAAGGGATCAGACAGCCGTCCAAGTAATAAAGCCTGTTTCACGACAATGACATCAACGGTAATGTTAATATCAACAGTCAACATCAACAATCAATGTCAGCATCAACAGTCAACATTTATCCATCAATCTCGCATCAGCAAGGGATCAGACATCAACTCCTAATAAGCCCAATAACATCAACAGCATCAACACCATTATCACCATCGATTCACTTCATTTAAGTCAAAATCAAAATCAACATCAATGTCAACACCAACGTTCTTGTCGTCAGTAGACGGGCTTAGTATATAGGGGAAGACGGGGTAAAAAGCGCATGGGCGGGTAAGAAGCCCACCCCAATTATCTCATGAAATGAAGCAAATTTCAGTCTCATTTTGCCCATGAGACGAGCGTTAATGTCTAGCATTCGTCTCATGGGCAAATTTGACTGAAATTTTCTTTATTTCATGAGATAATTGGGGTGGGCTTCTTACCCGCCCATGCGCTTTTTACTCCGTCTTCCCCTAGTAGGGCGGTGTCCTGCGTATGTGGATGTTAGCTCCGAACAGGCTAACTTGTCACGCGCCACACCAGTAAGCATACGTAGGGTTAAGCTAAGCATACGCCTGTGTGCGACCAGTTGGTTTAAACAAGATTTATTCAAATAAAGCACATACAGCAGCACATAATTTAAATAAGCAGAGCACAACAAGCTTAGAGCTTATACAAGGCACTCCAACAATTTTCAATTACATAGTATTGGCTGCCACAAGCATGGAAATAAACAGCACAACATCAATATTAGTGTACAATGGGAAGAAAAACAAATAAAACAATAACTTACCAACAAAAACATGAATCAAAACAACAGATTAGAAACGTATTATAATCACATACAACTCTCTAATCAAAATTTGCCTTTGGGTTGCAGGGGCAAGGCTGAGACGCGCACCGGTTGCAAACAGATGACATAAGCTAGAACACCAAGGCTACATCAAAATGTTGTTATGCTCTGCATGGTTGTGTGGGGGTTGTCTTAAGCCATGACAAGCTCCTAACATAACATCATCAGTCTAAAATCCTCCTAAGTCGGAGTGTGGCTGCCCACGTGGTGGGGTCATCAAAAACGGTCACACACGTGATGTTCTCACCCCTGGTTGGTGCATTTGTATCATAGTGTTCAAGTGTTCCGGCTGTTGGGGATGATTCCTGGAGTCTTTAAGCCAGGGTAAGACAACAACAACAACAACAATATTATTCTGATCGCTTCTCGGCCTTTTGGCTAAGACAGTGATTCAGGAACATAATTTTTTCTTTATTCGTTGGTTTGTTCAGCCCGTCGTACATGGCGAAAGCCGATACGCGACGTTAAGCTGAACTTCCATCCCAACAACAACAACAACAAGTGCACCGCCGAGCGGCTGCAAAGTCCCCTCGCAGCATCGCCGAGCTACTCCGAAATCGGAATGTGTCGGCTCTACACATACATAAAAATGCATCAAAACAGCACGTAACTACATAAAAACGCATGAAAACAGCACGTAACTGAATAGGTTTTTTTTATATATAGCCTTGGGGTTCGGACCCGTGATTTGAGCGCGCGCGATCATGCGCACACGCGCGCACAGAAAAATTCATGACAACTGTGTTATAGACCATTCATCAAGAAATGTTGTGAAAAAAACCGCATTGAAATACATGCAAAACTGCGCGAGATTTTAGCGATTATGTGTTTCGGGGTTTGAACCCCGTAACTGGCGCGACCTTGACCTTAATGTAAAACTAAATACATCAGTGGATAGCTTGCATCTTGGCAAACTAGTATACCAAATTTGATGATGATAGAC
>CM065697.1:27442191-27447191 GCA_017654935.2 Phymorhynchus buccinoides | reverse complement strand
TTTGCGTGTGTGCATATGTGTGAGTATGTGTGGTGTGTGCATGTGTGTGAGTGTGTGTGGAGGGTGTGGTGTGTGTGTGTGTGGGGTGTGTGCGTCGGGGGGGGGGGGGGGGCGTATGTGTGTGTGTGTGTGTGTGTGTGTGTGTGTGTGTGTGTTGTGTGTGTGTGTGTGTGTGTGTTGTGTGTGTGTGTGTGTGTGTGTGTGTGTGTGTGTGTGTGTGTGTGTGTGGTGTGTGTGTGTTGTGTGTGTGTGTGTGTGTGTGAGAGTGTGTGAGTGTGTCTCTGTGTCTGTGTCTGTGTCTGTGTCTGTGTTTGTTCTTTAGTTTTACGTCTGTTCACCCGCAAGTGATATATAGGGCTTTATATCAGTTTTCTTGTTGCCCTAACTAATGATCATTGTTGTTTTTCATTTGTGACTTTCAGAAATAAAAATGCTATTTAAACCAAGTGATATTAGACAAACAAAACAAAAAAAAGAAAACAAGGTATGTGTGTGACATTAATGAAGCCTACAGCAGATAGCTATTGAGGTGAGAGTGTGTGTGAGTGCGTGAATGGTAATAATAATGAATGAATGAAAAATGGTGTTTTACGTCCTCTCGGTCATAGACACATATGGGACATTTGTAAATACAAAGATGGTGGGAACAATAATGGAGGCAATGCCCAGAGGCAGTGCAACACCAGTAAAGTCCCGAGTTTTTAACAATATAGATATGTGCAGCGGTAACCACGCCTCGGATAAACCTCATCGGCTATGGCACCGCCACAATAATAGTATTATTTTGTCGAAAGTTGGTAATAATAATAATAACAAGGGCGTCGCCGAGCGGCAGACATGTCCGTCACCAGCAATGCCACGCACTTGCGACACCCCGTAGAGTGTCACATCCTGACACAAAATTGGAAGGGATTCTGTCTTCTAGTTCACGAGATACAGCTTGAAGAAGAAACATATAGCGCAAAGAAGGAAATTTCGGTTTTCAAGGTCACACTTCAAGGTCAAGTTCAGCATGGTGATAATTTATGCTCGGATGTTTTCTACTCTAGGGTATACAGTACCACACACAATCTGAAGCGCTTCTGTCAAGTACCAATGTGGAAAATATGGCTTAAAACCCAATGTGTAGACCCCTACCACTTTCAAGGCCTACTGATCGCCCGGACCGTGACCTTGACCTTGATACGTATGCCACCATCAGAACGGGCATAAGCCAAAGTACCTTCATGCCAAATTTGAAGACACTAACACTAACGGTGTGGGAGTTATGGCCCCTGAAAGAGTTTCGGTTTTCAAGGTCGTACGCCAAGGTCAAGGTCAGGACGGCAAAATGGTTTGCGCGGATGCCTTCCTCTCATGGTGACACACCAGCACACAAAATTTGACGCGATTCGGTCAAGCGGTTCGGGAGATATCCTTGGGACAGACAGAAAACCAAACAAAACAAACAAACAAAAAAAACAAAAAAACAAAAAAAATACAAACCAGCCCATGTAAAATCCGATCACCTATGGTGACGGACAAATACAAACCAGACGACCACAGAGTTCGGTCACCGTAGAGGTGACGGACAAAAACAAAAAAACAAAAATACAAACCAGACGATAGCAAAGTCCGATCACCTATGGTGAATGACAATTATGCTACGAGGTGTCGCAAGTGCCTGGCATTGCTGGTGACGGAAATGTCTGCCGCTCGGCGACGCCCTTGTTTGTTTGTTTGTTTGTTGTTCTTTTCTGTCTGTCCCAAGGATGTTAATAAAAAGAGTTGGGTTGTTTTTTTACCTACTACAAAGATTAATAAAGAGAGAGAGAGAGAGAGAGGAGAGAGAGAGAGAGAGAGAGAGAGAGAGAGAGGACTGAGAGAGATGAGGGAGAGAGAGAGAGGAGAGAGAGAGAGAGAGAGAGAGAGAGAGAGAGAGAGAGAGAGAGAGTAGTGAGACGGGGAAGAGAGAGAGAGAGATCTTCTGTCCGGGTTTCCTCTGAGGTGTGTGTGTGTGGGAGAGGGAGCAGGGAGGAGATTGTGCGAGAGCTCCGAGGAGTTTAGAGAGAGTCTGTCTGAGAGAGAGAGAGAGAGAGATAAAACGGGGAACGGGACGTTCTGTGTGTGGCCTTACGGTTGCTTTGATCTTCTGTCCGGCTTCTCTGTCTGGGTGTGTGTGTCTGGTGGGGGGGGGGGGGGGGTGCACGCGCTCTCTGTGTATGTTTGTCTGTCTGTGTCTCTCTCGTGCTTTCTGTCTCTGTCCCCCCCCCTCTCTATCTCTGTCTTTGTAGAGCCTATGTCTCTCTGTCTGTCTGTCTCTGTCTCTCTCTGTCTGTCTCTCTCTCTCTCTCTCTGTCTGTCTCTACCTCTGTCTTTGTCTATCTATCTGTATGTGTCTCATGTCTCTGTATGTCTCTCTGTGTGTCTCTCTGTGTCTGTCTGTCTGTCTCTCTCTCTCTCTCTCTCTCTCTCTCTCTCTCTCTCTCTCTCTCTCTCTCTCTCCTCTCTCTCTCTCTCTCTCATTTTCATTCATCCACATCCTGACACAACATTTGAAAAGCCTATGTCTTGTAGTTCACGAGATACAGCTTGGACAATAATATATAGCGCAAAGAAGGAAATTTCGGTTTTCAAGGTCACACTCTCTCCCTCTCTCTCTCTCTCTCTCTCTCTCTCTCGCTCTCTCTCTCTCTCTCTCTCTCTCTCTCTCTCTCTCTCTCTCTCTCTCTCTCTCTCTCTCTCTCTCTGTCTGTCTGTCTGCCTCTGTGCCTGCTCCAGGGCGGAGGACGTTAAACAAATTTTAATTCATCCAACTGGAACAGTAGTTGTCCTCTTTGCTCTCTGTCTATGTCTGTCTGTCTGTCTCTCTTTGTGTGTGTCTTTGTCTGTCTGTTTGTCTGTCTGTCTGTCTGTCTGTCTCTCTCCCCCCCCCCCCCCCTCTTTCTCTCTCTGGAGGACGTTAAACAAATTTTCATTCATCCACATCCTGACACAACATTTGAAGAGCTTATGTCTTGTAGTTCACGAGATACAGCTTGGACAAATAATATATAGCGCAAAGAAGGAAATTTCGGTTTTCAAGGTCACACTTCAAGGTCAAGGTCAGCATGGCGATAATTTTTGCTCGGATGTTTTCTACTCTAGGGTATACAGTGCCAGACACAATATGAAGTGCTTCTGTTAAGTACACATGTGGAAAATATGGCTGAAAACCCAATTTATAGACCCCTACCACTTTCAAGGCCTATGATCTCCCGGACCGTGACCTTGATCTTGATCGGTATGCCACCATCAGAACGGGCATACGCCAAAGTACCTGCGTGCCACATTTGAAGACTCTAACACCAACGGTGTGGGAGTTATGGCCCCTTAAAGATTTTCGGTTTTCAAGGTCGTACGCCAAGGTCAAGGTCACGACGGCAAAATGGTTTGCGCGGATGCCTTCCTCTCATAGTGACACACCAGCACACAAAAGTTGACGCGATTCGATCAACCCGTTCGAAAGATATCCTTGGGACAGACAGAAGAGAGAGAAAAAAATGACCCTCCGATTTTCAGGCTCCAGCGATCTTTTTGACCTTGACCTTGACCTTGATCGGTATGCCATCATCAGAACGGGCATAAGCCAAACCACCTTCATGCCAAGTGTCAACATCCTATGTCGATCGGTGCCCGAGATATGGCTAAAAGATTTTCAGTTTTCAAGGTCGTACGTCAAGGTCAAGGTCACGACGGCAAAATGGTTTGCGCCGATCTCTACCTATGAAGGAGGCACACCTTCACACAACATTTGACGCGATTCGGTCAAGCGGTTTTGGAGATATCCTTGGGACAGACAGAAAAGAAAAAATAATAATAATACAAACCAGCCCATCGCAATGTCCGTTCACCTTCGGTGACGGACAATGAGGAACATTTATATAGCGCCCATCCTACTATGTAGGCTACAGGGCGCTTTGCACAAAATTGAAATGGAATAAAAACATGAAACAAAAATCCAATAACATCAGCAGACAAAACAATACACATATCAATCAGCAACAACAACTGCTGTGACGACTACTACTACTACTACTACTACTACTACTACTACTACTACTACTACTACTACTACTACTACTACTACTACTACTACTTATAATAGGCCTTATATTATGCATTGTCACACAATTCATAAGCATGAAATAACTGCATAATATTCACAAGACCATACACACAAAAACAACACACACATACACACAAAAACACACACACACACACACAACACACACACACACACACACACACACACACCACACAACACACACACACACACACACACACACACACACACAGTGCGCACGCACGCACACACGTGCGCACGCACGCACACACACACACACACACACACACCACACACACACACACACACACACACACACACACACACACACACACACACACACACACACACACACACACACACACACACACACACACACACACACACACCATGCATATATACACTCATATAGATGGTAGTGTTATTTATGTGTGTTTTCCCTACACATCTATTCATACAAATCTAACTGAGTGCATATACAAATTACATTAGCAGATATATATGAGGGAGGTGTGTGTGTGTGGGGGGGGGGGGGGGGGGGTCATACAGTAAAATTTCAAACTGACTTACATAACACGAATAGCTAAACAAGTGTGTCTTAATTTCTAAATGGCTAACAACAAAAAGATAATAACACAATTTAAACCAACAATTAATTAGTAACGCAAACAAAAAATACCAACAGGACTTATGTGCAGGATTTCTGAGAAAAAAACTTTTAAGGATATTAAAGTTGTTGTGTCTGTGTCTGTCTGTCTATCTGTCTGTCTGTCTGTCTGCCTGCCTGCCTGTCTGCCCGCGTCTTGCCTGTGTCAGTTAGGTTCATACATTATTTCATGTTGTCCTCACTCGTCGGTGTTATTTGAATAAATAATGATAATACCGGAGGCTTCTCTGTTTCACACTATCGATCAGA
>CM065697.1:27422191-27429691 GCA_017654935.2 Phymorhynchus buccinoides | reverse complement strand
AAACAGCCAGTGGCAATCTCTCACGTGCAAGCGATGGGGACAGATACAGTGGAAGCTGAAGTTTCATGTTGCTGCCATGACGAAAACGTTTGTTGTTTGTAGCAAGTGCTGAGTTTTAATGTGTGTGTGTGTGTGTGTGTGTGTGTGTGTGTGTGTGTGTGTGTGTGTGTGTGTGTGTGTGTGTGTGTTTGTGTGTGCGTGCGTGTGCGTGCGTGCGTGCGTGCGTGCGTGTGTGCATGCGTGTGTGTCAAGTCAAGTCAAGTCAAGTCAAAATGATCTTTAATGACGATAAAAGAGTAAGCTACAAGCTTTTGTGTGTGTGTGTGTGTGTGTGGGTGGGTGGGTGGGTGGGTGTGTGTGTCATTTAACGTCTGTGCACACGCGAAAGTGTGTGCATATGTGTGCGTATGTGTCGTGTTTGCGCGCGCGCGCGCCTCTGTGTGTTTCATTTAACGTATGTTCACACGCGAATGTGTGTGCATGTGTGTGCGTATGTGTCGTGCTTGCGCGCGCGCGTGTGTGTGTGTATTCCCAGTTTTATTAATATCAGTAAAAACAGGGGTACTGAAGAGTTGGACCAAAGACATGAACATTTCTTTTGCCAGTGTCTGTCTGGCTGTCTGGCTCTCTGAGTTTATCTCTGCCTTTATGTCTGTCTCTATGCGTATCTGTCTGTCTGTCTGAATTGTTTTGTTGCTATTGTTTGTTTACTTCTCTTTCTTTCTTTCTTTCTTTTTCACACGTTGCAGCTGGTTTGTGCACTGGATGCATTTTTTTTTAACTTTATATTATTGGGTGTTTGATTATGTGCAGGGTGGTAGGCCTATATCTTTGTATCTACAGTTTAGCATTTTTATAATATATGCTTTATAATTATATGTCTTTTATTTGTTTTAAAGTGTAAAAATCGCAGTCGTTGCCACTTGCAATTTCTCTTATCAATTTGTGTTTGTATTGTATTTGTATTTGTATGCAAGTGGTTTTCCACAGTAAGGTGGGTATGGTCATCTGTTGTCGTCAAAACCATGTTTATTTTGCTATTTGCGTTTGTCACAATATATTTGACCGCTAAATTTGGGTGGGGTTATATCTAAATAAGAAAGATAATTAAACAGTGTCGTTTAAATCGACATCTCTCTCTCTCTCTCTCTCTCTCTCTCTCTCTCTCTCTCTCTCTCTCTCTCTCTCTCTCTCTCTCTCTCTCTCTCTCTCTCTCTCTCTCTCTCTCTCTCTCTCTCTCTCTCTCTCCTCTCTCTCATCTCTCTCTCTCTCTCTCTCTCTCTCTCTCTCTCTCTCTCTCTCTCTCTCTCTCTCTCTCTCTCTCTCTCTCTCTCTCTCTCTCTCTCTCTCTCTCTCTCTCTCTCTCTCTCTCTCTCTCTCTCTCTCTCTCCCTCACATACACACACACGCGCGGGCGCAGTTGTTCTTATTTCGCTTTGTTTCGCCGTGTCTGAGCACAAAGTCTCAAACAAACAAAAAAACGTAGATTGGTGTAAGGAAACATAAACAGGAAAACGCTGATATAAACTATGCCATTCTGTGTGTTGTCTTATTTTTAGATAAAGCCCCTGTAGGAAATGGTTCATTGCTTAACCCTTTCACCGCCAATGTCGCATTTCAGCACCACAGTGATATAACACCTATGTCACTAAAAGGCATCAAATTGGGGTCAATTATCCAAATACCCTATTGTCTTAGTTGTGGGAAGTAAGGATAGACATATATGTTGCGTAAGAATCCCCAATACTGCAGACAGATTTTGTTCTCTACCCAAGTGAATTTAATGGAAATGTTTGGCTGAAATATGGCTGGCGGTGAAAGGGTTAACATTAGCCTATGCGAAAACCCGACCCCTCTTTTTTTTCAACCGACTTGTCTGGCTGTCTTTTTCGACCTTTGTTTGTTTCTTTGTTGTTTGTTTTTTGTTCATCTTCGTTTTCCTTTTCCATTCTATATTTTCTTCGTTATTTATTCCAGTCTTCTCCCCCCCCCCCCCCCCCCCCTGCTTAACCCTTTCACCGCCAGCCATATTTCAGCAAAGAATGTCCATTAAATTTACCTGGATAGAGAACAAAAACCATCTGCAGTATTGGGGATTCTGGTGTGACATATGTAAAATAATGTCTATCCTTACTTCCCAAAACTAAGACAATAGGGTCTTTGGATAATAGACCCCAATTTGATGCCTTTTAGTGACATAGGTGTTAAATCACTGTGGTGCTAAAATGTGACTTTGGCGGTGAAAGGGTTAAATTCATTATTCAGGCCGTGTTCATTTGTATTAGGTACTTTATAGTCACAGAGGCGTCTCTGTCAAATTTGGGTTGCTCCCACCTGGAGAGCGTGTCGCAGCCAGAGGCGCGCCACCCAATTTTTTTTTCACATGCGATTTTTGTGTGACTGATGAGGAAGGAAAAGGGGGGGGGGGGGTAAATTTTGACCACATGACAACTTTTTCGTTGCCACTGGGATTAACGTGTGCTGAGTGCATGGGCACACGGAACCTCGGTTTATCGTCTCATCCGATATACTCCACGTTCAGACCGTAAGGCCCAGTGCAAAGTGAGGAAAAATCCCCTGTGCCCAGGTTCGAACTCGGGTTTACTTGACACAAGGCGAACGCGTTACCTCTGTGCCACTCCACATTTGTAGACATTTTATTTATTTATTAACTTACTTACTTACTTACTTACTTAGGGGAAGACGGGGTAAAAAGCGCATGGGCGGGTAAGAAGCCCACCCCAATTATCTCATGAAATAAAGAAAATTTCAGTCAAATTTGCCCATGAGACGAATGCTAGACATTAACGCTCGTCTCATGGGCAAAATGAGACTGAAATTTGCTTCATTTCATGAGATAATTGGGGTGTGCTTCTTACCCGCCCATGCGCTTTTTACCCCGTCTTCCCCTATTCATTGATTGATTGATTTTGTCTGAAAGTAACAGGTTCATAGTTGGTTTAGAAAGTGAACATGACACACACCATGCACATAGTGGCCTTAATACGTCTGGGTTTTTATATATATATATATTTCGTATTCACATTACATAAATCACCGATTTCCATCCTCGCAAAAGGGTCTACACACACTACTTTTCCCTAATGGGAGGGCGGAATTCAGTCGAATATACCATGCAGCCTACAATCGAAAATACGGTGCAGCCTACAGTCGAATCTACAATGCAGTCTACAGTCGAATATACCATGCAGCTTATAGTCGATTATACGGTGCAGCCTACAGTCGAATATACAATGCAGCCTACAGTCGACTGTAGGCTGCATTGTATATTCGACTGTAAATTCGACTGTAGGCTGCATTGTATATTCGACTGTAAATTCGACTGTAGGCTGCATTGTATATTCGACTGTAGGCTGCATGGTATATTCGACTGTAAATTCGACTGTAGGCTGCATTGTAGATTCGACTGTAAATTCGAATGTAGGCTGCATTGTAGATTCGACCCCCTTTCCCCTACATAATTTGTTCGTCTATGCATGGATGTATACTTGCGTGCACGTTCTGCTTTTAATTTTATACAAGTAGACCTTTTCGTTTCATCTAAAAAATGTAAATATTCTAAATATGCATTTTTAGCGTTCAGGATAGCTGGCCAGAAAACAAAGCGTCGCTTAGGAACGCAGAACATTTATTATTTCCATGAAAACAAATAAATCAGCATCGATAAGACCCATTCCTACGTGCTAGTGCTAAGTCTATTTTAAAACAATTGGACATTCACTTGTAGCATTTTTCTTTATACATGTAGATTTAGATTAATTAAAAAAGTTAGGCCTACTCGTTGAGTATAGTTTTCTCAATTCAATTATCTTCCATTGTCTGGTCCATCATAGTCTGGATAATGTCTTTACATAAACACATAAAACAATGCATGTTAGCTCACACAAAAAAGGTTCATCGTGTTGCCTACAAGTTACAAATTGCATTTAGCACCAACATCCTGAGTAAAATGTTTTCCAACCAGATAGAAAATAGCAAACCATTTGTGGTATTTGACCTGAAAACTGAATGTACCAAATACTTTGGTGCGATCATTTGCCATTTCTTACTGTAATCAGGGATGTATAGTAGTCTACTGTACAAAGACTGTATAGGGGAAGATAAGCATCCGGTCTCTTTCCCCTATATGAGTAGTGAGGACAGAAACACTGGTTATATCCCTTTTAAACAGGACACATTTTACACGTCGATAGGCCAGTTGAATTCTCCGTTCAAGTTCCAGTCTGAGATTTTGGATAGCCTCCACTGTGAAAAGTGTACTGTCCGCACTAACGATAACTCTATCAGCCCGGTTCGCCGAGCTCTTAAGTAGTCCATCTTACCCTTTTAGAATATATTTGCTGTAATGAAACATTTGAAAGGAAAGGTTCAAACGTTGCAGTTCAGTCATGTTCCAAGAGCATAGCTTTCACTGACACGACCTATTTTCATCACTACCCTGTACAGCGATTGGTCAATGTTGGGCCAATAAATATCATCCCGCGCACGCGCCTTTTCACTCACATTCGCATAACCCCCTTTGTAATAGCGTCCATTGAAGTTGGCATTGCGAACACACGTGGTAAACCACCACCCACAGTAGAAAATCTTCGCGCAATTTTCTCGCATTCCTGGCGGCAAATCTTTCGCATCCTTCGTCAGAAAAGGTCCTGCGTGAATACGAAGTCCGCTCCCCCCAAAACCCGTATAGGCGAAATAATCCTCAGGCACATGCATTTCATACCGCTCCTTCTCACTGCGGATGTAAAAATACCTACTCTCCGCGAAATAGTACCTAGAAACACCCTCCTTGCTCGGTGCAGACACTCTCTTGGGCCAAGACCACATGTCGATTTTCAGACGGTAGAACCCTTGAGTGGTGATCTGGTGAATCACTTCATTCCCGATCCAGAATTCGCCGCGAAGGTCCCCGAAACCTCGCTTATAGTCGACCCAGCTTCGGTAGAAGTTTTCCGAACCGTCCCGCCTTCGTTGGATGAGTGTCCAGGCATCTCCTCCTTCTCGACCGCTACTAGGGTGGAATTCGCACAGCACCACCACGCTTCGTGACGCGGCGGAGGGCTTGATGACGTAGGTGCCATTGGTGACGTAGCCCAGGTCTTTGATGTCGTCACAGTCTGCGAACAGAAGGAAGAAATAAAAGAGGCGCGTTCACGTCTTGGTGGCGTACGTTTATAATGATGATGATGATAATTACTATGATGACGATGTGGTGTAAGGAAGAGGTCACGTTGATGATGATGACGACGATGATGATGACGATGATGATGATGATGATGATGATGATGATGATGATGATGATAATGATGACGATGTGGCGTAAGGAAGAGGTTGATGATGATGACGACAACGATGATGATGATGATGATTATTATTATTATTATTATTATTATTATTATGACGATGTGGTGAAAGGAAGAGGATGATGATGACGACGAAGATGATGATGATGATGATGATGATGATGATAATTATGATGACGATGTGGTGTAAGGAAGAGGTTGATGATGATCACGACGATGATGATGCTGAAGATGATGATGATAATAATTATGATTACGATGTGACGTAAGGAAAAGGTTGATGATGATGTGATGCAACTGATTTGGCGAGTAGACAAGACTTGAAAGGGGTGCAGTATACTATTTTACTGTCAATTTTATCGGGGCTTTCCTGGTATTGCAGTGCCTCCAGGGTCGTCCCACCATCTATATATACTTACCTATGTCCCATGTGTAGGCCAACTGTTCCAGGTCAGAGGACATTAAACGGACTTTCACATAGAGGACGTAGTTAGGAGTTTGGGAGTCAGTGTGCTCTCTCTCTCTCTCTCTCTCTCTCTCTCTCTCTCTCTCTCTCTCTCTCTCTCTCTCTCTCTCTCTCTCCCCCCCCCTCTCTCTCTCTCTCTCACACACACACACACACACACACACACACACACACACACACACACACACACACACACACACACACACACACACACACACACACACACACGACCACCACGACCACGACCACAACCACAACACACCATAACACACATACACACCACGACCATTTCCCAGTATTATAACAACTATATCGCACATCCACACTAACGAATATTCTTCCGTAAACCAAACCAACCAAGCAATAATCAAACGTAATGTGTTTTTCAGACCTGGCTGACAGATCAACCAAACAGACAACAGACAGACAACAACAAAACACAGTACGGCTTTTTTCCCCCACATTAGCCAATTTGGTCGATAGAAAAATCCACACTAACGAATATTCTTCCGTAAACCAAACCAACCAAGCAACTATCAAAAAACGTTGTGTGTTTTCCAGACCTGTAGATCAGCCAAGCAGACAAACAACAACAAAATACAATACGGCTTTGTTGCACACTAGCCAATTTGGTCGATAGAAAGAGGTTGATACTTTCCACTCGCTAGGCCTAAACACGGTTCAGTAGATGTTCTGTAAAAAAAAACCACAAAAAAACAATCCCACCGACGACTTGTTTCTCCGGGCTGTTTGTTTGTTGACGTGCCCTGGCTAAAAAAAAAAAACAATTCCAGGGGTCATCCCAACGGCCGAAGCACTTGAACACTATGGTACAAAACGCATCAGCTAGGGATGAGAACATCATACTACTCGTGGCGGTACCATAGCCGATGAGGTTTAACCGAGCCGTGGTTACTGCTACACATATTTGCATTGTTAAAAAAAATCGGGACTTTACTGGTGTTGCACTGCCTCTGGGCATTGCCTCCAGTATTGTTCCCACCTTCTTTGTATTTACAAATGTCCCATATGTGTCTATGACCGAGAGGACGTAAAACACCATTTTTCATTCATGAAAACATTACGAATGTGACCGGTGTTTTTTTTTATAAATTTGTATTACCCCGTCACATGGGCAGCCACACTCCGTGTTAGGTTTGAGCTTATCTTGTATGTCAGTCTGTTGTTATTCACTACAGGATATCCAGATAGCAGAGGAAGCAGCTGCTGTTATGGAGAACCGGGCTAAAATTTGCTTAGGCCTGTAGTGGATACGCATTGCCCAAGGTACATCCCCACTCTGAGTACAGGGGGATTTTTCCTCTCACTTTGCACTAGGCCTTGCGGTCTGAACGTGGAGTCTTTCGGATGAGACGATAAACCGAGGTCCCGTGTGCCCATGCACTTAGCACACGTTAAACCCAGTGGCAACGAAACAGTTGTCATTTGGTCAAAATTTACCCCCCCCCCCCCCCCTTCCTTCCTCATCAGTCACACAAAAATCGCATGCAAAAAAACAAAATTGGGTGGTGCGCCTCTGGCTGCGACGTTCTTTCCAGATGGGAGCAACCCGAATTTCATAGAGACGCCTCTGTGACTGTAATGTACTTAACCTAACCTAACCACTCTCTCGGCCTAAGGAACTTTAGGACGGCTGGTGTTGAAGAAGGTCCACAAAATCAGTAGTTTATATTATAGGGCCTACAGTTA
>CM065697.1:27392191-27417191 GCA_017654935.2 Phymorhynchus buccinoides | reverse complement strand
GATCGAAGGAGTGGGGGGAGGAGGCTTAATCCTTTCTGGTCCATCAGCACGCGTTCTTTGCCGAGGCTGCCTTTGCCCACAGTGTCGCCAGAAGGTCTCTCTGAAGACGCCGACAGTTCGACATGATTGTCAATGACCTCGTCCTCTTGCACGAAGCTCCTGCCCTTCCCCCTAGCCCTTTCTCCTCCTTCTTTTCTTCTCCCCTTCCTTCTCCGTTGACGACCACTGCTAACTCTGTCACATGGACAGGCCGGGGTATTGACGATCTTCTTCACGAGCAGGTTGACGCTGTTGGTGAGCTGAACCAGGAGGTTCTTGCTGTCCTCGTGGCGGCTCCGCAAGTCGAGGACGTCCTTCCTGAGGCTGTCCGCGTCCACGGCGTGTCTCTGGAGCTCCAGAAGCACCAGGTCCAAGGAGTTCTGGAGGCTGGAGACGCCGGAGGAGGAGGAGGAGGAGGAACTAGAGAGGCGAAAGTCGTTGCCTTGCTGCAGGTTTACGTGGTGGATATTGTTGTTGCACTTGGAGGAACCCAGGTTCGTCCATAGAGAGTTTTGAATCGTCGGCTGGGCTTGACTGAAGTGAGTCAGGTAAGCTAGGATACACATATTGAAAACGTGGGCGGATGGGTGTCCCATTTTGAGACCGATTACAGCTACACTATTGTACCTTCGTCGCATCAAAATGTCTCCCTCGATATTTTCTTTTGTTGCTAAGACTTGTGTACTCAAAACTTGCCCGTACCCCGTTCAAATGTTCTAGGTTTCTTTGACAATGTGCGTATTTGCAATATCCAAATAGCGTCTAAGCTTAAACCGGTTCATTTCCAGTCACCGGGTACTGAAAAGCTGTCTCAGTTCAGAAACTTAAAAAAGTACATCATTTTTAAAGTCCCTAGAATCGTTACATCGATATGATCAAAAAGGTCAAAATCAAGTCAGTTGTATACCTAGCTAATGAAACATTTCATATCTGCGAGAAAATAATCCGATATTTGCTGGTTTCCACAGTCAACGATCTAAACTTTTGGTTCTTGCTTTTGTCGTGTTGTTATTGTTTTGCTATATTCTTAACAGAATTAACAAAACAATACACCTTAAATAACGTACATTTTATAATAATAATAATAATAATAACGAGAAAATATTTCTTTGCATTACCATAATTATAGTGGGCTATGGACGAACGCATTAATTCAACATAGAAATGGTTCGTCTTCGCATATTTACACGATGTAATTGTTGCCACAGGTGCGTTGTTTTGGTGTCCCACTATTCGGCCAAGAATAGTTTGTTTCGTCGGAATTCCACGCTAGATATTTTTGTTCAATCCAGGCAAAGGCCGTGTTTTTTTGCAAATCGTCTTCTGAGCTTCCGGTTTGCATTGGAATCTGTCATGTGCTGGCAATAGATCATGTAGTGCGGTCTTGGTGTGGGCACCTTCTTTGACGTTGACGTTCACGTCCTTGCGACGTCTCCCTGAAATAGAAACGTCGTGTTGAAGATGCGCATTATATTGGATACACTTGCTCAAAAGGGACAGCCACACGTCCACTAAAATCGCACGACTGTACGATACGATTCGATCACGAGGCCTCGATGCGCCAATCATAATTATTATTCTGTTCTTTGAGATCGCGTGTTCGAATCGCATCGTACAGCCGTGCGATTTTAGTGAACGTGTGGCTGGCCCTTTAGACTAATCCATGTCTTGTGTATTTTGTGTTATTTGTAGTGGCAGCAGTGTGTTTACGCATAGGCCTATAATAATTAATGTGTGTGTCTGTATGTGTGTGGTTACGCATAGGCCTATCATAATTAATGTGTGTGTCTGTATGTGTGTGGTTACGCATAGGCCTATGATAATCAATGTGTGTGTCTGTATGTGTGTGGTTACGCATAGGCCTATAATAATTCAAATGTATCTGTATGTGTGTATATATCTTGGGGATTGGTGCTTGCTTGTGTGCGGATGAAGATCATCTTTAAAATGCATTTGATTTCATTCTGTCTGTCTCTCTCTCTCTCTCTCTCTCTCTCTCTCTCTCTCTCTCTCTCTCTCTCTCTGCATCTCTCTCTCTCTCTCTCTCTCTCCCCCTCTCTCTCTCTCTCTCTCTCTCTCTCTCTCTCTCTCTCTCTCTCTCTCTGGTTTCCTTGTCGCGGAATATATTATGGACTTTTGGATTCGGTTAATGATTTTGATTTCTGTCCATCCCCTTGCTTTCGTGGCTTTGTAAAGCTAAAAGAAATAAATCATTTTGTCATTGTCATTCTCTCTCTCTCTCTCTCTCTCTCTCTCTCTCTCTCTCTCTCTCTCTCTCTCTCTCTCTCTCTCTCTCTCTCTCTCTCTCTCTCTCTCTCTCTCTCGGGGGATACATAGACAGAATGGGTTTTTTTTAAAAAGAGTCTGAGCTGTACATATAAAATCCTGATAAATGTGTCAGGGCCGGCCTTTGAAGTTCACTCACATTCATGTTACGCTTTATAGTAGCCTACTGTAGGCCTACTAGCAGTAGAGATAACCACAGCTGCTGACGGGACTATACTAGACTAACTATAAAACAAACTAACTGTACTAGCAGAGACACAGCTGATAGTAAGCTGGGTAACCATATCGTTTACTATTAAACCTCTCTTTTTAGAAAGGGGTGTGCTACGGTTCCGAGTGGGAGGTCTTTTCGGGAGGGCGGAATTCAATCGAATCTACCATGCAGCCTGCAATCGAATATAAGGTGCAGCCTACAGTCGAATCTACAATGCAGTCTACAGTCGAATATACCATGCAGCCTAGTCGAATATACGGTGCAGCACTACAGTCGAATCTACACGGCTGCACTGTACATATATGTAAATTCGACCGTAGACTGCATTGTATATTCGACTGTAGGCTGCATTGTAATTCGACTGTAGGTTGCATGGTATATTCGACTGTAGGCTGCATGGTATATTCGACTGTAGGCTGCATTGTATATTCGACCGTAGGCGGCACTGCACATTCGACTGTAGGCTGCATGGTATTTTCGACTATAGGCTGCAATGTATAATCCGCCATGTATTTTCGACTGTAGGCTGCATTGTAGATTCGATTGAATTCCTGTCACCCATCAGTTCTTCTTCTTCTTCTTCCAATCTAACTTTGTATGTGATGGGGATTCAGGGCGGGGGAAGGGGGTAGGTGGGGCAGGGGGTAGGTATGCGTTTCTACTTTTCTGGGCTTTTTGGGAAAGTAAGCCTTGTAGAGGTAATGGGGGAGGGCCTAAGACTATGCCGACTTCTAAAGACAGATTATTTATATAATGTCAACTCTCTCTCTCTCTCTTTCTCTCTCTCTCTCTCTCTCTCTCTTTAAGTGAATTTGTGTGTGTGTTACAGACTGTGTGATCAACTTTGAAAAAAGTGCGTGCGCGTGCGTGTGCGTGCGTGCGCACGTGCGTGCGCTATTTACTTAATAGTGAGACCATGTTATGAAGTAAGTAGTAATTTGCGACAAGAAAGCGAACCTGTAGCCTATAGGCTTGGCTGACTGGCTGCAGCAAACAAAGTGTTCCATAGTCCTCAGAGCACCAATTACAGACTTGATTATGATCAACTTTGAAAAAAGAAATAACATAGCAGTTCCTAACGCACACTGCACCAATTATTGACTTGATTATGATCAACTTTGGAGAAAAAACCCATAGCCGTTCCTAATAACCAAATACGCAATAAGCATTTATCTTTTATTTTTTGAAAATAACCCAAATGGAACGTTTCCATAATTCAGGCGAGAAAACTTACCCCAGTCGACCAAGCAAATCTGCTATTTATGAAGGAAAGCGCTTCGAAAGGTGGTTGATTTCCCCCCTCATTGTTTCTATCTAACCTTTTGCTTCCAAATGTGTATTCGCTACGTAAAGGTATGGTCCTATGGCTCCTCTCCACCTGCGTGCGCATCCAACGGAAGTGTCGCCATCTTAGTCAGATTTGTGTGTAAACAGCATCGATCTGGCATTTTTCAAACAAAGTTACTGACTAAGATGGCGGTCTCCCATAATATGGCACGCTCCGTGTGGCCGGATATGACGACACGTGGGTACCAGCCATAGCAGATCATAGTATCGTCACGCGTCTTTCATAAAACCCAGCATAACAGACCCCTGTTCGGGGATTACCGCGTATGCCAGTCCGTCGTTTCCGATCATGACATTCAAATAGCAGCTAGAGGAGGCAGCGGCTACTCTGGACAAATTGACTATAATTTCTTTAACAGTGGAGGTGCCTTGCCCAGGGTACATCCCCGGCAGTCTCTCAGCCAAAAGAACCGGAGGACAGATATATGGCGTTGGGGTAGGAATGGACTAAGAGCCAATGTAAATTTAAAAAAACTCCTAGTACAGCTTCAGACCCTTCACAAAATACCAAACTGTACCACGATTTTCCATTACTGTTGAACATAATCTATTGCACAGTTCTCGTGGCATCATCAGGCCTTGTTACTGGCTCGTTAATGTCACCCAAATTTGAGCCAAGGGTAACATTTCAGAGTCATAGTCTTTCACAAAGTACCAAGCTATGTCATGATGTTCCACAGAGTCGTAGTCTTTCACAAAGTACCAAGCTATGCCATGATGTTCCACAGAGTCATAGTCTTTCACAAAGTACCAAGCTATGCCATGATGTTCCACAGAGTCGTAGTCTTTCACAAAGTACCAAGCTGTGTCATGATATATGTTCCACAGAGTCGTAGTCTTTCACAAAGTACCAAGCTATGCCATGATATTCCACAGAGTCGTAGTCTTTCACAAAGTACCAAGCTGTGTCATGATATATGTTCCACAGAGTCGTAGTCTTTCACAAAGTACCAAGCTGTGTCATGATATATGTTCCACAGAGTCGTAGTCTTTCACAAAGTACCAAGCTGTGTCATGATATATTTTCCACAGAGTCGTAGTCTTTCACAAAGTACCAAGCTGTGTCATGATATATTTTCCACAGAGTCGTAGTCTTTCACAAAGTACCAAGCTGTGTCTTGATATATTTTCCACAGAGTCGTAGACCCCAACAAGAACGATGCCAGAGAGCAGTGCCCTTTTTATGTTTGTAGTTGTGGGGTCTCACGCGGCAAAGCTATGCACAAAAAGGGCCTTTCCCTCCGTTTGGTGTTTAACGCTTTTCTTCTCCGCCTTATCTTGCAAGAGAAAACAGTAGAACTTGAAACCAAGGCAGAGTGTAGTTGTGATGTTTTTTCAAACGTCCGTGTGTGTGTGTGTGTGTGTGTGTGTGTGTGTGTGTGTGTGTGTGTGCGAGTGAGTGTGTGCGTGTATGTGTGTTTGTATGTGCATGTGTGCGTGTCTGTGTGACTGTGCTTGTTTGAGTTAAAAGGGTTGAATTTTTTTCAGAAAGGAAAAGCGACCATACTCATGAACCCTTTCCCGCCAGCCGTATTTCAGCCAAAACTTTACATCAAATATACCTGGGTAGAGAACAAAATCCATCTGCAGTATTGGGGATTCTTCTGTGACGTATATAAAATAAGGTCTATCCTTACTTCCCAAAACTAAGACAATAGGGTCTTTGGACAATAGACCCCAATTTGATGCCTTTTAGTGACATAGGTGTTAAATCACTGTGGTGCTGAAATGCGACTTTGGCGGTGAAAGGGTTAAACAGGGCCGGAAAATGAATGGTTATGTAAAACATATATTTCACAGCTAGCTCTGACTACAAGTTGGCCCAAATAGCAGGCCATATACAAATTATTATACGTTTGATTTCTGATGACAATGCATAATCTTAATGCCTCTTATATTTGAACTATATGTGTGTGTGTGTGTGTCCTTCTGTTTGTTCGCCTTGTAACTCACGAACCAGTGTACAGAATCGCTTACAATTTTGTGTGGTGATGTATTATGGTGCCGGGGTGGGGGATGGGGGTCCCATAGAAAATTCGTAACCGTGACCTTTGACCTTGAAAACCGGACAGAAGTAGGAGTAGTAACTAAAGGGTAGTAACTAGGGAATGAATGGCTGGACTGGTTACTTCCCTTGCATCATAAATCTGAGTGAGAGAGAGAGAGAGAGAGAGAGAGAGAGAGAGAGTGTGTGTGTGTGTGCATGCGAAGTGCAGCGAGCAGGACTGCTACTTATTGATAAAGATACTGAACCGACGTTAATGAAAACTGGCAGATTTGCTCAGACAGTTTGCTGGGTGTTTTTTTCTTTCTAACGAGGTCCTGACCTATCGTTTTTGTACTTTTCATTTTCTGTCTAAATTAGTACATGTTGTAATTTTCACACACGGTATGCATTTTCTGTGACTTTGCGTAGTGGTTTCGTGAAACAAAATAATATTTCTGTGTTTATTTATCTTGTTGTTTGCTAATGTGATTGGATACATGTGCAAAAGAAACCATTCATCTTTCGGTAACGGTAAACATTAGCTATCTTTGCTATGAATGCATGTGTATTTTCAGCACATACATGGGTATTTCTTTTTTTATACTTGTTTTTATGGAACATGAGTGTCTGAATTAGTAGCCTACATGTAAACAAGAGATTTATTTCCCCCGAATATGATCCTTTACTACGTAATCTTAATTGGTAACCGTTATGCTCTTTTTGTTCTCTTTAAAGCGATTTTACTTTTGTTTAAATTTCTAACTTTTTACATCCCCTCCTTTTTTGCTTTGCAGTTTCCTGGGACAAACTACTTAAACACCAGGGACAGAGGCTTGTTTCCAGGGTTTCCTCATACTAATTATATATACTTGTGGCGGTGCGATAGCCGATGAGGTTTAACCGAGGCGTGGTTACCGCTACACCTATCTGTATTTTTTTTTTAAAATCGGGACTTTACTGGTTTTGTACTGCCTCCGGGCATTGCCTCCAGTATTGTTCCCACCATATTTGTATTTACAAATGCCCCATATGTGTCTGATTCAGACCAAGAGGACGTAAAACACCATTTTCGTCCGTCGTCGCTTATTTCCAGGGACAAACATCGCAATGTCATGCATCAGGGTCAGAACGAACATCACAATGTCATGCATCAGGGTCAAAATGGACATTAACTTTTGATTATTTTATGATCTAGCAACATTTCTGCCACTGGATTTTTGTGTGTGTGTAGTCTTCGTGATGCTTTTTGGTGTCATTGTGCTTCAATAGTCAAGATCGTTTAGTGTTCAGTAACCTATGTGTAACATGTCTGTTGGAAAAAATTCAACAATGTCTGTTGTTTGGGGCGTTCCTGTGTCGAATAGTAAGGTAGGTTAGCTAACAAGACAAATGACTGCTCGGCAAAACGGTTTTCTTATAGTTTCCATGGCCACCAGAGCGAAAAGTGGATTCCAGGGACAGGGTGCCATTTTTGACTGTTTCCAGGGACAAATACCCCATAGGGGGGGACGGTAGACAGCTCTGTTTGCACACTTACATATACATGTATGCATGCCAGTCTGTCGCTTCCATCTGTGACTGCCAGATAGCAGAGGGGCCAACTGCTACTCTGGATAGCTGGGCTATTTTGGTTTATAGTGGAGATGACCTGCCCAGGGTACATCCCCGTTCTTTGGCCAAAAGGATTTGAGGACAGCTGGCTTTGGGGAACTTCCCCAAAGGCCATCCAATCACTTTGCCGTAGTCAATTTGTCCAGAGTAGCCGCTCTTCCTCTAGCTGCTATTTGAATGTCATGATCGGAAACGACGGACTGGCATACTTTTTACACACACACACAACCACACACACAGAGGCATACACACAAAAGAATATCACACACACACACACACACAGAAGCATACACACAAAAGAATATCACACACACACACACACAGAGGCATACACACAAAAGAATATCACACACACACACACACAAAAGCATGCATGCACACACAATGACAAACGTGCTGTGGATTCCATGTCAATCTACAAATGATTGAATCGTTGTATTGGTCCATCTTCTCTGTCCCATATGGGCCAAAAATGGCCTGAAAGGACTGAATTAATACATTATTGTCATTCTTATAATTGTTATTACACACACAAACACACTCACATACACATCCTTGCATGCATGTGCAAACAAACAACCTGCATTAAATTTGAAGTAACCTGTGACACATTTACGTTTATTTCGGAAGTGAGCATATAATCATGGGTGCAACTACACAAAATTAAAAAAACCCGAAAGGCCAGGGTCTAGGGCTAATGTCCCCCTGCAGCTGAAGCAAAAAATTGATTTATGAATGTATTTATGTTTGCTTTTTTTCACAATTTATGCAAATGCTTGTTTTAAAGTGTTTGAAAAATACAGCAGACACACAAAGATCTTGTTTGACAAATTAAAAAAAAAGGAAATTCCTTTTCTGGTAAAATTTAAAAAACCCGGAAATCCTTGTACACCAGGAAAACTTGTGCCCATGTATGGAGTGTAACATTTTCAGTGACCAATACCATCTTTTTATGTATTGGAAGCATTGATATTAACTCTGTGTGATCAAAGGTTTTGTGAATACCATGAAAAACTCTGTAAGTAAAGGACTATTCAAACTAAATTAATACCAAAAAAAGTTTTGCGATGGACTCGCACTCACAACCAACCAGAAATAGAGTACATACAAATTCCACAGTGTTTATTATTTTTAAATCAATGGAAAAAATGCATATACGGATGCCAGCACCTTAAAACGAAAATACTGGTGCAAAACTGAAAACAGCAAGTTAATAACAGCAGGATAAAATTTTTGTAAACGTGTGTAAATGAGGGAGAAGGGTATCCTTGTCCTTGCAAAATTTGTCTATTATAATTAGCCATGTAACTGGTATGTCGATGGCAATATGATTTTATTTGCAGTATTGTATCTAAGCTTGATTGAGAAGGTGAATGTGGTCTATGTTTCTTCTTAGAATTTTCATATTGTAACTATTTTACTCTTGCATAATTGTGAGTGTGTGTGCGTGTGTATATGTGTGCGTGCGTGTGTTCATGTGTGTGTGCGTGTGTATGTGTTTGTGTATGTATGTGTGTGTGTGTGCCTGTGTGCATGTATGTGTGCATGCATGCATGTGTGACTGTGTGTGTGTGTGTGTGTGTGTGTGTGTGTGTGAGGAAGAAAGAGAACGTTGCGTGCAATCATCGTGTTTTTTTATGCTTTCTAATGATTCATTATTTATTTGCCTTTAATGTTCTTGTTATCAATGTAAAGCGCACTGAGCTCATGTGAGAAAGAGTGCTATATAAATTCCCATTATTATCATTATTATTAAATGAAATTACATTTTTAAAATCACATACAAATTTATGTTCATGTCAGGTTATCAATTGGTGCAACTACCCAACAGCAGGTAGTATAAAAAACACAAAAAGGTTTCCCAATCCCATGTCATGTCTACTCTTTTCTACCGTAAAAACGGGACCAGAAGACGCACCTGTATATAAGCCGCATCCCTTAAATTAATAAAAAACCACAACTTTATATATAAGTAATGTCCCATATGTTCTTTTAAAGAGCGGGAGAACGTAAAGCATAACCGACGTTAATAAAATATTAGGTATTTCTTCACATATAAGCCGCACCAGTTTATAAGCCGCAGAAACAATTGTATGTGCACAAACCAACAGAAATATAAAAATTCTATCAGAACAAGAGTATTTAATGTTCTCAGACACTTTAAACATGAGATTTAAATCTATTGATTACCAAAAGCAGTTTAGAGTCTAAAGAAGCTCACAATAGGCTGAAGAATGTGGCCAGAAACAGATTTAATCATACTGATAAATGTAGAATGGGAAAAAAATCCACAGATAAGCCGCATCAGTCTATAAGCCGCATAGGCCAAAGTTGAGGAAAAAAGTAGCGGCTTATGATCCGCATTTTACGGTAATCATACTCCAGATTCTTTTCATGTTTATATTTTTATTTCACATTAAGCCATGATTATTTCAATAACAACTACTTTGTACTTTAAGTAATAACCCTCTCTAGGACACAGACACCAAATTTGACCGAATTTTGTCAACTCATGCAGCCCGTATGCGCCGATTGCGCCCGCTGAACGCCAGGTCTAGTACGTTCACTTTCACTTTCTCCCTACCCACAATGCAATATACTAAGTTAGCTCTTCCTGTTCCTGACTCTCGCTGGTCCGTTTTTGGTTCTTACAGCAAGGGAAAACACCCACTAGTCTTTTTGAACGGATTTTTCGAAGTGACCCCGAATTTTTTTCTTCTTTCCACGTGACGTGACGCAGTATTGACTCGGCGCGATGCTCGGAGTGCCATTACGGATTTTTTAAAATTCCAATTCATGGTTTGTTGTGTGACAGTGTGTTAGCTTTGGAATAATAATATCATCATTGCTATTCAATATGCATCTTTCAGAAATGAAATGTGAGTTAGACTTTATTCTGGGTAGTTTTTTTAATGAAAAGATTTGGTGTGACGTTGGGAGTTAATTCACATCTCTCGGGAACTGGGATCGATTCCCGGGTCGAATGGTTGGGAGTCATAGGGTTAAATATTAACCTTTTTATGACATGATTCAGATACATGTAACTTGAACAAAGTGAATGTCCCAACACCAATGTCTTTTCCTTACGATTTGTCATTTGTATCATCTTTCGATGTATTATTTTCTGGGGTGGGGAGAAGAATTACAACCACAACAGTGTGGCAAAAACCAAAAAAGGCCCATACACTAAACTTTATGACAAATTCACCCAAATATTACCTGACTAGTATGGTTAGGAACGGGGTTAATCACAAAAACACCAACAAAAAGTGATTAAAAAATATTAAATGATTATCAACAATCTCTCAAGTGTAATTTTTTGGCAGAACAAAAAATGGAAACAAAATTATTAGATGATTATCAAACAATCTCCCAACAATCTCCCAAGTTTCAAAATCCCAATTTCTGGCGGAAAATGTGGATGAAAAAACAAACAAACAAAATTCGAGAGCTGACTATGTATGTAACTCAAAAATCGAGATAACGAGGTTTTTGAATTTCACCGACGTATAATAGTAAAAAAGCACACACACACACACATTTCAGATAAGTCATATTGCAGCTCAAACTGCATGGAAGAAAACCATTGCAAAATTTAAACCAAAAAAAAAAGAAGATCGATTCCCTCATATTATCAATCAATGGGCAATACTGGAGCTTTACCCACAATGATATAAAAAACAACCACCACCCTTGCAAAGCTGTGAGCACTTCAAGTTAAAATGAAACGTCTCCCATCCTGAACTCCCTGGAAAATTTGGAGGAAAAAACCCCCAAAGAAACAAGCAAACCAAACAAAAAACCCTTCTATTTTATGATGATCATCAATTTCCCAACAATCTCTCAAGTTTAATTATCCCAATTTCCCAACAATCTCTCAAGTTTAATTATCCCAATTTCCCAACAATCTCTCAAGTTTAATTATCCCAATTTCCCAACAATCTCTCAAGTTTAATTATCCCAATTTCCCAACAATCTCTCAAGTTTAATTATCTCAATTTCCCAACAATCTCCCAAGTTTAATCATACCAATTTCCCAACAATCTCCCAAGTTTAATTATACCAATTTCCCAACAATCTCCAAAGTTTAATTATCCCAATTTTCCAACAGAAAAAAATGACAAAAATTGCAATGTAGAGTGGAACCTCCCTCAAAGACCTTGAAAAAATCAGCCCCCCAAAAGGTCTTAATAGGGAGGTGGACTCTCAGTAGTCTGGATATGAAAGGGAAAAAATCATGATTAACATATTTTTTGCATCACATCTTATTTAGAGGGAGTCTTAAGTCTCCACTGTACATAGAAAAAGAGAATAAACTTGGACTAGGAGCCGCAGTTGGTTACATAGCCATCTTTGGGAGGTGTGGGCACTTGAGCAGGATCCAGCCCAGCATTCTTCATCTGGACGGCAATGTCAAAGAGGTAGTCGAAGCACTCGCACCTGAAAGTACACAGAGCCCTTCGTTCAGCTGAGAACACACCACCGGACTAGCCTGTACGAAAGGACACAGATTAATTTCAAAGGTCTTCTTCTTCTTCTTCTTCTGCGTTCCCGGGCCATAAGGCCACAATGGATACGTATGTGTCCGTTTTCCAGTTTTCACTGGTGTCCTCGCTGCATTCAGCCGACACAGTCCGATTTCGGAGGAGCTCAAAGGAGAAAACTATATGGAAGATTTTTTTTGGGGGAAAAAAGGCAGGATCTAGGAAAATGGGTGAAAAAGTCAGAAAGATAGTAGGACACAAAGCAAGGGAAAAGGCAGAGTCAAAGAAAGAGACAGAGGAAGTTACAAGCACAGAACTTCCAGGTGGGGGAACTATTTGTATGGAAGACACCCCCAGTATCCCCATGGGGGATTTCAAAGGTCTTTTTCTTTTTCTTCTGCGTTCCCAGGCCATATTGCCATAATGGATAAGGTACGTATGTGTCTGGTTTTCAGTTTTCAATGGTCTTCCCGCTGCTTACAGCCGACACATTCCGAATTCGGAGGAGCTGAAAAGAGAAAAATTATTTTGAAGGTTTTTTTGAAAAAAGGCAGGGCCATTAAGTCAGAAAGATAGTAGATGATAGAAAGCAAAGGGAAAAGGCAGTCAAAGAGAGTGGCAGATTAGAGGAAGTTACAAGCACAGAACTTCCAGAAGGTGGGGGCAGAGGGTGGATGCCTCGTGCCTCCATACGGGGAAATGGACACGACCCCACCCCCTCCACGAGTCTCTCTCCGTGAGGATGCCAGGGGGATCTTTCATACAAATAGTTCTCCCCACCTTCTGGAAGTTCTGTGCTTGTATTTTCCTCTAATCTGTCACTCTCTTTGACTCTGCCTTTTCCCTTTTGCCCTCTGTCATCTACTATCTTTCTGACTTAGCAGCCCATTCTCTTTCCCCCAAAAAAACCCCTTCCAAATAAAAGGCATAAGAATTGGAAAAGTAAAAATAAGCTGAATAGCGAGAGCCCTAGTAGGTCAGGTTTAAAAAAACATTTTATACATGTATACGCTTTTTTAACAAAATTAATGATACTGTTTTAAAAATTAATTGCTAAGTTACAGCAATTTAGGAATTCACTGTAATTTGCAAATCCTCCGAACATTCTGATGCCTTGAGCCAACGAAAGCAACAACATGATCTGATCATTGGAGACAAAATTATACAAATTACAATACCAAAAACATAAAATCAATACAAAACACAATTGCCCCCCCCCCCCCCCAAGATTAAATACATACACACAAATACCAGAAATGTAATATCATAGCAACAACACAAATTACCAGTTGTCTTAAAGAACAAGACAACACAAATGACCAGTTGTCTTAAAGAACAAGACAACACAAATGACCAGTTGTCTTAAAGAACAACAAGACAACACAAATGACCAGTTGTCTTAAAGAACAACAAGACAACACAAATGACCAGTTGTCTTAAAGAACAACAAGACAACACAAATGACCAGTTGTCTTAAAGAACAACAAGACAACACAAATGACCAGTTGTCTTAAAGAACAAGACAACACAAATGACCAGTTGTCTTAAAGAACAACAAGACAACACAAATGACCAGTTGTCTTAAAGAACAAGACAACACAAATTACCAGTTGTCTTAAACAACAAGACAACACAAATGACCAGTTGTCTTAAAGAACAACAAGACAACACAAATGACCAGTTGTCTTAAAGAACAAGACAACACAAATTACCAGTTGTCTTAAAGAACAAGACAACACAAATGACCAGTTGTCTTAAAGAACAACAAGACAACACAAATGACCAGTTGTCTTAAAGAACAACAAGACAACACAAATGACCAGTTGTCTTAAAGAACAAGACAACACAAATGACCAGTTGTCTTAAAGAACAACAAGACAACACAAATGACCAGTTGTCTTAAAGAACAACAAGACAACACAAATGACCAGTTGTCTTAAAGAACAACAAGACAACACAAATGACCAGTTGTCTTAAAGAACAACAAGACAACACAAATGACCAGTTGTCTTAAAGAACAAGACAACACAAATTACCAGTTGTCTTAAAGAACAAGACAACACAAATGACCAGTTGTCTTAAAAGAACAACAAGACAACACAAATTACCAGTTGTCTTAAAGAACAACAAGACAACACAAATGACCAGTTGTCTTAAAGAACAAGACAACACAAATGACCAGTTGTCTTAAAGAACAACAAGACAACACAAATTACCAGTTGTCTTAAAGAACAACAAGACAACACAAATTACCAGTTGTCTTAAAGAACAACAAGACAACACAAATTACCAGTTGTCTTAAAGAACAAGACAACACAAATTACCAGTTGTCTTAAAGAACAACAAGACAACACAAATTACCAGTTGTCTTAAAGAACAAGACAACACAAATGACCAGTTGTCTTAAAGAACAAGACAACACAAATGACCAGTTGTCTTAAAGAACAACAAGACAACACAAATGACCAGTTGTCTTAAAGAACAACAAGACAACACAAATGACCAGTTGTCTTAAAGAACAACAAGACAACACAAATGACCAGTTGTCTTAAAGAACAAGACAACACAAATGACCAGTTGTCTTAAAGAACAACAAGACAACACAAATGACCAGTTGTCTTAAAGAACAACAAGACAACACAAATGACCAGTTGTCTTAAAGAACAACAAGACAACACAAATGACCAGTTGTCTTAAAGAACAACAAGACAACACAAATGACCAGTTGTCTTAAAAGAACAACAAGACAACACAAATGACCAGTTGTCTTAAAGAACAACAAGACAACACAAATGACCAGTTGTCTTAAACAACAAGACAACACAAATTACCAGTTGTCTTAAAGAACAACAAGACAACACAAATGACCAGTTGTCTTAAAGAACAACAAGACAACACAAATTACCAGTTGTCTTAAAGAACAACAAGACAACACAAATGACCAGTTGTCTTAAAAGAACAACAAGACAACACAAATTACCAGTTGTCTTAAAGAACAACAAGACAACACAAATTACCAGAAGTCCAACTATCCCTAAAATACCAAATTATCAGAAATAACAAATCAAAGCGATAACACAAAATAGCATGCCATATTTTTCGGACTACACTTTTTTCCCCAGACTGAAACCCCTGCGCCTTACCATATGTGACCCAGCACCACGAAAGGGACATTAAGTCGCTGGGCTAGCTTCTCACAACATGCGTGAAAAGTCAAAAATCTCTTTTTTTGGTCAATTTTGAGTTGTGGGTATTTCCGTGCTCTCTAACAACTTATCTTTCATATCCATAAAGGATAACCTTCAATATGGTCTCTAAATATTCCAAAAAAGTGCTTTAGAATTTGTAGGCTGATGCATTTTCTTAGGATAGGCTAGACTTTAGGCTGTGATTTCTCAAAATAGCCGACAGTCACCTTACCAACTTTAACTCTGCAACAAAAAAGGATACAACTTTACAAGAATGGTTTTTATATCATTAGAAAGAGAATTTCATGAAGTATCCCACTGTGCCATTTTCTCAGAATGGTCATTTTGACACTTAATGTCCCATTCGTGGTGCGCGGTCACATATGATTAATAAAACAGTAAATACAATAACAAAATCTGATTCTTGTCTAAAAATTGGGGCCTTATAGTCCGAAAAATAGGGTAAGTCTAAAAATAATATCAACTTCTTCTTCTTCTGCATTCCCATAATGTCTGGTTTTCAGTTTTCACTGGTCTCCCCGCTGCGTACAGCCGACACATTCCAATTTCGGAGGTCAAAGGAGAAAAATTATTTGCAAGATTTTTTTGAAAAAAAGCAGGAGAATGGGCCAATAAGTCAGAAAGATAGCAGATGACAGAGAGCAAAGGGAAAAGGCAGAGTCAAAGAGAGTGGCAGATTAGAGGAAGTTACAAACACAGAACTTCCAGACGGTGGGGGAAACTATTTTTACGAAAGACCCCCTGGCATCTCCATGGGGAGACAAAAATATGAACAATACAATACACAATGCCATGCTCACATGCACTTGGCCTTCTCCCAGGAGTCCCCCCACACGTAGACGCCATGTCGTCGGACCAGCACAGCGCACGCATCGGGGTAGTCTTCCATCGCCCTCGCCATGGCCTCCTGGGAAACGACCAGAACCACAATCACGGGTGAATGTGAAAAGTATTCCCGAAATTACACATTTCAATACCCTTTCATCGCCTCTTGGCACCACAATGATTTAACACCCATGTCACTGAAAGGCATCAAATGGGGGTCTGGTATCCTAGGACCTTATGTTCTTACTTATGGGAGGTAAGGATAGGCCCTATTTTAGGCATGTCACAGAGGAATCCTCAAAATTGCAAACAAAATATTTTCTGTACCCAGGTAAGTTTAATGGAATTTTTTAGCTGAAAAATGGCTAGCGTTGAAAGGGTTAAGGCTGTGTCAGACCTATTTACATAGGCTAGAACACCGAGGCTACATCAAAATGTTGCTATGCTTTGCATGGTTATGCAGGGATTGTCTCAAGCCATGGCAAGCTCCTAGCATAACATAATCAGTCTCCGAAATCCCCTGAAATCGGAGTGTGGCTTTCCACGTGGCGGGGTAATCAAAAACGGTCACGCACGTAATGTTCTCATCCGTAGCTCATGCACTTGTACCATAGTGTTCAAATGCTTCTGCTATTGGGATGATCCCTGGAGTCTTTAAGCCAGGGTACGACAACCACAACACCACATTTCAAGTCTCCGAATCTCCCCACTTATGAGCAACATATATCCATTCCTGAGGCGGTGACTGCATATCACTAGTGTCACGATGCACGTTTGACACCATCCTCCATTATCTCTACAGATGTCCCATCAAGAGGGAAGGAACGCTAAAGGCCAAGACATTATAAACATCAGGCATCAGAATACTCCAGAGTCCAATCCGCGGACGAACAACACTCGCCATGACTCGGAGTCGACATCGAGTCGGACCCCACAAAACTCTAGTCCGTAGTCGGCATCATTGCGATCATTTGCTACCCGATTTCTCGCGTCAAAGTTTAAAGTTCTCACATCATCGTAGTCCCCCGCCCCGCGATCATATTCTCTAAATCGACTCATTTAAAACCCAAATCACAATCACTGTCATCAAAACAAACTCTGAAACAGTGAAAGTAAGGGTCTAGAGAGCTCTAAACTCGGAAGAAAAAACAAACATGGCCACGATTTTTCGTTTCCGAAGGTGCAGTATGAAAACAAACCGCTTAAGAATACCATTTGAGAATAAGATCACGCTGCCTCATGAAGTACAAACCGCGGCCGGCAGTGCCAAAACCGCGGCCAGTGGCTACCAAAACCGCGGAAATCCGCGGGCCGTTCTGATGCCTGAAACATGCACCCAAAAGTCTGTCCTTCACAATAAAGGAAGACAGAAATGAACTTAACCCTTTCGCCTCCAGCCATTTTTCAGCAAAAAACTCCCATCATACTTATCTGGGTGGAGAAAAAAAAATCATATGCAATATTGGGAGATCCTCTAAGGCCTATCCTTACCTCCAAAAATTAAGAAAATAGGCTCTTTGGATAACAGACCCAGGTTTGATGCTTGTTAGTGACATGGGTATTAATTAAACCATTGTGGTGCAAAAATGCGACGAAAGGGTTAATGTTACCTGAAATTCATTTTTCAACAACAGACTTTAAAACAAAAAGAAAACTGCACAGACACTAAGGGTACATGCAGAGATTCCTTGCGGAAACCCGTGCGCAATCCATAAATAAGAGAAAGAAAGAAGGGAAAAGATTTGCACGCGTGTCCGAATTTCCCCTAATCCGTACATTTTCACCCTTTTTTCTTTCACTTATTTACGGATTGCGCATGGGATTTCCGCATGAACTGTGTACGAGGCCTTACTCTTCTCTTTAAGGTGGCACACTACCAAATCGTAGGGCAATTTTTGTTATTTTTGTTTCTCAGGAACTAATTACGATATCTACTTGACCCACTGATACCGAACATTACCCTGACCATACATGCCAAATTTGCAGACTGTGTGAAGGCATTATGAAAGTATGGAGTCCACCAAAAACAAATTCACACGAAAAAGTGCCCCCTCGCCTGCTCTCAATTCAAGTACTGCATGTTGATGCTGATCATTTGTCCACTTTCCTAAGACATCAATGAGTGCAATGGTGCTAAAATTAACATGACTGAGCTGTTAACTTGTGTTCTTTGTCTTGTCAAACAATAGTAAAAAAATTCATAGAAAATTCATAGGATCTCGCTTTAGACAAAGAACACAAGATTGCCCTACGATTTGGTAGTGTGCCACCTTAAGTATCATGCTCCATCTCTTTTCTTTTCACTCACTGCTGAAGGACAAGACGAGACGAGAAATGTTTTATTTATTTATTTATTTATCTATCTGTTTATTGGTTTAATAGAGAAACTTTTAGAGCACGTACTCTTTGAGCCCTGTGTCCTTAGATAATAATTATGTACTTTAATGACACACACACCAAAGCACACACCAATTAAAAGAGCAAGATATTTCAAGGGGCCTAGCCCTCTTTATCAATCCATGGACTGACGCTAATGAGGTCAAATTATTATGAGGTCATTTCTTTGATGACATCACTTAGTAACCCGAATTAAAGAATTAAATAATAATTAAGTACCATATTTTTCGGACTATAAGGTGATATTTCTTTCCTCAAACTGAGACCCCTGCGCCTTATAATATGACTAATTTTTTTTTATAATTTTTCCCTTCTTTTTCATATTGTTTTGTAATAATGTTTTTCTTCTTGATTGTTTTCTCTCGTAATATTTGTAAAGCGCTCTGAGGATGATTTTTTTTATCATCGAAGAGCGCTATAGAAGCTTTATTTATTATTATGATTATTAATAATAGAGTAAGACAATATAATAACATACTCTGAACTTTGCGTATAATTTGTGCGTTATGATTACGGCGTGTCTTATAGTCCGGGAAATACAGTAGCATTAGAATTTCTGTTAAGTAGATGTCCTCACTCTCTCTCGTTCCAACCCTCCCCCCCACCCCACCCCCTCTGACTGCCTGTCTCTCTCTCATTCTTTCCCTTCTTTTTTTTTCTCTCTCATCAAAATCAAACACAAAACCTACCTTCAAGTCTTTTTCGTGAGGGGTGTTCTCCACAATAGGAATGACCAATTCTTCGTCATACCGATAATTGATTCCTGGAACACACACAAACCAAAATGAACCAAATACACACTTCTCGTGTAAAGTGACAAAAGAAAAGATACTATATCAAAGACTGTACAGGGGAAGATAAACATCCGGTCTCTTTTCCCTATAATGAGTAGTGAGGACAGAAACACTGGTTATGTCCCTTTGAAACGTGACACATTTTACACATCGATAGGCCAGTTGAATTCTCCGTTCAAGTTCCAGTCCGAGTTTTTGGATAGCCTCCATTGTGAATAGTGTACACATCCCCACTAACGATAACTCTATCAGCCTGGTTCGCAGAGCTTTTAAGTAATCCATCTTACCCTTTTAGAATATCTTTGACTATATTACTTGTTAAAACATGTAAAAACAAGAACTACAAAGACATATTAGAATTTCTTAATTTGCCTTCTCTCAAGGGAAGAACACTCAGAGGAGGTCTCATGCAAGCATATAATTATATAAAACCATAAATAATTCTGATGATATTGCCCCAACTAAATATAAAGTAATGTCTCATATGACTTCGGCCGGGAGGACGTAAAGCTAAACTTTCGTTCGATGATATTGAATTCAGTGATTTCTTTGTCTAGAGTACAACAGATACAACAAGAAATAGTATGGACAAGTTGTTTTTAAGATGTTCAAATACTAAGAAACGAAAATGTTTCTTCTCTAACAGGATTGTTCAACATTGGAATAACTTACCAACTAACATCAAACAGGCACCTAATATTAACACTTTTAAAAATCTTCTGGACCAAGATCCTAATATGATAAGAGCTCAATTTTTTTGATGATTAGAAATGAAAGTCCATTCCAAAAACAAAAAAAATTAATTAAGACTAGCTTAGCTTAGGTTTGCGCAATCATTCTGAAACTTAATCAAGGGCCGAGAGGCCCACTTCTAGCCCTATTCCACTACTACTACTACTACTATAGAGTGCCCTAAAATATAACTCACCTGTCAATTAATGCAATGCGTTGCAAATCTTTTCAAAAATTATCTGTCCCTAACTCTTCATCAACTTATTAAGGTATGCTTTGTGATTTTTTCAAACTCAATTTAATTATCCATCTGTACACATGTGTGTGTGTGTGTGTGTGTGTGTGTGTGTGTGCGCGTGCGTGTGCGCGTACATATGCATGCGTGCTTGTATGCACACCCACAAGTCTATCTATATATGCGCTTCCCATAATTTAGGGAAACCCACCTTGCTGGCACTTTTTGATGCCCTTGATCATTTCCTGGTGCGTGATGCGGAACTCTTTGCCAGGGTACAGTAGGGTGGCCATGACTGCGTGCTTGGAGTGTGTGTGAATCACTGCCCCTGCCCCTGCAGCAACGTCAATCATCATCATCATCACCATCATCATCATCATAATCCTCCTCTTCCTCCTCCTCATCAATGTTGTTGCCATTGTTGTTGTCATAAACATCATCAACATCACTGACAAGTTGCCGGCCGTATTTTAGCTAAAATTGGCCAATCCGTTTAATAACGTGCTTGGAGTGTGTGTGAATCACCACTTCTGCCCCTGCAGTAAGGTCAATCATCATCATCACCATAATAATTTTATTTCATATAGCGCCGGGGCTCCCAGTGACCCCCATTTGGGGGTCTATGAAGCACTAAAATTCTCAAGGACCCTCTAAAAGAATGTGCAGGAGGTCCAAGGGATGCACTAGAAAAATTCTTTTTAGCATTTGCAATGCCGCTGGGATGCTCTATCCCGCCTCTAGGACCCTCTATATTGTAAGTGAAGGAGTCCCTGGGACCCCTTGTTTTGCAGGACAATAAAATCTATACAGTAGTATGCCCAATGCGCTTTACAAAAGCAACATTGAAAGATAAAAAACATGCATTAAAATCAGGAAGAAAGTCATACCGTAAAAACTGGACTATAAGCCGCATCCCTTAAATTTGACAGAATATTGAGTATTTCACACATAAGCTGCAGCAGTTTATAAGCCGCAGGAAAATTACTCAAACAAAAAGGTCGACAAAGTTAAAGAAAAAAGCAGTAGATTTTGCCTACCTTACCACAAAAAATCAATACATGAGCTGAAACAACACAAAAATAGATATTCTGCTTCTGCAATGCTCCGAGACACTTTCCATTAATCTTTTAAGTGTCAAAACCAGTTTTGAGCTGCAATGAGGCTAAAACATAGGCTGGATAATGTGGAAGGAAACAGATTCCATAATACTAATAAATATGACATTGGGAAAAATCCACAGACCACCTGCCTCAGTCTATAAGCCGCATGGGCCAAAGTTAACGAAAAAAAAGTAGCGGCTTATAGTCCGCATTTTACGGTACTACCAACATTCCAATGCAAAGTAAAAAAAATAACATGATTCTCACTCACAGACATCCACACTCGTTCACCAGCACTGTCACTATCTGCATTGATAACACCATCATCATCATAATCCTCCTCATCCTCCTCTTCATCATCCTCATCAATGTTGTTGCTATTGTTGTTGTCATAAACATCATCAACATCACTGACAAGTTGCCGGCCGTATTTCATCTAAAATTGGACAATTCATTTAATAATGCTTTTTTTTTTTTTTTTTTTTGGAGGGGGGGGGGGGCATTGAAAATAGTGTTCTGCAACTTTCCTGCACATTTCAACGAAATTGAGAGAAAAGCAATCTTTGAAAATTTAATTCTATGAATATGATACAACTTAATTTACCGTATTTTACGGATAATAATGGAATACTTTTTTCACAGAGACCCTTGCGCCTTATAATATGACTGATGATATAGTAAGAAACTATAATAACCAAATCAGAATTCTGTCCATAAAATATGGTATATAAACTTGAATAACTGTCAAATTACTACAGATTTCAGCAACAAAGTCCCTTCAGCATATTTTCGCGCAAACTCTGCCAATCCCTTTAATATTGCAAACTTTGCATGAAAAAAGTGTTCCACAACTTTTCTGCAATTGCAAATTTCAAAGAAAACAAGTGAAAAACAACAAATCTCCAAACTTTAATGTCCCTGAACGTGACACATTTTATTTTTCATCAATCTGAATAACTGCCAAACTATTGAAAATACCATCAACAAACTCATTTCAGATTTTGGCAAGGGCAACACAATCCAAACATTAGTTAGGGGACTTCATTTCAGCTATCCCACCCCCCGTGGGGATACCGGGGGGTCTTTTGTACAAATAGTTCCTCCCCCCACCTTCTGGAAGTGATGTGCTTGTAACTTCCTCTAATTCTGTCATTCTCTTTGACTCTGCCTTTTCCCTTTGCTTACTGTCATCTGCTATTTTTCTATCTCACTGGTCCATTCTCCTGCTTTTTTTTCTCTATAAATTCTTACAAAGATTTCTTCAGCCAAAGTCGGACATGCTGGGCCTAACTATTTCTTAGTTAGGCGCATAACGGCAGCATGACGCATCTACGCTCATATAACAGGAAACTGTCTGAGCGAACGAAGAAGAAAAAAAAGAAGAATTTCAGCTATTGAGTATTCCATGAGCCATTGGAAAACTGCACAACCATAGCAAAAGCACTTTCAGTTGGCACTTCTCATACCGGAAATGTTGCAAATTTACTTTTTAATAAATAGTTACAAATAATGAACTTATTCTGTTAAGCTGCTTTTGAGTTTTTCCAGAAAGAAATTTGGCTAATTTGGCCTTTTCTTGCTGCATTTCAGTAAAATAATAAATATATATAATATATACAGTGGAACCTCCCATATAAGACCTCCCATTATAAGACTCCCTCCCATATAAGACTACTTCTCTGAGACATTGTCCTTCTTTATAACTATTAAAATTACCTCCCTTATAAGACCACTCCCTTATAAGACCTCATTTTGGATGATTCTCTAACTTTATTGAAAAGAAATATTAACTCTATTTAAAGAACTGTCCCATATGGTTCTTCGTAACCGAGAGGACGTAAAACATAAACCTCAAACCCATGATTTTTGAAGGTTTTATAAGTGAGGTTCCACTGTATATAAATTGTACCCAGTGACTTTCTTCCAATTTCAACGCAATCAGAAGAAAAAGGGTAGAAACAAAAAAACTTTTGACAAATACAAAAGTATTGTGCTTAACAGAAGAAGTCTAATATTACGTCTGCAATAAGTTCAGATTTCTTTTAAGAAAGAAAAAAAAGTGTGCAGCATGCTATATTCTACTATCTGAAGAAAAACGGTCTGCGACTAATTGTTGAATTACTGAACTACTCAAACATTCCGAGTCATGCATCAACTCCTCTAAATTGCCGGAACGCGTACATTTCAGGCCAGCGGCTCCCAATCGTCCCGCAAAACAAGGGGTCCCAGGGACTCCTTCACTTACAGCATAGAGGGTCCTAGAGGAGGGATATCGGATAGAGAGTCCCAATGGCATTGTGAATGCTAAAAAAGAATTTTTCTAGTCAGGCATCAGAATACTCCAGAGTCCAATCCGCAGACGAACAACACTCGCCATGACAGATGACTCGGAGTCGGACCCCACAAAACTCTAGTCGGCATCAATGCGATCATTCGCTAACCGATTTCTTGCGGAAAAGTTCAAAGTTCTCACATTATCGTAGTCTCCCGCAATCATATCCTCTAAATCGACTTAAAACCCAAATCACAATCACTGTCATCAAAACAAATTCTGAAACAGTGAAAGTAAAGAGTCTAGAGAGCTCTAAACTCGGAAAAAAAACTACCATGGCCGCGATTTTTCGTTTCACGCGCAGTATGAAAACAAACCGTTTAAGAATACCATTTGAGAATAAGATCGCGCTGCCTCATGAAGTACAAACCACGGCCGGCAGTGCCAAAACTGCGGCCAGTGGCTACCAAAACCGCGTAAATCCGCGGACCGTTCTGATGCCTGCTAGTGCATCCCTGGGACCCCCTGCACATTCTTTTAGGCGTGTTTTTCCACTGACCTCTCATGGTGTAGGCGTTCATGAAGAGAGGCGTGCACTGGCTCTTCTTCAGCTTTTTCTTGGGAGGGGGCCCGTCCAGGTCCTGCTCCTCCAAGGTCTGCACAAACAGGTCCTCTGGCTGAATGCGCTCCTTCTGCACTCCCGAGGGAGCGATGTAGACCTCACCACTGGAAAAAAAGTTTACAAACTGTGTGCGTGCGCGCCCATGTATGTGTGTGTGTGTGTGTGTGTGTGTGTGTGTTTGGTGTGTGTGTGTGTTGTGTGTGTGTGTGTCTGTGTGTGTTTGGTGTGTGTGTGTGTGTGTGTGTGTGTGTTTGGTGTGTGTGTGTGTGTGTGTGTGTGTGTGTGTCTGTGTGTGTGTGTCTGTGTGTGTGTGTCTGTGTGTGCTTGGTGTGTGTGTGTGTGTGTGTCTGTGTCTGTGTGTCTGTTTGGTGTGTGTGTGTCTGTGTGTGCTTGGTGTGTGTGTGTGTGTGTGTGTGTGTGTGTGTGTGTGTGTGTGTGTGTGTGTGTCTGTGTGTGAGTGCGTATGCATGTGTGCATGTGTGCATCATGCTTGCGCGCACGTGCATGCTTGTACGTGTGTGCGCGGGCATGAGGGAGTGAGTGAGTGACCCAGTCTGGTTTGTTAGTTGCATATATTCGATGTGTGAATGGCGGTCGGTTTTGTGGAAAATTAATTTGTAAAGCGCCATGAGTAGGTTTTACCTAGAAGGGCGCTATATAAGCACCCCTATTATTATTATTATTACAAATCAAACTACATGTAAATCATAAAACCACAGACACATACATTTACAATTACACACACATTCTCTCTCTCTCTCTCTCTCTCTCTCTCTCTCTCTCTCTCTCTCTCTCTCTCTCTCTCTCTCACACACATGGGTGCATCTACAAAATCCTGGACAACCT
>CM065697.1:27299691-27384691 GCA_017654935.2 Phymorhynchus buccinoides | reverse complement strand
GCCCATTCTCGTGCCTTTGTTTAAAAAATCCTCCAAAATAATTTTCTTCTCGAGTTCCCCTATAGTCTAAACTCGGAACATGCTGTCTGAATGCAGCAAGGAGACCAATGAAAACTGAAAACCAGAAACATAACGTATTTTACCTTTTTTTTAATAGTTATTTTTTACCCATTACGGCCATAGTGCCTGGGAACATGTAACTTTAAGGTACATGTGTCCGGTTTTCAGTTTTCACTGGTCTCCCCGCTGCATACAGCTGACACATTCTGATTTCGGAGGAGCTCAAAGGAGATAAATTATTTGGAAGACTGCTTTGAAAAAAGGCAGGAGAATGGGCCAATAAGTCAGAAAGACAGTAGAAGACAGAAAGCAAAGGGAAAAGGCAGAGTCAAAGAGAGTGACAGATTAGAGGAAGTTACAAGCACAGAACTTCCAGTAGAACCATTTCTACGAAAGACCCCTCGGTATCCCCAAGGGGAGAAACTCGTGGAAGGGGCGAGGTCGTCCAGCTCCCCGAATGGAGGCACAAGGCATCCACCCACTGCCCCAGAACGCAGAACAAGAAGCAGAATCGAGGGGAGAGGGAAGGCACATCTCCTCTCACATTTGATTTTGTGCGTTCACTTATCTCTGAATTCAGAGATTTCACTGAAAAGTGCCATGCCTGGTCGATCTACCAGTCATTCTTCTTTCCGGAAAGACATTGAAGAGGTTGGTGGAGAAGGGGAGACAAGCATGTCGAACACCACCAACAGCTGTGCGGGAGTGTTTACCAAAAACATTTAGCTGAAAACATACACAAGCGCAAGCATGTATGAACACACACACACACATATGCACGAACACACACACTCAAACACATATTCTGTTACAAACACACACACACACACACACACACACGTGCACACGCACATGCACACGCATACACACACACCACACACACAAACACTAACACAGAGATTTGGCTCCTCAATTTTAATGGCTTAGTTTTTGCTTAACAAGAACTGGTTACACAACATAACAGAGTAAAGTATAGAAGGAACTAAAAATGGTGGACAGAGAGAGAGAAAAAGAAACAAACAAATGTCAAAACAACATCTGAATCATGAAAAAAAAAATTCATTACATTACTCACCACCAGTGGTGACCAAAAGAAAAAAATATGTTGAAATATGAACAGCGTAATGAAAATACAATTGATGATGCGATCAACGCACTATGACTACATGTTAACAATAGCCAAAAAAAGAACATTCAGGCGAAACTCTCTTTCTCTCTCACTCTCTAACCTGAAATATTATAAATATGTACGTACATACAAACATACATACAGACGTACTGGCTACATTATGTACACGCACACCAGGTAGTTAAGTTCTAGTGAAGGAGCTAAGCTTTCTCTGGAAACAAGAACATTATATAATAATAATAATAATAATAATAATTACATAACAAGATTCTTGGTCTGGGAGCCCAAACAGCAACAATAACAAACATGAGCAAATTCGTTTCCAGTCTAACAATGACAATGCCGAGAATTGTTGCCTGCCAAAACAAACTATATCTTGCTGTCTGCTATAAGATAGCAAGATAAGTTGGGACACGGCAACTAAGAGAAGGTCCAGAAACCTGAAACTAGAATTCCTGAAACCTGAAAAAAATAAAACTAGAATTCCTGAAAACTCAAAAACCTAAAACTAGAATTCCTGAAAACTCAAAAACCTGAAACTAGAATGCCTGAAAACTCAAAAACCTGTGATGAAAAATCATCAAAAACCCAAAACCTGAAACTTCATACCTTGTTGTTGTTGTTGAGCTGGGATGTGGAAGTGGGTGGTGGGTGGGTGTGTTTCTTGCACGTTTTTTTCCTCAGAACCGGAAAATCCTCTAACAGTAAAACTTTTGTTGAGCAGGGGGGGGGGTCCTTCATAATAGACACTTACGTCAACATTTTTGCCATGTTTTGGAACAAACTCACGACAGTGCTTTCCAAACATCGCAAGCTCGTAAATGATTATAAATTTCACACTTGCTGTCTACGTCCACAATCACCGTTTTTGCTAAGTCTCTCATCCCAGAATTCATACCAGACTTTTTTTTTTTTACCTCCTTATATTTCAAAACTAGAAGCCAAATTTTGGGGCATTAAAAAACCAGAAGCCACATTTCGGGGCACTTATAAAAACCAGAAGCCACATTTCGGGGCATTATAAAAACCAGAAGCCACATTTCGGGGCACTTATAAAAACCAGAAGCCACATTTCGGGGCATTATAAAAACTAGAAGCCACATTTCGGGGCACTTATAAAAACCAGAAGCCACATTTCGGGGCACTCTAAAAACCAGAAGCCACATTTCAGGGCATTATAAAAACCAGAAGCCACATTTCAGGGCACTTATAAAAACCAGAAGCCACATTTCGGGGCACTCTAAAAACCTGAAGCCACATTTGGGGTCACTCTAAAAACCGGAAGCCACATTTTGAGGCGTTCAAAAATTCTGGAAGTCTAGTGTACGCTGGAAAAAAAGGCAACCCTAAATATATTACTTTTGAGATAGGTTGTTTCGGCAGGCAAACCTCGATTTGTGATCCATCAACAGTAACGTTGAGCTGATCATGAGTATCAGTCATAGCCACAAAAATACACACGCACACATATTTTCATATTAAAAGCAGCAAAGGTTTTTTTAACTAACTTTCTGTCTCTCTCTTTTTATCCCCAACCCTCCCTTCTTCCCTTCCCATCCTCCCCTCTCTCTCTCTCTCCTTCTCTCTCTCTCTCTCAATTAGACCTTAACACACACAGTGGAAATCAAACTCAATTGAGACTTGTTCAGTTAACGGTTATGTTGCGGCATTGCGTACACTCAAACTTTCTGTTCTAACTGATAGAGTTAGAAATAAAATATATGGTACATACTGATACATAATAAGAATTTTAAAACAAAATGTTGCTTAACGTTGATGATTGCATGTTAATGGTAGAATAGCTGCTGGCAAACATCATGCAAAGCGCATTTAAAAACAAAAAGGCTAAACAATATTGTGAAATGATTTTAATATCACAATCACAATTCCGAATCATTAAAATTTTACAGTTTTCCTTAAAAAGCCTTCACAAACATTGATTGCAATAATTGTTCATGACTTATGGTAAAATTAGCTCTCAGCCTCTGTCTTTCTGATCAAAGCAAAAATAAACAAATATAGAAGAAAACATTGTTCACCCCCAGATGTCATTTTGAGATTTTCAAGTATATAGGGGTTGAGAGCGTAATCTGTTAGGTGTGCATTCCATGATTCTGAAAAAATAATGTTAGTTACATGATTAACTCCTGTAGCAGAGAGTCCACACAAGAAATCTACAGCCTTTTAATTTTACAGACTGCAAAAGTGTCCATTATACTCGATGAACACTTGCAAGATTTGTAACTTTTAGAAAAGATTAAAAACAAAAGCAACAATTAAAGTCTATATTTATCCATCTGCAAGGTTAAAAACAAAAACAATTAAAGTCTAGAATGAATCAAAACTGTAATTTTTGCGTCAACGAAATAAACTTCCAGCACGGAAACAAATAATTTTGTATTCATCCATTAACATTTTCTCAAACTACATTATCATCAATCATCAATTGACTCCACATCATCAACGCGATTAATTAACCGCGAAAATTGCCCGTGTGTTCATCACAGAAATATTAAGGAGAAAAAAAATCTTCAATTTGCGAAAAAGGAAATTGTTTGAAGAAAGTTTGGATAAGTGGGTAGAGGCATTGTTAACCACACACTAACCTGGTGATCAATAACTTTGGCCACCACTAAACATGGCTAATATGATATAACATACAAGCATAGCTTAGGCTTGCCATGGTCTGCCTTTAAAGGGGCACCCTGACGGATGAGTTTTTGTAAGACACGTCCAGATCACCAGGAAAACACCCTTTACAGAGATTGCAATGCTCAGTTCGCTCTGGTTTCACAGAAATCAAGCCGTCAAATCGGCGATTCCACATTGGCGGAGGTGCTGGAAGTCAAATTCTTTCACCCAAAGAGAAGGCGTTTGCCGTCTCTTTTCTAATGGCCGCTTGCGTTTAGATCAAATCGTTTGCACAAACTTTTCGCAATACAAGCCTTTTTATTTTTATTATTTTTTATTTTATACAGTTTGTCTAAAGGAGTTTCGCTCACAACAAAGAAAGTTACCGAAGTAGCTCCATTTTGTTTTTACTGCACTACAAAAAACCCCCGTTTCAACCACAATGAGTGACCTCCACCCACCCCATCCAAAATGGCGTCTCTCTCCGGCATCTCTGCCAAGGAGGAATCGCCGTTTTGACGGTTTAATTTCTAAGAAACCAGAGCAAAGTGAGTGTTCCGATCCTTGAAAAGGCTGTCTTTCTGGTGATTTCGACGTGTTGCTTCTTGCAAAAACTCATCCGTCAGGGTGCCCCTTTAAGTTGTATAGAACAAATACATTAACATTTGCGAGTGACAAGGGTGTGAAGAGTGGTGGGGCACAGTCAAAACGAATTTTTTTTTTAAATACAAAAAATCACACTGTGGTGACACACTCTCCAGGTGGGAGCAATCTGAATTTCACAGACGTTTCTCTGTGACTAGAAAATAGAAACAAATATACATTTTTAACAAAGCCAAGGGTGCATGTTTTATTTTGTCTCCTTAACAATTGTTCTAATGTTAAAAACTCGCTTTGATCTGAATACGATTCTGCCCACTTCTTTTTGGACTACAGTAGCTTGAAACGAAAAAATATGATTTATTTTTTTCTCAAGCTTTAGGCACAATATCATCTCTACTTTCACAACTTTCTTTCCCTAGCCCCTTTACCACCGCAAATCTTTGAGTTTTGTTTTCTTTTCTTCTTCTTCTTTTCTTCTTCGTCGATCACATCAGATGGAGATGCCAGCAGCCCGAACGAATGCAGCAGTCGCCTGGAGATTGGTTAGGTTTCCGTGCAGCTTCCGTGAGTACACGTGAGTGTTTTTGTGTATGTGAGTGCGCGTGCACGCGCGTGTGTGTGTGTGTGTGTGTGTGTGTGTGTGTGTGCGTGTGTGTGTGTGTGTGCGTGTGTGCGCGCATGTTTGTACAAGTGTATGTTTGAGTAAGTTTGTGTGCGTTTCAGTGAGAATGTGTTTTCTGTGTGTTTGATGAAATGTGTGTGGGGATGTGTGTGTATGTCTGTGTGCAAGAACGCGTTCACTCTTGTGAGTGCACATACGTGCGTGTGTGTCTGTTTTGCATGTGTGTCTGTTGTGCGTGCCTAGTGTGTGCGTATGTGAGTTTTTCAATGCTGATTGTAAAGCACTTTGTGCTCGATAAAAAGCGCTATACATGTATAAATATCCGTTTATTATTATTATTATTCCCTCAGTGGTGTTGGGTCTGGCCACATTTCTTGTCTGGGGACATTGTGGAGTGGGCAATGTTGAAGAACATGCTCTACATTCATGAGGTCTGCTCCGCATGGGCATGCTTCGGTCTTTCCAATAAATACAGCAATTTACAGACTGTGGGGCAGTACTTTTCTTCTTCTTTTTTGCCAGACTAAGAACCCTTTTCATATCATATAAATATTATATCAAGACACTAATAAATAAATAAAAAGAACGTTTGGGCAGTGTGCCATATAGTCCATGAAATACTGTATAAATTATTGGGTTTAACCCTTTCACCGCCAGCCATATTTCAGCCCAAAATGTCCATTCAATTTACCTGGGTAGAGAACAAAATCCATCTGCAGTATTGGGGATTCTTCTGTGACATATATAAAAATAAGGTCTACCCTTACTGCCCAAAACTAAGACAATAGGGTCTTTGGATAATAGACCCCAATTTGATGCCTTTTAGTAACATAAGTGTTAAATCACTGTGGTGCTAAAATACGACTTTGGCGGTGAAAGGGTTAAACAACTACCTGTTACAATCATAATCTTTCTCCAGAGACCATGCTTTGTTTTCTTAGTCTTGGATCCACTGTTTATGACTGTACATGATTCACCAACCGCGCAATTATAAAGCATATACGATGAACATAACTATCTATTGGTTTTCAAGAACAATGTGATCGTGTGGGTTCCGTTGACTGAATAACACCTTTGATGGAGTTTTGAAAACTGATGATAACCAGAAAATGCTACATAACAAAACAGTTGGTTCATCCTCTTCAAGAGCAAAAATACCGCTCTACTCATACCAATGCAGCCCTGAAAGTGGCAAGTGAAAAACAAAATTGGCGAGTTTATAATTCACTTCACCCGCCAAATGCAAGTGGGCAAAAAACGATGTTCTTTCTCGCGCGAGATTCCTTTCCCAATCCATGTTTTCCCACGCACCGGAAATACGATACGCAATTTGCGTGCTCGCCAAAAATATGAAAGGATGTAGCAGTTTGTGGTCTAAAAAAGGAGAGTGAACAAGCCTGGTTCAAGTATAGACCTGTGGTAAGTTATCTGCCTTATTTTGTGGTTTCTTTACAAAAAATGTGTAGTTAGTTTGGCTGGTAAAACTTTTGGTTTGGCTGGTAAAACGTTTGGTTTGGCTGGTAAAACGTTTGGTTTGGCTGGTAAAAAAAAAAAAGTTACCAGCCAAAGGCTGGTGGACAACATTTCCCACTTTCAGGGCTGCAATGGAGAAAAAAACCCACACACATAAAGTATGAATCACACAAGGCTTGTGCACATATACGCAAAATGCGGATGATTTTCCACACAGAACATGCACATGGGTATACGAGTTTCAGTGCTGAAAATGTGGATGGGTATACGAGTTTCAGTGCTGAAAATGTGGATGGGTTTCACGTCTTGGCATTTAATACTTCCTGTTTTTGCGGGATAGGCGGATGGACGTCCACGTATAATGTGCACATACGCTAACAGACAATAAAACACATATACAAAACAAACAAATATGTAACTCTGACAACATTTTGTTAACGCAAAATCTTTTCTAACTTAAGATTTCTCTCTTTTTTGTTGTTGAGGGGTGGGGGGGGGGGGGGGGGGGGGGCAAAACATTAACAGAAACGCCCCTAAACAAATTTAGCCATGATTTTTGTTGTTTTTCCTCTCTCCCAAGAATTCTCTCCCACCACTACCGTAATTCACAGACTACAAGCCGCTTCGTAATATAAGCCGCACCCCCTACTTTTTAAAAACAATTCTGAAAAAAAAATAACGCATAAGCCGCGGCACAGTACACAGATGCCCCTCATTCTGGCTCCTTTCAGTTTTCCACAGAGAGCTATTTGTTTCAAGTTATTTCTTTTAACAGAGGCAAATATTCTTTTCATTGATTTTGGTTAGGGATAGGAAAAGACCTTACAAGTGGCATACCACCATAAAACAATGTAAGCCTAATGGATAAAACACTTTAATTTGGTTTATGCTGGTGACGAGTGTTAACAAAAGGCATGAACTGAAAGGAGCTGAGAAAAGCTACTGTGGCGGAAGCGTGGCGATGCACGATGTCCGCTTCCGGTTGAGTCTAGAGTTGATCGCGGGTGTGTTGACTGCCAAAACGAAAGTGTCAGACAGCGAAACAGATCGTCATTTTGTGAAAAATATACCAAAATCAAGGTGCTTTTTTTGTCATCAACCATGAACAAGGCCACAGATCAAAGGTCTGAATCAAGGATGCCACTGAGTTGAGTTTACTTTCACTTTCGGTAACGTTTAGGCCGCGGCACTGTACTAGCCGCAGGAGGGGGGGGGGGGGGGGGGAGGGGGCTCAAAAACAAAAGTTGTGGCTTATAGTCTGCGAGTTACGGTAATTATAACAAAAACTCACCAAAGGAAACCTGACAAAGGTATGTACTACATCCTCACTCTGCAACAATCCAACGAGAAATGCATAGATCCAGAAAACAGGAAACGGATCCAGAAAAAAGAAAAAAGGAACCGGTTTCTTCAAACACCACAGAATCGATAACAAACGGGTAGAGTTAACAATATATAAGCGTAGTAATACCAACATGATCACAAAGGAAAGAACAAACCGTCTTTCACCCTCTTTGGCAAAACACATCTCAAACGTAGAAAGACTAGTAAATAGTAGAAAGATGGCAGGAGCACAGGATATGAATGTGTGGAAGGTTTGGGAGGGGGGGAGGAGGGGGGAGGGTGCAGGGGGGACAGTAAAAAGGGGAGGGGGGGGAGGATGTTGTCATTGAATGAGTAGTTTGGAGTGGTCTGGAAAATAGGGGAGATTGGATTATGTGTGAATTGAGGAAGAAGAGGCAAGTGCGGTTTACATGCGTACGTGTGATGCTTGAACAACATGTTGGCAAGATATTTTTTATGAATAAACACTTCTTTTGTTCTTTGATTCTTTCTGCTATCTTTATGGTTTCTTTGGTTGTTTTGATTTGTTCTCTTTGCTTGTTTGGGGTTTGTTTTCCCAAGAATAAGGAGATATTTTCAGTACATATTCACACTGAAAGTGAAAGACAAACCAGATAACCCTGCAAGCGTACCATGTCGCCCCCTTCATTTGACAACAGAAAAACCGTCATTCAGGCATGAATGTGCAGGGCTGCCTACCCACTGTTGCAGTTTCCAGGGACAAACTACTTAAACACCAGGGACAGAGACTTATTTCCATATACACCAGGGACAGAGACTTATTCATATATACATACTTGTGGCGGTACCACAGCCGATGAGGTTTAACCGAGGCGTGGTTACCGCTACACCTATCTGTATTAATATAAAAAAATCGGGACTTTACTGGTTTCGTACTGCCTCCGGGCATTGCCTCCAGTATTGTTCCCACCATATTTGTATTTACAAATGTCCCATATGTGTCTGATTCAGACCAAGAGGACGTAAAACACCATTTTCGTCGTCACTTATTTCATGGGACAAACATCACAATGTCATGCATCAGGGTCAGAACGAACATTCTTACTTAGTATTACTGTCGATTATTAAGTGATCTAGCAAAATGACTGCAACTTGATTTTATTTTGGGATAGTTTCTGGATGATTGATGCTTTCCATTGCCAATGTGCTTCAACATTCAAGATAGTAACTATGTGTAACATGTCTGTTAAGAAAAAGTATCAATGTGTAACATGTCTGTTAAGAAAAAGTATCTATGTGTAACATGTCTGTTAAGGAAAAGTATCTATGTGTAACATGTCTGTTAAGAAAAAGTATCTATGTGTAACATGTCTGTTAAGAAAAAGTAACTATGTGTAACATGTCTGTTAAGGAAACGTATCTATGTGTAACATGTCTGTTAAGAAAAAGTAACTATGTGTAACATGTCTGTTAAGAAAAAGTAACTATGTGTAACATGTCTATTAATGAAAAAATATCTATGTGTAACATGTTTGTTAAGAAAAAGTATCTATGTGTAACATGTCTATTAAGAAAAAGTATCTATGTGTAACATGTCTATTAATGAAAAAATATCTATGTGTAACATGTCTGTTAAGGAAAACGTATCTATGTGTAACATGTCTGTTAAGGAAAAGTATCTATGTGTAACATGTCTGTTGAGGAAAAGTCAACAATGTGTTGTTTTGGGGTGTTTCTATCTTCTTCTTCTTCTTCATTCGCTCAGACAGTTTCCTGTCATATGAGCATAGATGCGTCATGCTGCTGTTATGTGCCTAACTAAGAAATAGGTAGGCCCAGCATGTCCGACTTCGGCTGAAGAAATCTTTGTAAGAATTAATAGGAAAAAAGGCAGGAGAATGGACCAGTGAGTTAGAAAGACAGCAGATGAAAGTAAGCAAATGGAAAAGGCAGAGTCAAAGAGAATGACAGAATTAGAGGAAGTTACAAGCAAACTTCCAGAATGTGGGGGAACTATTTGTACAAAAGACCCCCCGGTATCCCCACGTGGGGGACGGGTTCTATGTTCAATAGTAAGGTTAGCTAACAAGACAAGTGACTGCTCTACAAACTTTCGATTCCACTCAGTTTCCAGGGACACCAAACAGAAAAGAGGATTCCAGGGACAGGGTGTCATTTTTAACCGTTTCCATGGACAAATACCCCTTAGAGGGGACGGTAGGCAGCCCCGTATGTGCAACCAACACGGAAAGTGGAAACAACTCGCCTTTAACAACAACAACATTAACGATAATCACTAGAACTTGAACATACAGGATACTTGCAGAAACATTATTTTGGGGCTGATTTCTTCTAGAGACAATGCATTTACATGTACCAGCTTTAGTCTTTGCATTCTTTCCATCCGAGAGGTGTCAAGACCTTAAAATATGCTTCTTTTATCAAGAGAAAAAAGGCTTCTTGCTGAAATTTGTTGTCTTTGGCACTACAGAGAAAACCTCCAACGGGGAAGCTACCTCACAACAACAAAAATGTACAGGACAAAACAAAGCGGGACGATAATAGCTTCACCCCACTTTTATATCGTAAAATGGCTTTGACTGATATAAACGACCCACTTTTAATGTTTCACAAACACACACACATTTGTTTAAATCACTTTCAGTGGAAGGACGTTAAACTGAAGAACAACACACACACACACACACACACACACACACACACACACACACACACACACACACACACACACACGTTCTCCACTCACACACACACACACACACGGAAAATCTGTTTTACGTTCTCCAATCTGAAACAGGTGGGACGATCCTGGAGGTTCTGCAATGCCAGGACAGACCCGTTGAGTTAGCACATACACACATGCATGATCAATGTCTCCTAATTGTATGTTTCTTTTGCTTTGGAGCCATAAACAAAGATCAGAGACTTTGAAGCCAACGAAACACACAGTAAAAGCACAACGAAAAGGATCACAGATAAAGTGCATGTAAAAAAAACGTGTTCACTATTCCAACGGAAAAAGACAAAATGTTGAGATTCTTACACACCGACCAGTATTGCAAAAAATCTTGTGTACAAAGGATCTAAATATAGAATCATTCTTTTTTCTTTTTTTTTGCAAATGAATACACCAGTAATGCAAGATATCAATTTTTATACAAGGAATAATAACTATAGTTACAACATGTACATCTCATCATAATAATAATACAACAAATATACACATAAAGCAGATGATGTATAAATGTTACTGAACATGTTTTTCTTTGATTACTGTACATAATCATAAATAATAATTGTTTGTTATTCAATGCTATGCTGAAGAAAAAGGTTACCGGTATAACTAACCACTTTTTCAAATAAATTGCTAAAGCAATGTACTAGTTAAAAAATGTGTATATTTATAAATACAATCAGGCTAAAACATAAAAACAAACAAAATACAAAAAACTAAAGAGCTGAACTAAACTTTAAAAATGAGAAAAACTACACGTTTTAAAGTAGAGGGATCAAAAAAATGGCTCTCTTGGTTTCAAGCACAAACACTTTGTTCTATACATTCACTTAATATAAATAAAACCATGAGCAGTTTCATGATTGCTGAAGGTGACACATTTACCTCCAAAAGTTTGAGATATAACGAAAAAATATTTCACAGAGTAATATGAAAAGGAATTCAAAATGAATGAAATTTAAAATAATAAGTTCGCAGAGAAAATGTCACACACACACACAGATGCGCGCGCGTGCGCACACACACATATATAATATGCACAGGCATGTACATGCACACACACACACACATATATAATATGCACAGGCATGTACATGCACACACACACAGCGAGGTTTTAGACACCTGCTGACAAAAACACACGAATGCAGACATATACAGAGTTCACTGCCATGAAACATGTAAATACTGATCTAAGAAGTCAGAATAGAAGACAAATAACACGATAAACAGAACAATGTTAAAATAAACAATCAATGAAACAAAATTAAAAAAAATAAAAAGTTGTTACAAATTTGTTTTTCTTAAATTCAGACAAGCAGCAGAAAGGGTTTTTTTTGGAGGGGGAAAATCGAATAGAAATAGTCACCCTAGATTATTCTAATATTTGCTTGGCATGACTTTTATGGAGACAATGATCATTTGCCATGAAACATAGTTTGTCTTTTATGTCAGCCAGTTTCAGCAAAAATGTCAAAACTAAGGTCAGTCTGAAAACTAACTTTTCATTCAGTGAGCATGTATTGTGTTTGCAGTTTTGTTCTGCTAACAACATCAAATGCTGAAAGCCAACACTGTGCGAGTGTGTGCCAGTATGTGTCTGTGAGTGTGAGTGCATGTGTGTGCTTGTGTATGTGAGTGCGCGTGTGTGTTTGCAGTTATGTTCTGCTAACAACATCAAATGCTGAAAGCCAACACTGTGCGAGTGTGTGCCAGTATGTGTCTGTGAGTGTGCTGTGCCAACACTGTGTGTGTGTCTGTGAGTTGTGTATGTGTAGTGAGTGCGCGTGTGTGTTTGCAGTTATGTTCTGTTCTGCTAACAACATCAAATGCTGAAAGCCAACACTGTGCTGAAAGCCAACACTGTGCGAGTGTGTGCCAGTATGTGTCTGTGAGTGTGAGTGCACGTGTGTGCTTGTGTATGTGAGTGCGCGTGCGCGTGTTTGTACAAGTGTATGTTTGTATAAGTGTGTGTGCGTTTCAGTGAGAATGTGTTTTTTGTGTTTGATAAAATGTGTGTGGGTCTGTGTGTGCATGTCTGTGTGCAAGAAAGCGTTTACTCGCGTGCGTGCACGTACGTGCATGTGTGTCTGTTGTGCGTGTATGTGTGTGTCTGTGTGCGTGTGTGTATGTCTGTGAGTGTTTCAATGCTGATTATAAAGCGCTTTGTGCGCGATAAAAAGCGCTATATAAGTGTCCGTTTATTATCATTATTATTATTATAACACTGAAATAGTCACGTAGTTCAGCAGGTATATTTTCAACTGAAGTATATCATGCAAACATACCACAGCACTAAATTCACTTTCCCATAAGTATGTGCTAGAATAGGATTCTCCTTCAACATACTTAAACGATAAAGCTTACTTTATGTATGATAAAGAAAGAAAAAATGCTTACATATCTTAATAGACACATTAAAAACTGTCAGTTTAGTTTTTTTTAAACACACACACACAACAAATACTACATAAAAAAAATCATAGCAGCACCAACAGTTTATATCATGCTGCATTAAAAGTTCTAAACATTTGTAAGAACACTGCTTCCAAGCTAGAAACAGTAATCATTGAAAAGTTGATTAATTAAAAAAATAATCCATAGAAGCTTACCAATCACTTTTGTAGGATTAAAAAAGATCTCAGGCAAATTAAAAGGGCGAAAAAGACAAATTCGTCAGATCTACTGTATCATGATATTCAAGACATCAGCTAATGTACTCTTCAGGTGGTTTTTTTAGAACATGAAGCAACATAATGTATATTTAATCCATGTCATAATTGCCAAACATTAATGAATAAACAAAAGGATAGCAATCTTAATCTAATCAAAGATATCAATCTCCAATCTTAATCTAATCAAGCATTTCAATCTTAATCCAATTCTTCAACACACACAATCAATCACATCCTCTCTCTCTCCCTCTCTTTGGTATTGGGAAACATTTTTGTACACTTAACTGAACCCACTACCTGGGACTTTGGAGTAAGAATATCAAATACATTTGGATTTAAATACGCATGATTACACAAAGTGGGATCACAAGGCAAACAATTTATAACAAGATCAACATTTCTGGCAATTACGGATCAATTTTCTAAGAATGTTGTATACATTTTGAGAAAACAAATTTCTTGGTTAATTGTTTTCAAGCTTTAAAAAAAAGTCATGTGAGACCTGGGATTCTAACCCCCCCCCAAAAAATCAAAATTATCAAACGGTTGGTCAAGAATTAACATGAAATTTCTACATAGGCAATTCTTAATTTACTGCAAACACTGATAAAGGCTTGACTTACTGAAATACTTTTTTTTTATATTTCCTTTTGCTGCCTCAGCCTTCTGAGAATGGAATAATTTGGATGGAAACAAATGACAGTCTATCTAAAAGATTTCATCCCCATGCGCATACATGCGTGCATGTGTGTATGTCTGTGCGTGTGCGTGCATGAATGCACGTGTGTGTGTGTGTATGTGTGTATGTGTGTGTGTGTGTGTGTGTGTGTGTGTGTGTGTCAAGTCAAAGTAATTTTTGTAATTTTCAGATGGAACATTGAATAAGCAATAATGGTTTGCTTTTTTTGTGTGTGAGTGTGTGTGTGTGTGCGTGTGTGTGTGCTTGTGCATGTGTATTTGTATCTTTGTGACGCTCAGATGCATGTGTGTCACAATACTGCATACCCAAAAGGTGATTTTTCATTACACGAACACCCTGATAAATAACATTTTATGGCAAAGGTCCAGACTTCTTCAAATCCAGCACTTAATCAACGTTAAATGTGACATTGCCATAACGCTTGGAGTGCTGATCAAAATGTTTGGTTGGCAGTTCTACAGCTGTTTTTTTTTCTCTTCGTTCATCTAATCATCTCTCAGCTAAATGTGTTTTTCTCCTTAGCACAGAACTACATCTTGACCCTGTAATAATCTAGCATAATCAGGAGTTGACTGATAATCCCCCCCTCCCTAAATTTCTAAAACAACAGCAATAACAAAAACATACCAACAAAAACCTTTTCCAATCAAATCGACAGTGTATTAATCTGGAACGAACTTGCTCGTAGAGTTTCTCACAGATCCACGCCATTCTCATTGGACATTTGCCAATGCCCATCACGCTCACAAGTTCTCCTCAGCCTCTCTCAGCCCCACAGCAGCATTGCAAGTCCTTCCCAAGCCTGAAGGCAAACTGCTTTGTGGAGAGTGGAGAAGAGGAAGCGGGTGCTTCGCTGAGAAAACCGGTGTTGGCATACAGTGTGGCAGTGACGAGGGTGGGTCGCGCGGAACATTACAGGTGGACTATGCTGTCTTATCCCACGCCATGCCACTGATTCCCACATCGATGATCCCATGCCATGCCACTGATTCCCACATCGATGATCCCACGCCATGCCACTGATTCCCACATCGATGATCCCACGCCATGCCACCGATTCCCACATCGATGATCCCACGCCATGCCACTGATTCTCACATCGATGATCCCATGCCATGCCACTGATTCCCACATTGATGATCCCATGCCACACCACTGCTCAGCTAATCCCACACCCCGTGGCCCCGATCCCACGCCTCTACTAACACTCGTTGACGGTCAGATCCTTCCTATCCTGCAACACACCCACTGCTCACTCTCAACTACAGGTAAATCATTGCAGGCATCTACAGGTGCATCATCACAGGTATTATCAAATAACATCAGCATAGTGTATTGTTGTTTTTTTGCCCACATAATATTCATATTCATAAGCCCTAATTCATTTATCAACATACATTTATTCGTTTATTAATTACATTTTTGCTTTGATCTTTTCTGGGTAAAAGGTGCTTAACCCCCCTTACTCCCAACTCGCCCAGCGCTAACCTTGCTATGAAATCCCATGTCAAGGGAAATAACTTGCACAATTCACTGCAGTAGGTAATTAAAAAAATATTCAGATATACTTTCAGAGAGTAAATGCTTTTCATTATTTAAAGTCATAAAGAAACACATATCTCAAATTCATGGTACTGTTTAGTTTTTGTTGTTTAAATGTCACACTTGGCGGCAAGATGTACACACACAAAAAAGTCCAAAATGTCAAAAATCAATCAAGAAGGCTCTCAATTTGGAACCAAAGAACTGAATATGCAGTCTACTACAGCAATGTGTCATAAATCTGTGCAAAACAATGTCCGTTGCAAACATGGGCTTTGCAAACATACAACAGTTTCTCTATGGTTTCCATACTGTAGCCATTCGGTAGACGGCACCCCACTTTCGCGATCACCTTTAGTGTCAGATCATTGATTTTGGTTTTGAGAGTTTCGAAGTCTGTTATCTAGGTCGCATTCAACCCCCACTCGATCACTAGACGTTTTTTCGGAAAAATAGAATGTGTCTTTTTACCACAAAATCGGATTGTCCCTCATGAAAAAGTAGGACAAACTCAATGACTACCAATTAATGAAAGGTCATTCGCGCAAACCGCAAAGTTATGTCCCTTGCTATTTGGGAACATTTCCTATTTCTACAAGTTACCTTGCTTCACTGGTTTATGAGTTAACCCCTTGACTGCCAGAGAAAATTAAAGACCAAATCATTGTGCAAATCATGCCACGAAAAAGACAACTGATAGAGCCAATCTGGCAAAATGGTCTGGGGATATTACTCTCTAGACTGTGTTAGAGCAAAAGCCAGCATATCAGAGTTACTCCTCTTCATCAGATCACATCATCAGTGATGTGATCAGGTCAGTACGTGATACGTTGGTGGCAGTCAAGGGGTTAACTTCTATTTTTAATGTCTCCAAAATGCAGGTTTCACATAAACCAGCGCTATTTTGCTGCTCTCAGACACGTTTCTTTAGTGTGCATGATAAAACATGGTGTAGCCTTAACCCTTTCACTGCCAGCCATTTTTCAGCCAAAAAATACCATTAAAACTTGTTTGGGTAGAGAAAACAAATGTCTGCAGTATTGAGAATTCCTCTGCGACATGCATAACATTAGGCCTATCCTTACCTCCCAAAATTGAAGAAAATAGGGTCTTCGGATAACAGGCCCTGATTTGATACCTTTTAGTGACATGAGTGTTAACCATTGGTGGTGAAAGGGTTAATCTCCTCGTGACTGTGTCATAGGTGTCAACCTATACGGTTTTCCCGCATTGCTGTACGGGAAAACCATGATTTTCTATATGGCCGTATAACAGTTTCAATACGGGTAAAACTGATTTATACGGGCAGATCAGAAATGAGAGACAAACCACGAAGTGATAGAATTTTGTGATAGCAGACGACAAAACATGGACGCCAAGCAGCCGAACAGGAAAATGAAAGCAGTAGGCTAGATGATCGGTCATGCGCAGAGAGCGATTTGTTCAATTTGTTCTGGTAATCTGCGCATGCGTGGTTTCTTCAGAACTTCCGTGTGAGCGTTGTTTGAATCGAAAATGGCGGATGCTAATTTTTCCAGTTCTACGAACCCCCCTGTGGCCAAAAAGGCACGAGTTGGGAGTGGGAGACACTTGAAAGAATGGGAAAACCTGTCCTTTGAGAAAGGAAGGTACGCTACCCTGCCCATTTTTCAATATATATAACAAAACTGCATGAAAACAATGTCTGAATACAACTTTTTCATGGTTTTGCGTGTTCTGAAATTTATACCGTTTCAGGCTTGAAATAAGGGGGAAATTATTATTCAATAAGGGAAGTTTTGAAAAAAGGAAAATTGGGTTGACATCTATGCTGTGTAGTACCTTGTGCGTCGCAGGGTGACACGGCCCCGTCCCTGGAATCCTCCGTCACATGCAGCGACACGTCTTTGTCCAGGCCTGTGGACACTGCCGCCTCCTTGATCTGTGCACACACAGTTCAACGCTCCTTCACAATACACATTCATTTTAGCTGGGTATCTTTTCCGAGTTCCTAACTTGCCCTCCGTTCACGTATCGAGCCAGTCTCTCTGCATGCAGAATGAGGCTTTATACTACTCCTTGCCGACACGAAAGGCCGATCATTTTAGGCCCGAACTGCCGATGCCCCCTGGTGACGAGTCAGGAGCAGCTACTTTTCCCTGGCTATATTAGTTCCTGACAGGCAAGGGCAATAATCTTAAGTAGGTGGTGTTCGCATCTCAGGTCACGAGACAGGGGCAGAGAATGTTCGGTATAAAGCCTTGTTGGAATTGGAATTGAAATAGTTGTCAGTAATATAGAATTGTAGCAGTCCATTGAATAATTAAAGCAATGTCCAGAATTGTAACAGTCAAGTGAATAATTAAAGCCATGTCCAGAATTGTAACAGTCAAGTGAATAATTAAAACAATGTCCAGAATTGTAACAGTCAAGTGAATAACTAAAACAATGTCCATTCAGACTTGTAACAATTGCACATTAAAGAAAAAACACCCCAAAACCCATCAACAATCTCTATCTCTCACAGAATCTTCCCCTTTTGTCGCTTTTTGAAATTCAAACGTTCAAAACATTGCTTTAAAAACATCTGCATTCTCTTGTATTCTCTTTTTTTATCAACCCCACCCCTCACTGCGGCACTCAAACTGTTTCTCCTTTCTGCTCTTTATTAACTCATTCAACACTAGCCGATTGCTTCCTTTCACAACCCAGGGCTGCCAACCCTAAATTTTGTGAATCAGGGACAAACGACTCTCAAATCAGGGACACAGCCTGATTTTCAGGGACATCTTTTCATGTTTTTCAGTTTCCACATGCCGGGGCACATCATCCCTACCACCAGACTTTATCGAAAAATGACACGCACAAATTTCACAAAAAGAGTAAGTTTCGCCTTTTCTTCCTGACACAATGAAAGGCCATTTCTCTGTGTATGACTCTCAAAAAAACCAGGAACGCTTTGAAACTTTTTCTTTCTTAGAAGAAGAATCATCCTTACACAACCATTTAGACGCCATTTTTTTTCAACCTTGACTAAACTGGCTACAACAGCCAATGAAAATTTGGCTACAACAGCCAATGAGAATTGATTTCACTGAACTACAACAGCCAATGAGAATTGATTTCACTGAAGATTTAACCAATCAGAATAACTCTCTGTAAAGAAGTTGAAAGCGTATGATAAAAAAGGCGCAAACCATGATCCATGGCGCGAACTGAAACCTAGCGCTACATAAGCGGTAGATAGGCGAAAAAATTGCACGCTTCCACGATTTTATCTATTTTCCGGGATGGTCATTCAAAAATTGGAAAAAACGGGACACGTCATGCTTTTCGCAAAAAACCGGGACAAATACGGCGACGCAGGGACGGCTGGCAGCCCTGACAACCGTTCAACACGAGAGTATGCAACAGAGTACATCGTGTTTAAACATCTACACTGCACAACTCAGCAAACCCATGCAACCCAAACTGGTATAAAAGTATTCCTTTACCGTCCCTTAACAGTTTTCAACCAATGACATGACTTCTAGTCTGTTTTAAGGGCGGCAATGAATGAAAACGAGTCACTACCCTCTCTTGGTCTTCTTTGTCATATTTTGTTGCAAAACGTCATTAATCACGCAGTAATAACAAATTTACTTTGTAATACTACTATTTTTTATTATGATGGATACTGTACCTAACATTTCTATTGCCTCTACGGTGGTCACTGTCAGGATGATGATGTTAGTATTACCATTGTTAAATCGCAGTCATTGTTATTAATATCATTGCAATTGTTGTGGTCCTTGTGTTTGTTGAGTGCTGTCGTAGTCATAGTTAATGTTATTGCAGCTTTTCTAAATTATTACTATTTTGTACAATATCAATATGCATATAATTATGCCTTAATAATTTTGTAAAAACGAGAAAAAAAATTCAATCAAAAAAACCATTTTTACTTTGGAAGTGTAACAGACATTAGCTTTTATTATTATAAACAATGCCACAAATTTTCAGAACTGTACCGTTAAGCCTTCTTTTAAAAATATTTTGTATATAATGAATGCAAACTCGCCTAGTGTTGAAAGGGTGTGCAAGGCATGTACGCCATCGCATACTCTCTTGTAGTTATACAACTGTATCGTTAAAAATTTGGGACTTTCCTGGAGTTGCACTGCCTCCGGGCATTGCCTCCAGGATCGTTCCCACCATCTTTATATCTACTAATGTCCCATATGTGTCTGTTTCAGACCGGAAGACGTTTAACGGATTTTCATTCATCACTCTCATGTAGAGATCTAGGAATCCTAGTAATACACATCTGTATGGTTAAAAATTCGGGACTTTCCTGGAGTTGCACTACCTCCGGGCATTGCCTCCAGGATCGTTCCCTCCATCTTTATATCTACTAATGTCCCATATGTGTCTGTTCCAGACCGGAGGACGTTAAGCAGAATTTAATTGTGTAGAGAGAGTTACATCAAGGGTACACACACATTAGATGCAGAAACCTCAAATAACATAAGTAAAAGAAAGAAGGGAAAAATGAAGCGCATGAGGTTTCTTCATCTAATGTGTGTGTGTGTGCCCTAACGCTTAACTCATTCAACACTGGCCGATTGCTTCCCTTCACAACTGTTCAAAACGAATGCACGCTATAGCGTACATAGTGTTTAACCATTCACACTTCACAACTCAGCGAAGCCATGCAACCCAAACTGGTATAAAAGTGTTCTTCTACAGTCCCTTAATAGTTTTCAACCAATGAAATGACTTCTAGTATATTTTTAGGATGGCAATGAATGAAATCGAGTCACTAACCCTCTCTTCGTATTCTTTGTCATGCTTTTTTTTTTTAAATCTGCTAATAATAAAAATTTTACTTTGGAATTATAACATATGCTAGCTTTTATTATTATAAACAATACCGCAAATCTTCAAAACTGTGCGGCTAAGCATTATTTATAAAATATTTTTTATGTAATGATGCAAACCTGCCTAGTGTTGAACGTTTGCGCGAAACATGTACGCTATAGCGTACATTAGTGTTGAGAGAGTTAATGTTTTCACCTGTCGAATGTACTCCATGCAATCCTTCTCAGCTTGGTAGATGAGGTCGGCCTGTCCTCTCAACACTCGGATGTTCCAGGCAAAATTCTCCATGGCCTGACAGAATAAAGAGTGCACGGGAGTCACCATAGAGTGTACAAATCGCCGTCCGCATGCAAAAGAGACGTAACTCAAAGTTGGTCAACTTTGATGTGTTGGACTTACCAACCAGTTGATCAGACAAGCTGCATCATCTAACAAAGCTGTAAAACAAGAATTTGCAAAGATAAAACATCAATGGTGATGGCAAGCACACACACACACACACACATACAAATACATGCACGACTTATAGGCAACAACACACACGCATACATGTGAGCGTGTGCACACACACACACATACACACACAGAGGGATCACAGATACACACATTATACACATCCCGCACTCACACCCATCCCACACTCACACACACACATACTCACACACATACTCACACACCCACTCACACACACACACACACACACACACACACACACACACACACACACACCTTGGCCAGTTTCCTGCCCCTGAGCCCTGCACTCTGACAGACGTTCTCCAGTTCCTCGTGCCACTCCAGACCAGCCTTCTGACACTGCACCAACTGCAACAGGACACAGATGAACATGTCAAACGCTTAGTCAGGAATAAAATCGATGGGTAATTGCCTAAACGTGTTATCACCCTTCTTTATTCCTCTTGGAATAACATGTTTAGGCAATTACCTCTTGAAATGCAGTACTCATTCTGTCAAACTTAAGAAGTTTTCAAAAAAAAGTTTATTCAGGAATAAGTGCACTGTTAATTTAACAAGTTCATTCAGGAATAAGCGCACTGTTAATGCAAGTTTATTCTGGAATAAGCGCAGTGTTAATTCCAACATCAAAATCAGGCAGTCAGTATTAGTGAGGGAAATTCTTTTCCTTCGCTCAGACAGTTTCCTGTCAATTATGAGCGCAGATGCGTAATGCTGCCATCTTAGTTTCGTTGAAGTTTAAAAAACAAACAAAATAACTTTAATTAGCCATGTATCAATGCACAATAACAAAGGAAATTGTTTTGGTTTTGCATGCTCAGCTTGTTTGTCTTCCGCTGGAGAAATTCTTTGTAAGAGTTTCTTTTTAAAAAAAGACAGGAGAATGGACCAGTAAGGAAGAAAGATAGTACCGGCAGATGATAGTAAGCATGCAATAGGAAAAAGGCAAGAGTCAAAGAGAGTGACAGACTACAGAAAGTTACAATATGTGCAAGCACAGAACTTTCAAACGGTATTTTGGTATTTGGTACTCTATTATCACAGAGGCGTCTCTGTGAAATTCGGGTTGCTCCCACCTGGAGAGTGCGTCGCAGCCAGAGGAACGCCACCCATTTTGTAATTTTTTTAATTTGCATGCGATTTTTGTGACTCACTGACTGATCAGGAAGGAAAGGCGGTTGGGGGTGGGGTGTAAATTTTGACCAAATGACAACTTTTTCGTAGCCACTGGGCTTAACGTGTGCTAAGTGCATGGGCACATGGGACTTCGGTTTATTGTCTCATCCAAAAGACTCCACGTTCAGATGATAAGGCCTAGTGCAGATTGAGAGGAAAAATCCCCTGTATCCAGGTTCGAACTCGGGCTTATTGTGCACGAGGCGACCGCGTTACCTCTGTGCCACTCTACACCTGGGGTGGGGGAACTATTTGTATGAAAGACACACACCCCAGTATCCCCATGGGCATCAGCGATGGAAATAATTAGATCTGTAGCTTTTAAGAGGGTTGCCAGGATATTTTAGGGGTCTTTTTAACATTTTTTTAAACTGTCAGGAGAATATGGCTATGTTTTTATCTGAAATCCAGTGCATCAGATGGGAGTTTTCATCGTCAGAGACGCATGTCTTTGTTCTTTGTGTTAAAGTTCATACAGAAATGATCAATAATATGATACAGTGAAAATCGCTTACGTCAAAATTGAAGGGATTGAAATTTTATTTTGAGATAGCCAATATTTTTAGATAAAAAGACCCTTTAACATAAAGTGTATTAAAACGAAACCAGAAAATTATTGTGAGTTATCCAGCGTTTTTGAGTTAGCAGGAATCCAATGTATTTGACACGGTTCAACTTCTTATGACCGAAAATTCTGCAACAATCAAGCGTAGAACATTGACAGAGGTTAACTCAAGGATGACACAATGCATAGCTACATTCAGATCAAATTGTTGCCTTTAAAGGGGCACCCTGACGGATGAGGTTTTGCAAGGAACACGTCGAGATCACCAGAGATTTACAGAGATCGCAACACCCACTTTGCTCTGATTTCCTAGAAATCAAACCGTCAAATCGGCGATTCCTCCTTGGCGGAGGTGCTGGAAGTCAAAGTATTGTTTGTTATCCTTTCTTACTGTCTTTTTAACCTTGATCCGATAAGTAGAGTAGAGTGGCTCAACGTTTCCAGCACTGTGTGAAATTATGAGCTATAGGGTACAATGATGGAGATGCCATGTCGTGAATTGTACTGTTTATTTTGTTCTTGTTTTCAGGTTTTGGGACGTTGTTAAGAATCATTGATGTGTGTTTTGTTATACGTGGTCGAACTTTACGCGGTGACAGTCCTGAGATAACCATAGCTGTTGATGGGACTATAACAGACTAACTCACCTTTTCATAGACGGTGCGAGCGTTGTCTATCAAGTTCTTGCACTCCTCGATCAACTGAAAACAGAGCAACACAATGTCAGTGAAAACATGATGATGAAGCTATGCATTGCCAGTGACATTGCACTTGCTCTAAGCAAAATTGAAATAAAATAAAATAATCAAAACTAAATACAAAATACAAATGAAATGCAATGCTTAGTTTTAGGCTGAGCATGCATGACACAGTTCTTCAAATTGTCCATTTCGCACACATACATGTATGCACACGCATGCACGCACACATACACACACACTCACTCACAAGCACACACACTCACTCACAAGTACACACACACAATGTGATCACTTGGCATGTTCTATAACAAATTTTAAAAAGTTTCAAATCTGTCAAAACTGCAAAACAAAGTAAAGAAATTTCAAACCAATTTTCTGACTTAGGAGTTTTAGTCGGGGATGTGATCAAGTGAAAATTCAATCTTTTACAAGACTCACCTCTTCAAACGATGAAAGAGCCTTTTTCAGAATCTCAGGCAGATTCCCCTGTGCCTCTAGGTAGGGCCACTGAAACACATATAAACAGAGGTAATATCACCGAAAAGCTTTAAAATGGCTGGAGTTCACAATCTAAAATTTTGTTGTAACATATTTTATTTCCCTCTCTCATCCCTCCACTTCACAGTTCCTTCTTTCTCTCCCACACCCACAGACATGGATCAACGCACATCATCAATTACCATCATAATCATAGTATTAATAATAATAAAAATATGAGAAAGCAAACAAATCGTTGTTTGTATTCAAATCAAAAAAATTATTTTGAAACTATTATGGCTTTTTAATTTTAAATTTTACTGCTTGGTGACAATTGAACAACCGGAAAAGGTCACGGGAAACCATGTTTTTTATTAAAAAAACTTAAGCGATTTTCTTGAATTTTCCTTTACAAAATGATCTGGGCCTGCCATGATGACGGCAGCAGACATCTCTGCTGACTGACTCACGTCGCCTCGCATGACGTAGTTGAGCGTGGATTGCTCCCCGGAGTTGGCGATCCTGCTGGCCAGGAGACGAATGCACTGCTTGATGTTGGAGATGGGGGCCATGCCGCACGCCTCCTTGAAGCTGGCAAAGGCCACCTGCACACCATATCACAGGACGGTAATAGGAATTGTTCGGAAATAATTAAGGGGAGTAATTTCATGGTGTGTAGGAGTTATCTCGCCTAATTCAATTGGTCAAACAGGGGAAGCTACTCTGCCATCAGGTAAATCCACAGCCCTCGCTTCTTGTGTTTGAGGAGACGCACCGCATGTAGAACGCAGTGCGTCATTCTGAAATCGATGTCATTTATATTTTTACGTCATAGTTTGCAAGTTCTATCCCTCTGTAGCAACTGGTCACCCCTTATTTTTCTACAAAATGTTTGCAAGTCGCTGACTCCCATCCTGCGGTTTCAAGCTTTGATGCCATTGTTCATTGTTGCTATGGTATTTGACCGAGTAATGGAGGTAAACAACTCTAATTTTCACGAAGTGCTCTGCCCTAGTTTTTTCTGAAAATCGTCTATTGCCTGTATTCATTGATTGAACCTTTTATTGGGTTAAGATTGAACCTGCCACCTGCGCACCATATCACAGGTAAGGTCGGTAATTGCCTCTATTCATTGATTCAACCTTTTATTGGGTTAAGATTGAACCTGCCACCTGCGCACCATATCACAGGTAAGGTCGGTAATTGCCTCTATTCATTGATTCAACCTTTTATTGGGTTAAGATTGAACCTGCCACCTGCGCACCATATCACAGGTAAGGTCTCTTTTGGCATCTCTTCTAATGCACTGACATGGTTTCACTCGTACCTCTCCGGTCGTACTCAAGTTGTCTCTGTCAGCGGCTTCTCTTCAAGTTCAGCCGATTTGAAGCATGGAGTTCCCCAGGGATCTGTTCTGGGTCCCATTCTTTTTGTTCTATACACTCAACCTATTTCTGACATTGTGGCCCATCATGACATTTACCATCACTGCTTCTCTGATGACAACCAAATCTACACCTCTGGTGATATCTCTATACTCCCCTCCATCATTGAACGTACACAGCTATGTATTTCTGACATCAAGGCATGGATGACTTACAACAAGCTCCAGCTAAACAACGACAAAACTGAACTGATTTTCATTCTATCAAAAAGGCTCATGTCTACAATCTCTGTCCCTACTTCTGTCCAACTTGGAAACTCTCTCATTCAGACCTCTACTACCGTGCGCAATCTAGGCGTTGTACTGGACCAGACACTCTCTTTTCAAAGTCAAATTTCTTCTGTCTGCCGTGCTTGCTATTTGGAGCTTCGGCGCATCAGTTCTGTACGTCATCTTCTGTCTGAAGAAGCCACCAAAACCCTCATTTCTGCCTTTGTTCTTTCAAGACTTGATTACTGTAATTCTCTCCTTACTGGCTGCCCACAAAATCTCCTGATTAAATTGCAGAAAGTCCAAAATAATGCTGCTCGCCTCGTCCTGAAATGCCCGAGGACCTCTCATGTTTCTCCTTTGCTTCAATCTCTCCACTGGCTCCCTGTTGAAAAGCGCATAGAGTATAAACTCTCTCTATTATGTTACAAGTCGCTGAATGGTTTGGCCCCATCATATCTCTCTGATCTTCTATCGATTTATACTCCCACTAGACTGCTTCGCTCCTCCTCTGACACTCACGTTCTGCAGATCCCCCGTTTCCGTGCCAGAACTCTTGGCGAACGTTCTTTTTCTTTCCAAGCTCCCTCCTCCTGGAATGGCCTCCCTTCTGCACTCCGAACCTCAAACAGCCTCTCTTCTTTCAAGTCCTCCCTCAAAACAACTCTCTTCAAAACATAATCTTTCTCATCCTCCTCCTGCAAAGGTTATCCGTTGAGTCATGTGTGTGTGTGCGTGTGCGTGCGTGTGTGTGTGTGTGTGTTTGTTGGTGTGTGTGTGTGTGTGTGTGTGTGTGTGTGTGTGTGTGTGTGTGTGTGTGTGTGTGTGTTTGACCTTAAGTTCGTGTGAGTGTTTTGTGTGTTGTCCAGCTTTTCATTTTGTTAGTATTGTTTTTATCATGATTGTAAGCGCTTAGGGCTTTTGTTAAGATTAAGCGCCCTAAATATTCATTATTATTATTATTATTATTATAAGGTCGGTAATTGCCTCTATTCATTGATTGAACCTTTAATAGATGATTTTCGGAAAGAAAACTAGGGGAGAGCACTTCGTGAAAATTAGAATTGTTTACCTCCATTACTCGGTCAAAAACCATAGCAACAATGGCGGCGAAGCTTGAAACCGCAGGATGCGAGTTAGCGACTTGCAAACATTTTTTAGTGGCCAGTGGCCACAAACTGATAAAACTTGCAAAATGTGACGTAAAAACATAAATGACATAATTTTTTAGAATGACGCATAGTGTTCTAAGTGCTGTATGTCTGCTCAAACGCACGAGTCGATAGGCTACGAGAGCTGATTTCAGAGTGACTTCCCCTGTTTGACCGAATGAATTAGGCAAGATCGCTATCACACACCATGAAATTACCCCCCTTAATTATTTCCGAACAATTCCTATTGGGTTAAAATATTCATAAGCACATTTAAGGCCTTTTTTTCCACAAATGTGCCCAAAACGAACAAAAAGAAACTGCAACAAGAAAAGAATTGTAATTTTAAAAAGAGATAATGATGGCAATCCATGCAAAAAAACTAAAAACTATTAACTGATATAAATCATAACGCACCCTATCCTTACTCTTCTTTCTTTCTGACAAGCGTGCATACGCATATGCACAAACATAAAAAAAAACCACTCACACACACACACACACACACAAACACACATACATACTCGTATGCATGTATCCATTGTCAGATCAAAAGAAGGAAAAATGAACCTCTTTTTGCGAATTATAAAAACACTTTCAGTGATGCGTTGAGGATAGAATGGTGATAGCACAAACTGTACTTATAAAAAATCAATGGGACAAAATGTCGTGGTTACTGCAGAAATCAATGCAACAAAGTCTGTTAATATTGAATGTTAACAATAGGACGTTTGTCCTGACAGGGAGGGAACACAACAGAACATTCTTTTTGTTTTAACCCATTCACCGCCAGCGATTTTTCAGCCCAAAAATACCATTAAACTTAACTGCAATATTGGGATTTTTTTCTGTGACATGTATAACATTAGACCTATCCTTACCTCTCAGAATTAAGAAAACAGGGTCTTTGGATAACAGGCCCTGATTTGATGCCTTTTAGTGACATGGGTGTTAAACCATTGTGGTGCATAAATGCGACATTGGCGGTGAAAGGGTTAATAGGACCATGTAGAAAGAAAATGGCACCATAATTTACAAACTATAAGACTGAGCCCCATGAACCTTACCTAACACAACTGTCAATACCATTCAATAGGAAACCATTGCAGCTAGCGTTGTAATACTAACAAACGTAAACACTGTTTTTGTTATCGGGATGCTAACCTCTGGAATTTACTGACACCTAACCTAAGAAGAGCACCAACACTTAACACCTTCAAATATCTCCTGGACAAAGATGAAAAATGTAGCCAACTATTTTTGGATTACGATGATTAACTTACAATTAGTAGTTTTAAAGGCATGCACTAAGCAAACAAAAGAATATTCAATGAAGGGAGGCCGCGAGGCTTAGGCTTGAGCCAGTCCCATACTATACAATACTATACTATATTATACTACACTATACTAAAAAAATCAGACTTTCGCGTAAAATTTGAGGGGATCTGTATGTTGAAAAATTGTCTAAGTGTGGGTTAGTCAATTATGCTACACACATGAAACTATCCTTAATGTTTTTCTTATGAATTTGCAGAAAACTACCACAAAATATTTAACCCTTTCACCACCAACGTCGCATTTTTGCACCACAATGATTTAACACCCATGTCACTAAAAGGCATCAAATCACGGTCTGTTATCCAAAGACCCTATTCTCTTAATTTTGGGAGGTAAGGATAGGTCTTACTTTAAATATGTCACAGAGGAATCCCCAATATTACAGACAGATTTTTTTTGTCTCTACCCAGGTAAGTTTAATGGAGATTTTTTTGCTGAAAAAAATGGCTGGCGGTGTAAGGGTTAAAAGATAACGGGGGCGGGGGGGGGTGCACCTGCACATTGTCGCGCAGATCCGTTCCCTCCCGCAGTGGTGTGATGGCGACCTTGAAGGTCTCATCGATGGCCTTGACCCCGATGGCCTTCATGCTGGTGTAGTCCCGCGACCGCTTGATCTTCTTCACAGACATGCCCCGCTTCGTAGCCTTCTGTACGTTAACAAAAAAAGTATATGGGTGCTTCTACAAAATCATGGAAAACCTGAAAAACAGGAGTGCAAGGGCCACTTAGTCTCCAGAGGCGGGGGCAGCATCCTTGAAGCAGAAGCCACTGTAAAAAAATAAAATAAAAATGAATTAGGACACACAGCCTTCACAGACATGCCCCGCTTTGTCACCTTCTGTAGGTAAATTTTTTAAATTTTATATGGGTGCTTCTACAAAGTCCTAGGAAAATCTGAAAAACAGGAGTCCAAGGGCCACTTAGTCTCCAGAGGCAGGGTAAAGGGGCAGCATTCTTGAAGCAGAACCACTGTAAAAAAACACAACCAAAAAACTCGATTCAGGCACACAGCATGAATAGAAGCACCCATGCATTAATCAGTGAAGTTTTGTTGCAGTGGTGCAGTGGTGTGATGGCGACATGTCCTGCTTTGTCGCCTTCCATGGCTTTGTAGAGTTAGGGCACGGACACACATACGCAGCAAGTTCCATGCGGAAACCTATGCTCAATCCGGCCCAAACAAATCTGGAAGTAAGAAATATGTAGGAGTGTGTACATTACATGCGGAAACTCATGCGCAATCCCCTCCACTTTTTTCTTATATAAGTGCATAGGGTTTCTGTACGGATGTAATGAATACAAGCCCTTATACAAACTAATTTGTAAAGCTTTGGTGAAAAAGATTGAACATGTAAACTCTGTGTGTGTGTGTGCGTGTGCGTGTGCGTGTGCGTGTGCGTGCGTGCGTGTGTGTGTCTTTCATTTAACGTCTGTCGACTTCTCGTGATATTAGATGGAAAAGATTGAACATGTAAACTGTGTGTGTGTGTGTGTGTGTGTGTGCGTGTGTGTGTGCGTGCGTGTGTGTGTGCTGTTTGTGTGTGTGTGTGTTGTTTATGTGTGTATGTTGTGTGTATGTGTGTATGTAACTATGTTATTTCATGCTTGCGAATTGTGTGACAATGCATACATGTATTAGGCCTATTATAAGTAGTAGAAGTAGTAGTAGTAGTAGTATAGAGAGTGTAGAGTGGCACAGTGGTAACGCGTTCGCTTCGTGTCAGGTAAACCCGAGTTTAAACCTGGGTACAGGGGATTTTTCCTCTCACTTTGCACAAGGCCTTAACGGTCTGAATGTGGAGTCTTTCAGGTGAGACGATAAACTGAGGTCCCGTGTACCCATGCACTTAGCACAGTGGCAATGAAAAAGTTGTCATTTGGTCAAAATTTATCCCCCCCCCCCCCCCCCTTTCCTTCCTCATCAATCACACACAAAAAATCGCATGCAAAAAAAAAAAAAAGGGGGGTGGCGTGCCTCTGGTTGCTCCAGGTGGGAGCAACCTGAATTTCACAGAGATGCCTCCATGACTATAAAGTCCCTAATACCTAGTACTATTGGTATCATACTGACCCCTCCTCCTCGCTTGTTGGTGATGGCCACGTGGACAAAGAGCGTGCAGTTGGGCATGGGGTTGCCTGTGTTGGACAGCAGCTGAATGTGTCTGAACCCTGTGCAATGCAAAGGCACACACACACAAATGCGTGAATAAACACACACACACACAAATCGAAATGCATGCATGCACGAAAGCACACTCATGTTTTGATCTGGTGATTCAAAGTCTGATGTCGTTGTTGTTGTTGCTGTCATTCCCTGGCTTAAAGCCACCCTTAGCTGGCCAAACGGCTGCTCGGCGAACAGCCCGAACCGGTGTTCGGCGAACTGAAATGTTCGTCCGAACCGTGTTTTCTCTTAATAGCCTGCGAACATGCTCGCCGAACAGCCCTTCGTTTGCTCGCCAAACAGCAGTTCGGCCCGAATCTCGTTCACATGTCGTGTTCTGTGAACAAGTTTCTCGTTCGGCGAACACGAGAACTCTTCATACGTGAAGGAAGAAAGTTGTCGAGCTAAATGGAACTCTTCATACTTGAAGGGAAAAAATTGTCGTTGATCTTTATTTTTAGATCAGTGATCCAAAACACGCCCTTGTTTTTTTCCGATTTATTTTTCTTTCTAGACGTCAGATGTTAGCCTAGAACATAATGCAAAGATGCAGTTTTGTCACAATCGTCATGTTTACGAACCTCAATCTCAAAGTCTGCTTCTTTCAGTTTTGTGAACAAGAGAGTTGGATCACTCGATCAGTGCGAACACTCAGAACAGACGAAAGGCATATGGCCTTCTGATCATCGATCTGTCATCATATCACATCATTTAATTATATGAAAATAATTCAATCCTTTTGAAAAAACAAAAAACAAAATATTACTTCTCGGTTATTTTCTTTCTATAGACGAGATGCACAAATTTAAGGGGGTGGGGGTATTTTCTAGGCTTACGCCTACATGTTTACCGAAGTAGGCCTTTGAGCCTTGCTATGACGTTGGGGTCAAAGGTACACTTCCGCACAGTTCGTTTCGGGTCAGATTAAGGAACAAACCCACTGTTCGGCGAACGATCAATTCGTTGTTTGTTCGGGCGAAAAGGTAAAGAGCATTAATTGACTTTGCTCGTTTCGGCTGAACACCCGTTCGGCCAGCTAAGGTTGGCTTTTAAAGACTCCAGGGGTCATCCCAACAGACAAAGCAAATTGAATACTATGGTACAAATGCACCAGCTAGGGATGAGAACATTACGTGTGTGTGTGACCGTTTTTGATCACCCCGCCACATGGGCAGCCACACTCCGACTTCAGAGGATATTCAAAGTCTGATTACCTTTGTCTTTGAATCTGTATGTCTCTCTCTGAGTCTGAATCAATATTTCACGCACGCACGCACGCACGCACGCGCGCGCGCACACGCACACACACACACACACACGTCTAATATCACATGCGGGTGAACAGGACGTAAAACTAAAGAACAAACACACACAAACACACACACACACACACACACACTGACCTGTCTGCATGCACTCAAAGGGCAGGGTGTATTGACCAATGAACTCATCGCCGATATAATCGTCATCCAGCACGGCGAATCGAACCAGAGCCAACTCCGGCAGGTTGATTTGGAATTCAAAGCTCTCGTCAAACACAGGGTTGTAGCCTGCATAAAAACCAACCCATTCAACAAATGAAAATCACCCAAAGGAAGTTTCTGGGTTTGTTCCCCTGTACGTTTCACCTACACAGAGCTAGGCGACGGTGTCCTAGGTGGCTTTAGTGAGGAGTTGTGCGCCTTTAACTCTTCTAGCACTACGTATAATTTGACGTTCTTGGTTGCCCGGTGCATCTCAACCGACAAGAGGGGAGTAACTATTTTTTCCCTGAGTGTGCATACATTGCTTTAACGGAAGGAACAGTTACATAAGCTCTAAAAATAGACACACACGTGGCAGGGTATTTGGCAGTGAAGGTCTTTGCATTTGGTGGGAGTGTAGAGTGATGTCTTGGGAGAATGTATTCGCCCATGGTGCTAGAAGAATAAATGGAGAATTATCCACCTTGGTTTAATTCATCATCCTCTCATTTAGCCTCACCATCTAGAGTAGAGGGGGGGGGGGGGGGGAGGGTTGCGTACTCCTTAAAATGACACAAACAATGATGCAAGCATGACGTGTTTCTCTACAATGTGGGGTACACACATACCCCACCAACACGCAGACCTGTTTCTACTCTAAGTCATGTTTATAATTTTTAGGAATGAAGCAAAAACATGACATGAAGTACATGTATATATGCATGCTGTTCAATGTTACTACACCACTGCACAATTCTCATTTAGTGTCACTCACCATAAGTTCAAACTAAATTCATGTTTCAACTATTATCCTAATCAAAGGGTAGGGTTTAAATTTCAACACAGCATCAGCCGCCGTGTTGCAGTGGTAGCTTTGCGGACTAGTGGCTGGAAGTTTTCGGGTTCAAATCCCGTCAGAGGAAAGATGTTGTTTTTTCCGGTCCTGGACCGACTCCTATCCACAGTGAGTGTGCTATGGGTTCAATGGGAAGAGCTTCATCCACTGGATGGATGTGATTCTGAGAGTGTTGCTCTAATTTCATGACCAACACTGCAGGTGTCTGTAGTTCTTGGGCCTGGTTAACGCCCGGATGTCATTAACCCTTTCACCGCCAATGTCGCATTTATGCACCACAATGGTTTAAACACCCACGTCACTAAAAGGCATCAAATCAGGGTCTGTTATCCGAAGACCCTATTTTTTTTAACTTTGTGAAGTAAGGATAGGCCTGATAGACCTGTCACAGAGAAATTCTGAATATTGCAGATAAGACCTTTCCCTACCCAGGTACATTTAATGGAATATTTTGGCTGAAAAATGGCTGGCAGTCTCAGACCAATAAGGAACTCTACAACGTCAGCATTATCATAGTCATCCTCATCACCATAAAAAAAAGTATCAAATTCTGTGGCCTTGCATGCCCCTGCTCACACGGTGACCTCAGTTTCAATTTCCAATCACATCTTGCCCACGGTGAGTATGGGACAAAGTCATGTGGATCAGTATGTTCAGACAGAGCTGTCGATGGATGGATGTGGTGGTGCCCTGGGAGGAGGACCTTCTTCACACTGGCTCTGCCAGATATTAGTGCAGTCAGTAGGGGGCCTAGTAGAAGCTGTCCTGCATATCGTCAGTGAAAGTCATGTGGATCAGTACGTTCAGACAGAGCTGTCGATGGATGGATGGATGGATGGATGGATGGATGGATGGATGGATGGACGTGGTGGTGCCCTGGGAGGAGGACCTTCTTCACACTGGCTCTGCCAGATATTAGTGCAGTCAGTAGGGGGCCTAGTAGAAGCTGTCCTGCATATCGTCGGTGAAAGTCAGAAACCTCGTAACTCAATTATGCTAGTTTTGAGAAAAATGGAAAAAAACTTGTTTTAAAAATTAACAGCGTTTACCACAGGTTATTAACTATATGATGAATATGTTGTTCAAGACATTGCGAGTTCAGTCCTGCATTTTGCTAAAATTACTTCTTTTTTTTTTTAATACTTGAAAAGAACGAAGTTACGAGGTTTTTGTCCTTGAATAGATCTGAATTTGGGACTTACGAGTTTTTCTTCTATTTACACAACCTCATTTACAGCAGATAGAAAGTCGTTAGAGATACGAGCTTTTGGTGGAATGCGGCGATAAAAATTAGAGAGCTGACTATGTATCAAAAAACCCAAAAATCGAGTTACGAGGTTTGTGACTTTCACCGACGATATGTTAGCTCAGAACAAGCTCCACTGAACTCCACCGAAGTGACTCAGCAGCAGTGCAGTATAATGGCTCCTCTGGTAGCTGCCTTCTGACGGCCTAACATAAATTCGCTCCCCTTGCTGATCTCTGATTCAGCAAGCTAACATACTGGGGTGTGGCTGCGAGTTGGGACTTGGAAGAGCAGCGTGAGAGCAATGCTACTGTACGTTCCAAAAGACGGAAGAGCAGAAACAAATTCAACAAGGCTTACTCATACATGATGTCAACTTTGAAAAAGATATTTTACATATTGCAAGATAAAATGCAACAATTCTAAGGCATAGATAGAGCTATTGTTTTTAACAAAACTAATTTTCAATTCAAGTTCTGTGCTTGTATCTTCCTCTAACCTATCGCTCTCTTTGACTCTGCCTTTTCCCTTTGCTTGCTGTCATCTACTATCTTTCTGCCTTACCTGGTCCATTCTGCTGCCTTTTTTCACGAAATACTTTAAAAAAGATTTCCTCCAGCCGAAGTCGGACTTGCTGGGCCTAGCTATTCCTTAGTTAGGCGCATAACAGCAGCATGACGCATCTGCGCTCCTAATAGACAGGAAACAGTCTGAGCGATCAAAGAAGAAGAAGAAGAATGCAAAATTCACTCACATCTTTCAAACTTAAATTTCAGTTTTTAACAGTTGCATACAGGGTGAATAAAAGCAAAACAATCAAGCACACACACACAAATGTCCTGCACACATTTCTCAATATTTGTTTTGTACAAAACATGCTAAATTGCATCATACTAGGTATGATATGTAAACAATGCATGGGAAAACCAGACATAGTGGAATTTTGGCATAAATTGAGATTCACATTTTTCATGGTGGAGCAAAGATTCCTTGCACAGAAAACCTAATTGAGTTACCTTCTCTAGTTTTTATTTTATAATTATTTGAAGTTTGGCATTCTTAATAGATCATTTGCAGAAATCGGGCACAGAAGGTACAATTTTGCCTCTTTGCTTCTATTGACTTGATTTAGAAAACAATCAAATAAACAAAGAAATCATTCAAAAGTGTCTTTCATGTTGTGAATACTAGAGGTGGGGAAAAAACCCGGTTTGAACCGAAAAAACGGCCTTGAAATTCCACAGTTCGAAAAAACGGTTCGAGTTGCTGTAAAAGTAGAATATGTCATTACTGTTGTAAGAATGAGATAGTAGCATTAACAGCTTTTCTCCACCCAACCCTGGGACTGAGAGAGAGAATGTGTGTGCGTGCATGTGCGTGTACAAGCGCGCGTGTGTGCGGTTGTGCGCGTGTGACTGTGTGTGTGCGCGCGCGCTCGTGTGATATTTTTTCCTGGCATTGTATTGTGAAAGATTTTCTCTTCTCATTTTGTTTATCTGTTCAGGTACATAATTAAGATTATTATACTTTTGTATTCCTTATCCTCCCGCTACATATCTGATTATTCTCAAAGCTGGTTCATTGCGTTGTGAATGTGCCACCATCCTTCACACTCCAACCGCCATATGACGTTTTGTTTTTGCTTTGGTTTAATTATTTTCATTATGATTATAATATTTTTCAACTACACCCCTACCCTCACCTTCCTTTGACACGGGCAGATGGCCCCGTCATTAAATTGTTTGTTGGATTTGAGCCATGTTTTTAGTTGAGTGTGTGTGTATGTGTGCGCGCGTGTGTGTGAATATTCTGACAAATACATATGTTTGCATAGGTGAAACTACTGATGCGAGTACTGATTAAAAAAAAACGGTTCCAAAAGACCGGTTCGGGACGAATTCGAAAATTTGAACCGGTTCTCAACTCTAGTGAATACTGGTAGAAGACATACAAACAGACATAACTATGCCCTAAATAGGAAATGGATGTTTTGGGGGTTGTTGACTATTTTGGGCTTTGGCTCAAAACATTCTGAGCGACTTATGTCTGTTTTTTCCCATGCACCATCGCATATATGCAAATACCTTGAAAATCAACATAAAGTCAGTCGCACTGTTCCGGCTTTATACAGCCGATGTGACGTCATCATTGAGCACGCTCTCACCAACATAATCCAGACATATGTTATAATAATAATAATAATAATAATAATAATGATTATTTATATAGCGCCTATTCTCTGATTTAGGGCTCTAAGCGCTTTACATATTTAATACAAATACAACAAAGAATATACATTATCTTTTACAATCAGAACATGACGATCATACATACATTTTACATGAGCAGAATATAGAAAAGTACATATATACAAATGAACAAAAACGCATATCTTGAAAAAGGTACACAATTTACAGAAACACACACACACACGCACACACACACACTTACAAACACACACACGCGCAAGCGTGTACACACACACGTCATATTTTTCACAAGAATGTCTACTCTACACAAGTAAACCTTGACTGCCAGTTTGTTTTTCAGTGACCAGAAATAAAGTCACAGGGGAAAAAAGTCACAGAAAAAAAATAGGTAAAGGTAAAGATGTGCCACCCCCCATGCATTTCTCGGTTAATTGTATTTTACCGTTTTTGCCTTTCTGACCATACATAAAGCTATATTTTAGGAATTTTTTTAGCTAATGACCTTTTTGGAATACTAACCCTAACCCTAACCCTACCCCTAAACCTAACCCTACCCCCCACTATGTACTGCAGTACACCGCGATTTGTCACAGTTGTGGTTCGTTGCGTTTTTCCGTCTTATACGGTGGGGGGTAGGGTTAGGGTTAGGGCTAGGGTTAGGGTTAGGGTTAGTATTCCAAAAAGGTTATTAGCTAAAAATGTTCCTAAAAATAAAATACAGCTTTATGTATGGTAAGGCAATAACGGAAAAATACAATTAACCGAGATAGGTAGGGTGGGTGACACATCTTGACCTTTACCAAAAAATAACAGAAAAAGTCACAGGAAAAAAAATAACAAAAAAAGTCACAGGAAAATAATTCACAAATATTATGTGCTGTGTGAAAAGAAAAAAACACCTCATAAAATGAGAAACCTTGATCTCCTCTCACTCTTCCCTCTCCTCCTTACCCCCCGGGGGACAGATCAGTTAGTCATGGAGGGAAGAGGGGTTACAAGTGCTTGGATGGGGGGGGGGGGGTGTCTTGGTGGCGAAGCTGTAGATAATCGGAATGTAAACGATGCAATGAAGGCCACTCCTAAAGATAAGCTAAAACTATTGCATAGAATTACCTTTCTTCCTCTTTCTATCTTTTGTTATTCCTTTTTGTTGTTGTTGTGAAGTGTGTGCCTTTTGTTGTTGTTTAGACTAGTTTCTCTCCCTTACCTCCTGTAGAGAACCTACAAGTGGTAAGTAACAGTGCTCTTTATGGAAAGACCCATACACTTTTGTTGTTGTGAAGTGTGTGCCTTTTGTTGTTGTTTAGACTAGTTTCTCTCCCTTACCTCCTGTAGAGAACCTACAAGTGGTAAGTAACAGTGTTCTTTATGGAAAGACCCATACACTTTTGTTGTTGTGAAGTGTGTGCCTTTTGTTGTTGTTTAGACTAGTTTCTCTCCCTTACCCCCTGTAGTGAACCTACAAGTGGTAAGTAACAGTGCTCTTTATGGAAAGACCCATACACTTTTGTTGTTGTGAAGTGTGTGCCTTTTGTTGTTGTTTAGACTAGTTTCTCTCCCTTACCTCCTGTAGAGAACCTACAAGTGGTAAGTAACAGTGCTCTTTATGGAAAGACCCATACACTTTTGTTGTTGTGAAGTGTGTGCCTTTTGTTGTTGTTTAGACTAGTTTCTCTCCCTTACCTCCTGTAGAGAACCTACAAGTGGTAAGTAACAGTGTTCTTTATGGAAAGACCCATACACTTTTGTTGTTGTGAAGTGTGTGCCTTTTGTTGTTGTTTAGACTAGTTTCTCTCCCTTACCTCCTGTAGAGAACCTACAAGTGGTAAGTAACAGTGTTCTTTATGGAAAGACCCATACACTTTTGTTGTTGTGAAGTGTGTGCCTTTTGTTGTTGTTTAGACTAGTTTCTCTCCCTTACCTCCTGTAGAGAACCTACAAGTGGTAAGTAACAGTGTTCTTTATGGAAAGACCCATACACTTTTGTTGTTGTGAAGTGTGTGCCTTTTGTTGTTGTTTAGACTAGTTTCTCTCCCTTACCCCCTGTAGTGAACCTACAAGTGGTAAGTAACAGTGCTCTTATGGAAAGACCCATACACTTTTGTTGTTGTGAAGTGTGTGCCTTTTGTTGTTGTTTAGACTAGTTTCTCTCCCTTACCCCCTGTAGTGAACCTACAAGTGGTAAGTAACAGTGCTCTTATGGAAAGACCCATACACCCAACACTCACAAAAAGGATCAGAAATTAATAGCAATGATAACCCATAGCTGCCAACCTTGGAGAAATGAAATTCCTGACAAACAGTACAGGGATTTGAGGGCCTTCAGCAGCCCCAGGCAGGATCCAGGAGCAACGCCCATGGTGTGTGTGTGAGGGCAACGTCCCTGAAGCTCAAGGTTTTGGCTTAAACAACAACTTTATTTACACAATTTTAGGTTTTCTATGAAATGAAGCTGCAAAAATTGACTCTTCGTGTTTTAAAAACCCCCACTACACTTTGATAAATAAAGCAATCAAATTTGAATCAATAATTATCTTGTATATAAAAAAAAAGTCTATAAAGAGAGTTCTGAAAAATCCTACTTTTAAAGTTCAACTGGCTGCATGTTCAACTTAAAGCTAAGAAAATGCATTACAAAATCCTTCAGTACCCCTATCCTTCCTTGGAAATGTCAAATTCAGGAAAATCAGATAGTTTTCTGGATTTTCCTGACAGACTTTAGAAATCTGAACATTCCTGATAGTTGGCAGCTATGATAACAAACCCTTTCCCTGCCTGCAGGGAGTCTATGGGCTGAATGATGTCATTGATGATGTCATAAAGTTTTATATCATAGTCCTGGAATATGCTGGGTTTTGTTTTAGACAAATACATTTGTGACTTGTTTTTTTTATCTTCTAAACTTACAAATTCAAACAAATGATTTGAGTTGTCTTAAATTTATCTTTCTGTTTCATTATATGTGTTTTTATTACTCTAAACATAGATCGCATACAGGTTTGGCTTATATTTGTATCTCCGTTTTAATTATATTATTATTACTCTTAACTGAAAGATTGATGGTGGTGGCTAATATGTTGATCTGTTTTAAACTGTTTCTGTTTAATTATAAGATTGCTACACGTTTATGTGATCACGTATATATTGTAGTTGAAGTTGAAGTGAGGACAGATCTATCTCCATACCATCTTTTATCAAACATGGCATTTAACCCTTTCACTGCCAAAGTCGCATTTTATCACCACAGTGATTTAACACCTATGTCACTAAAAGGCATCAAATTGGGGTCTATTATCCAAAGACCCTATTGTCTTAGTTTTGGGAAGCAAGGATAGACCTTATTTTATATCTGTCACAGAAGAATCCCCAATACTGCAGATGGATTTTGTTCTCTACCCAAGTAGATTTAATGGACATTTTTGGCTGAAATATGGCTGGCGGTGAAAAGGTCAATATCTGACCCTTAGTGAGTGATGGACAATAGTATGTAATGCAAAGAATAGAAGAACTTTGTGCACGAAAAACAAACAGAATCTACCTTAAATCAAGACTTTAACAAAACATAAATACCTTTAAATAAACAAGGAATGGTCATTAGAAAAAGACTTTGTGCTTGTTAATAACTGACCAGTTTAAATAAGCAAAAATGAGAGTGGGGGGTGAGTAGCCAAAGACTGGCAAGAGCAGAAGCCAAAACTGGGGAGAAAGTTTTTGCCTGACCCGATCTACGTACCTGTTTGTGTAAGCTGTCGCTTACTTATATCTGCACCTACAATAAAGAAAGTGAGAATGCATCGAACCTCTTTCGCTTCCCTCTCTTTTGATGCCAATCTTTTTTGTCTGAATGGCTGGGTAGCATTGTTTGTAATTATTATAAAAAAATCATCAAAAACTATGCTCTTCCTGTTTGGGTTTGCAGATTAGCAAAAGAAAATCAAATCCTTTTGATTTTTTGCACACGCGCACACACATACACACTGATGACACACACACACACACACACTCATACACACACACTGATACACAAACACAACCACACAGACACAGACACACACACATTAATACACACACAGACACCCCCCCACCCCACACACACACTGATACACAGGCATACACACGCACACACACTGACCATTGTGCGGTACGGTCTTGGTCCTTTCCTCAGCGCAGTCGGCAGGGATACCAAACACCTCAATGGTCACGTAGGGGTCAGTCACATCCCCTTTGGCCGCTGACCCTTTGGGCTTGGGGAAGTTCTGACCACTGATAATCTATGAGAGAAAACAAAACAGTATGTGCAGGCCCAGTGCAACTCAGTATCAATCTGTTTGAAAGTCTACTAAAATAAATCACACACAAAGTGGGATATAAAAAAAATACATTATCCAAATCTGTTCATTAATTTAACAGCATATCTGCTGAAAGGTTAAAAAACCCAATGCAGACTAATTTAAAAGTTGAAAACGCGTGCACACACACACACACACACACACACACACCCAGAGATTAGATTGTGTAGATTATCAGATGAGGTATGCGCACGAAGGTGCCTGTGTGTGTGTCTGTGTGTATTTTCATTATGCTTTTTTCATTTAAAACTATTATGTGCATATGTGCTCGCTCTCTCTCTCTCTCTCTCTCTCTCTCTCTCTCTCTCTCTCACTCTTTCTCTCTGTGAAAGAGGGGAAAGGGGAGGTAGAGGGAAGGGTGTGTCTGCTGTCTGAGTGCGCTTCAGTTTTGCGGGGAGAATGTTCTATTTTAATACTTGAACTGTGATCCTATTCATTTACTGTTTATCTTTTGCATGCAACCACGTATGTATTTCCCATTTTTCTTGGACAATCAATTATTGTTTGACATGTGACTTGCGGCTTGTCACACACACACACTACACACACACACACACACACACACTACACACACACCATAAGACCAAATAATGAGGAATTATGTATTAGCTTAGGCCTAGAGGTATATCTGGTCAATCTGCACAGTAGTGGGTGTATGTATGTGTGTGTCTATGTGTGTGATTGTGCGTGCGTGCGTACATGCGTGTGTGCGTACGTGCGTGCATGTGTGTCTGTCTGTATGTCTCTATGTCTGTGTGTGTATGTGTGTAAGAGAGAGAGAGAGAGAGAGAGAGAGAGAGAGAGAGAGAGAGAGAGAGAGAGAGAGAGAGAGAGAGAGAGAGAAGAGGGAGGCGCATAAAATGTTGGGAACGGGAAGGGACAAAAAATATGTGAAAGCTTGAGGTGACTTGGAGAGGGTGGGGGTTTGGGGTAGGGTGGAGGTGAACAAATGAGATTCTATCGACCCTAACTATGTTCAAATGTTTTTTTGCGAAGCATGATTTGTCATTCATTTTTCCTTAGTTTTGTTTCCATTTTTCATGCATGCAAATGTGTTTCTTTTATTGTATTGTGATTGTACGAGACCACGCTGTAATTTCACCTAACGTGATAATAAAGTATCTTTGACTTTGACGTTGACTTTTGACTTGACACAGACCTTGATGTGCAATAGCTGGGGTGACACCCCAGGAATGGCGTCCCTGGTGTTGGCACTGAAGTAGGCAATCTCCTCACGCATGATGGCAGGCTTCAGCACATAGCCGCAGCCCCCGTTTTTCCTGAACCAGCCGTTGTACAGATCCATCATCAGCCCCGCCGTCTGGTAGTTCAGAGCCACTGCATGCGCGCACAGAACCAGTAGAATACCAGATGTTTATTGCAACCATATACATGTCTTCTTCTCCTTCTTGGCCACAATCAACATGTAGTAGTGAACAAGACATTGCATGCAGCACACACAGAGAAAGCACCAGTGTTTTAACTCTTCTAGCATGAAGCAGACACAATGAAACAAGGAAAGAAAGAAAACAGACTGAATGAACGGGAAAAAAATGAAGGAATGAAAGAGAGAAGCAAACAATACAGCAGGCTGACCCATCTGACATCTGCAGTTCCGTAAATCAGCAAAAAGCAAATAATAGCAAAATGAGCAAAATGCAGGCAACAGAAGGAACAAAAAAACAAAAAAACAATACTTCCTCTCTACAGAAATGAATGAATGAATGAATGAGCAGCACGGCAGACTGACCCATCTGACATCCGCAGTTCCACAGGTCCTGGGGGTTGTAGTTGATGGAGTCAACCCTCATGCCAATGGGGTAGACACTTACAAACATGTTTAAATGAATGAGTAAATAAATGAATGAAAGAATGAATGAATGAATGAATGAATGAAAGAATGGGTGGTGCGCCTCTGGCTGCGACGCAATCTCCAGGTGGGACAACCCGAATTTCACAGAGACGCCTCTGTGACTATAAAGTACCTAATACCTAAAAAAAAAAACACCTAACAGAATGAATAAATGAAAGAATGAATGAATGAACAGCACGGCAGACCGACCCATCTGACATCCGCAGTTCCACAGGTCCTGGGGGTTGTAGTTGGTGGAGTCGACCCTCATGCCGTTGGGGTAGACTCGGGACAGGAACTTCTTGTTGTGGTTGACAAAGTCCTCCCCACACGACATGGCCAGCCTCAGGGCCTGCGACTCGCTGAATGAGTTAATCTCCCAGTACTTCTCTGCACACATCAATAACAACAGAAACAGCATCACCAAGCTGCCATGGCATAGTGGTAATGTCCCGGACTAGTGTTCAGGGCTCCCAGGGACCCCCATTTGGGGGTCTATGAAGAACTAAAATTCTAAAGGACTCTAAAATTATTTCTAGCATTCGCAATGCCATTGGGACCCTCTATCCCGCCTCTAGGACCCTCTATACTGTAAGTGAAGGAGTCCCTGGGACCCCTTGTTTTGCGTGACAATTGGGAACCTGAGTGTTCTTCTTCTTCTTCGATCGCTCAGACAGTTCTCTGTCAATTATGAGCGTAGATGCGTCATGCTGCCGTTACGCGCCTAACTAAGAAATAGACCCAGCAAGTCCGCTTTCGGCTGGAGGAAATCTTTTTGAAAGTGTTTCTTGAAAAAAAAGGCAGGAGAACGGACCGGTAAGGCAGAAAGATAGTAGATGACAGTAAGCCATTGTTGCATTGTTGCTATGGTAATTGACTGAGTAATGGAGGTAAACAACTCTAATTTTCATGAAGTGCTCTCCCCTATTTTTTTTTTAGAAAATCGTCTCTTAGCATTACACACAGAATTTTCCCAGCAGCTACAACAACAAAGTGAGAACTGCGTGCCCTGTGGTTTTTTTTTTTTACCACAATGGGAAATCATGGTTTAACTCATTCAAGTCGTTCCAGCCACATATATGTGCAGAATTAATAGATAGCTGTCAATTTGATGCATTTGCTTCAAGGGAAGTAAATCTGCGTGTACACCATACCTTGGTCACTTCTAAACTCGCTTGGCTCCCTTAGACCACAATTTTGCTTCTGACTTTGCTTTTGTAGTGGTTTGTTTGTTGTGGGGAAACCAATCAGTGTGAAGAGTTTTTCTATATAAAATCTATATAGGTCATGAAGTGAATGTGAGATCTCATTTTAACTGAAGATAAACTTACCTGGCTTCACTCGATCATTGGTGTCCCCTGAGGAAAGTTTGAATAAAACTGAAATATTGGGAATATTTGTGTGTTTGTTTTTTTCTTCTTCAATTCTTGTACGTCCATAAAGTCTCTCTCTCTCTATATATAAAAACAAAGTCTGATCTACCACTTCCCTACGTCTAAACCTGAAGTAAAAACCTGTAATCTTCCTTCATTTCTCCTTTTGTTTATAGTATGTTTTGTTTGTGATTTGAGTGATTTGTGAGGTTTTTTAATGATTCAAAATCTTTGCGATGCGAATGAGTTAAATGAAAGAAGCCGAAAATGATCCTTAACCCTCTGATCCCCGATCAATCGAACCGAGAATCGATCCCAGTCCCCCAGACAGAAGGGAATTAACTCTGAACGTACACCAAATCTTTTCATTAAAAAAATCACCCAGAATAAAGTCTAACTCACATTTCATTTCTGAAAGATGCATATTGAATAGCAATGATGATATTTTCATTCGAAAGCTAACACACTGTCACACAACAAACCATGAATTGGAAGTAAAAATCCGTAATAGCACTCCAAACAATCGACCGGGTCAATACTGCTGACGTCACGTGGCAACAAAACAAAACTTTAGCGTCTCCTTTGAAAAATTCGTTCACAAAGACTATTGGGTGCTTTCCCTTGCTGTAAAGAAAAAACTGACCCGGGAGTGTCAGAAACAGGAAGAACTAACTTAGTATATTGCATTGTGGGTAGGGAGAAAGTGAAAGTGAACCTACTAGACCTGGCATTCAGCGGCGGCTATCGGGGGTTACGGGATTCAGATAATCCATTTTGGACGGGAGGTCCTGGAGACTGCGGGGATCATAGGGTTAAGTTAATCCTGGTGCTAAAACGTCACCAAATGAAAAGGCTTAGTGAGGCAACAGCACTGGGCAGTGTGGTACAGATACGTACGTTTCAACTGCGAGGTGCCGAAGTCTTCGAAGCGCCTGGACACAAAGTAGTTGACCAGGTCCGACAACTCCTTGGCTAACTTCTGCTTCTTCACTGACCCATCCTGTACTCGAGGACACATAGAGAAACACATGCATTCACACAAATGCACAAGTGTTTACACAGGCATACAAACACATACTCATCATAAAGTGGTGATGAGCATTGAGAGCAAGTGTGTGTGTGTGTGTGTGTGTGTGTGTGTGTGTGTGTGTGTGTGTGTGTGTGTGTGTGTGTGTGTATGTGTGTGTGAGTGCATTCATGAGTGCGTATGTGTGCATTTCTGTATGTGTGTGTGTGTGTGTGTCACTGTGTGTGTGTGTGTCTGTGTCCTCCCTGCATCAGGCATGCATGAGTGCATGCCAACATGTCTTAAAGGCAAAACAACCAATCCCAGGTATAATAGACTGCTAGGCTAGTCGCTGCGAAGTTTTGCCCCGCAGTGGCTCGGGCAACAGGGAAAAAAGAACGGTGGAACCGTCTCTGTCGCGAGCAGCGATTAAAATGATGGCGCGCGCCTCGCGTGAAAGCTTTATGTATGCCGAATGTGCGTTTAAGAGCACCACATCAAAATATCATTCAAAATGTCTTCTAATTTCAGCATTAACTCAATCAAGTTGTTCCGGACACATATGTCCGGAATTAATAGATAGCTGTCAATTTGATGCATTTGCTTCAAGGGAAGTAAATCTGTGTGCACACCATACCTTGGTCACTTCTAAACTCGCTTCCCTCCCTTAAACCACAATTTTGCCTCTGACTTTACTTTTGTAGTGGTTTGTTGTGGGGGAACCAATTGGTGTAGAGTTTTCTATAAAAAGTCTGATCTACCACTTCCCTATGTCTAAACCTGAAGTAAAAACCCGTAATCTTCTTTCATTTCTCCTTTTGTGTATGTAAGTTTTGTTTGTGTGTATGGCTGGAGTGATTTGTGAGATTTTTTAATCATTCAAAATCGTTGTGATGCGAATGAGTTAATTTCTATCTTGTACCACCGGAGGAACACTCACCCGCTTGCTGTTTCGTTTCTTCTCTGGCTCGGCCCCCTCGTCTTCATCCGTCACGTAGCCCTCGTTGGCCTCTGTGTTGATGGGCAGCTTTTTGCCCTGATTTAGGAGAGAAAAAAAAGATATAATCAATAAAAACAAAACTTCTCTCTATCTTACTCACTCTCTCTCTCACACACATACACACACACACACACACACATACACACACACCATGATGAGGACGCATCCTTTTAGAGACTCAGGGGAAAGCATACTGCTCTCTCTCTCTCTCTCTCTCTCTCCATCTCTCTCTTTCTCTGTCTCTCTCTCTCTCCATCTCTTTCTCAGTCTCTCTCTCCATCTCTCTCTCTATCTCTCTCTCACACATACACACAAACCTTGATGAGGATGTGTGCTTAGAATGACTCTAGGGAAGGCATGGTGCTCTCTCTCTCTCTCTCTCTCTCTCTCTCCATCTCTCAACGCCAGAAAATACTGCATGTCCATGTTGTCAAAATTCAACAGAAGATGAGATTCATTTTCTCTTCCATTGCCCTTTGCATGACCAAATCCAAAATTAAATTCTTGTAAAGGTGAATGCAAATGTTGTTGAAAACTATGACAGTAGATTGGTTCAGGTGTTATCAAACGTTTCAAAGACAGAAATAGTAAATCTAGCCAAATATTTACTGGCAGCCTTTAAGATAAGGGAACGTTTCATAGACAATTATGCAAATAGTAACATTACATAATGTTTACATCTCTGTTTCTTGTCAATAATAATAATAATAATAACAGTACATTTATATAGCGCTTTACCTCAGATGAGCCCAAAGCGCTTTACAATCAATTATTCATCAACAGATAACAAAAAACAACATTCAAGAGTGACACCAACCACCAACAGTGCATATGCAAAGCAACTCTCTCTCTCTCTCTCTAACACACACGCACACACACACACACACGCACACGCGCACACACACACACACACACACACACACGCACACACGCACACACACACACACACACACACACACACACACACACACACACACACACACACACACACACACACACACACACACACACACACACACACACATAAACACACAATTATTGACGCCAACTCGTTCATACCCCATTCGGTAAGTCACAGCAACTGAGCCGCATGGACTGACCACATACACCAACACGCAGACACAAACACCCTCACACACAACGTACGCACGCAGACAGACACACAGACACGCACACACACACACACACACACATGCGTGCACACACAACCCACAAAACCAAAATACACACAAGCACACATTCATGCTCACACACACACACACACAACACACACACTCTCTCACACACACACACACACACACACACACACACACACACACACACACACACACACACACACACACACACACACACACACACGCACCACAAAACACAGCACAAACCTCTTAAATCAATCTTCCCTCACGTGCACACAACGATAGACAACTGATCAAATATTTAGGGCGCAGCAGGAAAAAGATGGGTTTTAAGAGAGGTTTTGAATGAGGAGACTGAGTTGGAGTGTCGGAGAGGAGAAGGCAGAGAATTCCACAGAGATGGTGCTTGACAAGAAAAAGAACGTTGGCCAGCAGATTTGAGACGGATGGAGGGAATGGAAAGGAGACGAGAATCAGAAGACGAACGTAGTTGGCGAGCTGGGACATAGAGATGAAGAAGATCAGAGAGATACTGGGGAGCTTGATCATTCAGTGACTTGAAGGCAAGGAGGAGAATTTTGTAGTCAATACGTGATTGAACTGGGAGCCAATGTAGGGAACGAAGAACCGGAGTGATGTGATCGTACCTAGGGGAGCGAGAAATGAGACGAGCAGCATTATTCTGGACCCGTTGGAGCTTAGAGATGAGAATTGATGGACAGCCAGCAAGAAGTGAGTTACAGTAGTCAAGGCGAGACAGGACAAAAGCACATACTAAGAGTCTTCAGGGCATCCTGAGAGAGGAAACGACGGATGGAACTAATTCTTCGAAGTTCTAGATAGCAAGCCTTGCAAACATTGGAAACATGCTGTTTGAAAGAAAGGGTTTGGTCCAAAGTAACACCTAGATTGCGGACGGATGCCGATAGCTTGATCTCAGTGCCATCAATGTCTACAGAACCTGGGAGAACCTGAGTTTTAATTGTGTGGTTAGAGGCTACAAGAATCATCTCTGTCTTATCAGCATTCAGTTGCAGTTTGTTGTAAAACATCCATGTTTTAACAGCAGAGATGCACAACTTAGAAGAAGAAATCATTTGATCTAATTGACTCAGGTGGGCAGAAATGTACAGTTGATTGTCATCAGAAAAGCTATGATGTAGAATAGAATGCTGGTTGATGATGGCGGAGAGAGGTTGGGTATAAAGAACAAAAAGGATAGGGCCTAAGACTGAACCTTGGGGCACACCGAACTGAAGACCTTTTGGAAGAGATGGAGAACCATTGACAACAACTTTCTGTGTGCGATCAGAGAGGTAGGAAGAAAACCAGGAAAGAACAGCCCCAGATAGACCAAAGGAGGTGTGCAGTCTAGAAATGAGGATGGAGTGTCAATACACTTATGATGATTCAGTTAGTGTTTCTGTTTGTGACAGTCTATGCATATTGTTGTGAATGTATTTATGTTCCTTTCAAATTTCAGATAATGTTATCATGGATAATTGTGTTTGTCATTACATTGCTCATGGTTATTGTATTATGTGTTCCCCCCCATGAAAGGGGCTGTAGGCCCATATTCATTAAACTTCCGACTTCCGACTTCTCTCCATCTCTCTCTTTGTCTGTCTCTCTCTCTCCATCTCTTTCTCAGTCTCTCTCTCTCTCCATATCTCTCTCTCTCTCTCACTCATACACACAACCTTGATGAGGACGTGGTGTGCTTAGAGTGACTCTGGGGAAGGCATGGTGCTCTCTCTCTCTCTCTCTCTCTCTCTCTCTCCATCTCTCTCTTTGTCTGTCTCTCTCTCTCCATCTCTTTCTCAGTCTCTCTCTCTCTCCATCTCTCTCTCTCTCTCTCTCTCACTCATACACACAAACCTTGATGAGGATGTGGTGTGCTTAGAGTGACTCTGGGGAAGGCATGGTGCTCTCTCTCTCTCTCTCTCTCTCTCTCTCTCTCTCTTTCTCTCCCTCTCTCTCTCTCTCTCTCTCCATATATATATATATATCTCTCTCCATCTCTCTCTCTGTCTATCTCTCACCCACCTTGACGAGGATGCGTCCTTTGAGTGACTCAGGGGAAGGCATGGTGGTCTGCTTCTCGTCCACGGAGGTGAGGTAGAGCCGGTCACCCAGCACCTCCGTCAATATGGACACCATGGTCTGCTGCTGCTTCACGCTGCAGTGGTTCTCCAGCGACAATATCACAGGGTACCTGCGCAAAAAGCATGGTAGTTGTCATAGCTTAGTGGTAGAATAATATGAATACATGACCCTCAGTTAGGTCCCCTCAATTATGTTGAAAAGATTGCAGGATTCTGCAGTGGTTCTCCAGCGACAATATCACAGGGTACCTGCGCAAAAAGCACAGTACTAGAAGTTGTAGTAGTACATGCATAGTAGTAGTAGTAGCATGAATAAAATCACCATCAATTACACTAATAAGACTGCAGGACTCTGCAGTGGTTCTCTAGCGACAATATCACAGGGTACCTGCGCAAAAAGCACAGTACTAGAAGTTGTAGTAGTACATGCATAGTAGTAGTAGTAGCATGAATAAAATCACCATCAATTACACTAATAAGACTGCAGGATTCTGCAGTGGTTCTCCAGCGACAATATCACAGGGTACCTGCACAAAAAGCATAGTTAATGTAAACAGGGTTTTAACTAAATCTGTGCATTTTACTTTGTTTTTGTACATCAAGGTTTGTTCATAGTTCATTCTTCTAGTATCTGAGTGTGTGTGTTTTGCTCATTTTCATCAATGATAACTTTTAGTGAAATTGTAAAGCACTAAGAGCTTCAAGATCAAGCGCTCCTATAAATGTTCTTAATAAATAAATAATACATGTAGTATGAATAAATGACCCTCAATTATGCTGAAAAGACTGCAGGATTCTGCAGTGGTTCTCTAGTGACGATATCACAGGGTACCTGCACAAAAAGTACACTACCGTACTTTTCGGCTGATTAGGCGCTGCTGTGTATAAGGCAAATAGGGCAATTTTCAAGAAAAATCTGACAAAATCCAAGTAAAAGGCGCCCTCGTTTATAAGGCGATACACACAAAAGAAAGTCGAAGTTTGAAGCCCGTACACGTCCTGTAAACGCTTACCGACCGCCATTACTGCCGTCATAAACGAGAGTTGGCTCCCTTCTCAAATAATCGAAACTTCCGTTTTTGCGACTTCCGGTTGTTGTGTTTGGACAATTCTTCGAGAAAACTGGTAGAATTATGGCATTTTAAGCTCAACAACGATGCTTTTTACATCCAATGAAGGGTTGTGGCATCTGTTGGACAGTATCTCGGACGATAACAGGGATTTTGAAGCATTTTAACGTGAGTATTCGTCGTATCGGCGACTCATTACCACTTTCGATGTTGTGACTTACAGTAGACTGTACTGAACACGGCAATCGTTGCCTCTATTCTCATGATTTTGTTCACTAATAGGGCGCCCTCGTTTATTAGGCGCATAAGTCGAAATTGGAGAACAAAATATCGCCTTATAGTCCGAAAATGACTGTAGTTGTCGTAGTTCAATGGTAGAATAGTATGAATAAATTACCCTTAATTATGCTGAAAAGAATGCGGGATTCTGCAGTGGTTCTCTAGCGACGATAACACAGGGTACCTGCACAACGGCATGCAGAAAATCACCATCACTTATATACCTGAGGACTTGGGGATTGTTCCAATGCCGATGGCCGTCAATTTATCTGGCCAGGAGCGCGAGGCATTTAATTTTCCACTAAAAAACTATTTTTACGAAAGACCCCCCCCACCGGTATCCCCACGAGGAAAGACTCGTGGAGGGGGCAGGGTCGTCCAGCTCCCCGTATGGAGGCACTGCCCACTGCCCCTATTTTGCGAGATAAGGAAAGGCCTTATTTTGGGCTGAAAATGGCTGACAGCAAAAGGGTTAGCATCAGACGGGGTATTTTCACACCACATAGAATACATTCAGTTTGACAAAGACCACACGCGACACCGGAGAGACGGTTTGGGAGGTAGGCCAAAGGACTTACTCTGAAATTTCAAATGCATATTCGTTGATGGTTTCAATGACGGAGCGGAAGGAGATCTTGGAGGTCAGGGTGTGGCCGTGGTAGATGACCGGCTCGTCACTGGACCCGTCCCAGCAGTCCACTGCAACAACAACAACATACAGTATTTATACGGCGCTGAATCTTGATAAATATCAAATCAAAGCACACACACATTCATAACACATTCAACCAAAAATACAATGCAAAGCGAACACACACGTATGACATAAATGCTATACAGCAGAAACAAACCTAAAGGCAAGAGAGAGAAAAGAGAGTGGAGCCTCAATGACGGGGGAACAGGTAGGTTTTGAGGTTAGATTTGAAAGCAGAGAGGGTCGGTCGCTGATGGAGAGAAAGAGGAAGTTTGTTCCAAGATGTCGGTCCTGAGACAGCAAAAGAGCGCCGACCAACAGTTGAAAGCTTATACCTAGGGATCAGAAGAGAAAGAGGGTCAGAAACTGAATGCAATGTGCGAGAGCTGGCATATAAATGGAAATGCTATTGCAGAGGTAAGATGGAGCAGCTTTATGGATGTACTGCTACACACACAGACACAAATACGTCACTGTCTGGCGCTAACCATGTATCTGCAAAATTTGAGAAAAATAGATTTCCCACTGAAACCACTTCTAATGACCTCACACGGGTCTTCTATAGATGTCTTGTGTCTGCGACCAGTGAAAATGTTCAAATTTGTCACATGATCTACATGCATTCACCAGAATTCATACAGTCTTGACACGCTGACCGCGTAGCTGCCGGTACAGAGATTGCAGCTGTCGATCTCCCATTGTTTGACAACTCCGGCGTGAAGCGTGTAACTGAATTATCACAAAAACTTTAGGTGTTAGGCAACTTTTATTGTGTCCCATGTTTAGTCATCAGTAAAGAAGAAGAGTCAAGCGTATATCAAATGGGGAATGACATTGTAGCAGATGACAACATGTTTTTTGATGCTTCTGTAAAATCACTGGTTTTGCAGATACACAGTTAGCGCCAGACAGCGACGGAAATTCTAGTTTAGACACCCCCGTCAGGTTTACAACTCTCAATCTCAAAGTCTGGCACTTTCGTGATAATAACCCTAGGCTGATGCCAACCCTATCCCTTTCCCAAGAAAGGTAGAAAGTTCAGATCAGATCAGATCAGATAATAGGGACGAGATAATATAGCCGTTAGGCTTTTAAAGTCCCATCATTTTTTCATAAAATGTATTTTACTTCGTTGACAAGGTCGTCGATTGCTCAGTTTTTTGTTGATGAATTAATCATCATATTCATATACTAGTTTATTGTTTATAGTTGCTCATAGAAGTGGAAGAACATATCAAATAGAAGACAGAAATGGAAGAAGACAGGAAAAAAGACAGAAGAAGATAGAAAAGGAGTAAAAGGAGACAGAAGATAGAAGTCAGAAGTGGCGGACAACAGAAACACAGATAGAAGACAGAAAACAGAAGAAAGAAGAAACTGTTAATACATTATATAGAAGACAGAAGATGTAAGTAAAAGAAGACACGGTAACTGAAAGAAGAGAGAAGAAGTTCAAAGAAGAAAGACAGTTAATACATTATATAGAAGACAGAAGATGTAAGTAAAAGAAGACACGGTAACTGAAAGAAGAGAGAAGAAGTTCAAAGAAGAAAGACAGTTAATACATTATATAGAAGACAGAAGATGTAAGTAAAAGAAGACACGGTAACTGAAAGAAGAGAGAAGAAGTTCAAAGAAGAAAGACAGTTAATACATTATATAGAAGACAGAAGATGTAAGTAAAAGAAGACACGGTAACTGAAAGAAGAGAGAAGAAGTTCAAAGAAGAAAGACAGTTAATACATTATATAGAAGACAGAAGATGTAAGTAAAAGAAGACACGGTAACTGAAAGAAGAGAGAAGAAGTTCAAAGAAGAAAGACAGTTAATACATTATATAGAAGACAGAAGATGTAAGTAAAAGAAGACACGGTAACTGAAAGAAGAGAGAAGAAGTTCAAAGAAGAAAGACAGTTAATACATTATATAGAAGACAGAAGATGTAAGTAAAAGAAGACACAGTAACTGAAAGAAGAGAGAAGAAGTTCAAAGAAGAAAGACAGTTAATACATTATGTTTGGTGAGCGCTCCTTTTCCTTTTCGGCCCCATCAGTTTGGAACTCCTTACCACGCGAAATCCGCCATATCCAGTCCTTGCAATGTTTCAAATCAGCTCTCAAGACCCACCTGTTCAAGCTACATCACAACCTTTAGGCCACATTACTTCTGGACTCTATTCTCACACACACACTCCCCTCCCCCCATATTAGTTTCACTGTGTGTTGACTGCAATGTCTACGTCAGCTTTGTTGTAAGTGGAAGAAGAAAGAAAACATATACCGTATTTTTCGGACTATAAGGCGATACTTTTTTTTTTCCAGACTCAGACCCCCGCGCCTTATAATATGACTAATAAAACAGTAAAAAAAAAATATAACAAATCTGAAATTTGGGTAAAATTTGGGGGGGGGGGGTCACTTATAGTCCGAAAAATACGGTAGAGGAAAGAAAAGGACAGAAGAAATGAAGGAGAGAGAGAAAAGGACGCACATTCCACACAGCGGCAGCCTTTCATCAATGCCCGTATGTAGCCGTCCACACTGGATGGGCCCTTCAGCTGGTCCTCCATCAAGTACCTGAAACCAACAGGGCCGCCGTCAGTTTGCGCCAACGTACTAATACAGTGGAATCTTCCTTATATGACTTCCCATATAAGACCTACTTCTCTGAGACATTGCCCTTCTTTGTAAGTATTAAAATTACCTCCCGTATAAGATCTCTCCCTTATAAGACCTCACTTTGGATGATTTTTGAAGGTCTTATAAGGGAGGTTTCACTGTAGTGCGAATACTTTCTGTGTGCAAAATGCGCAAATATCTGATAGTCAAATAGCGCGAACCCACTTCCGTTTCCCAATGCCCCTTCCCACTAACGGGGAGGTTGCATTGTTGCCCCCTGCTCACAATTCTTGATATCTGGTATAGTGCTTATAAAAGGTTTGTTCGTTCGTGTGCTCTCTCTCTCTCTCTCTCTCTCTCTCTCTCTCTCTCTCTCTCTCTCTCTGTGGGATAGTTGCGCAAATTGAATTCTTCATCTTCGTGCAAATTGCATAGTGGGAAAAGTCATGCAAGTTGAACTATTCGCACTTTTTGACAACTCCCAAACACAGACGCAAATCCATACACAAGTGCATTTGCATGATTATGCACATACACACACACATATGTACACTCACGCATGCATGGTCATAAATTCCACATATTATGCTCAAGCGCACGCACACACATACACTCACACACACAAACATATGTATGCATGCACGCAAGCATGCACAAACACATACACATATGAGTGAAAATACACACACATACAGAAACACATGTTCATTCATGTGCTGATGCACATGCATGCACACACACACGCACACACACACACACACACACACACACACACACACACACACAACACACACACACACACACACTATAAATGATGCATGCACAATCTTTGAGAGAATGGGGCAACAAAATTCACTGAAGATACACACACATACAGAAACACATGTTCATTCATGTGCTGATGCACATGCACGCACACGCACACGCACACACACACACACACACACACACACACACACACACACACACACTATAAATGATGCATGCACAATCTTTGAGAGAATGGGGCAACAAAATGAACTGAAGACTTACGTGTTATGTGAAGAGGCGACAAAGTAATGCGTGAGTGGATGGTTCATGTTTTGACACACGGAGAGATGGTCGGGGTCAAAGAGGTCGCACTCTTCCGATAACAGGAAGGCCGTATAGCCTGCAAACACACAGAAACAATGTGCATGCAGACACACACATGGGCAAAAATCGCTTTTAGAAAAAAAATGTCATAAATACAATAAATCTGTGTGTTCTTTTGATGAAGCCCTCAAATCAGATCGAACAAATTTTTGACGTCATTTCCTCTTAAGAATTTGTTTTGGTGGCATATGTAATTTTTGTTTTGTTTTGCTCTTTTCAGGTGGGTCAAAATTGTTTTTGTAAAGAAAGTACAAGTGTACAACTCACAGTTGATTAACTCTTTCTTTTCTGAGGCAAAAATGAACATGATTAATATGTTTTCTTTATGCAGCATACAAAAGCTTTTTACGACATGAAAAGCTACTCCTCTTCTTTTCAGCATTATGGATACCGGTACGGGTTTTTTCAGCTCACATCTTGTTAAAAAAAAAGGATAATTTCTATGTTATTTATCACGAAAAGAGAATACAAATTTTTAAGCGAGCTTTCAAGAGTCCTGCTTCCTTTTCTTTTTATAACGCATGAGCACGCACATGCGCAATACCACCTTGTTTTAAACTGTCAACTTTGAAAGAAGACTTCTAAATCAAACAGGGAGGTAATGTGAGAAAATGCCTTTTGCGTGGAAAAACGCTATTTGTAATGGTTTGGATTCTAGTGGAGTGTGAAGGGGGGGTGGGGGGGGTGTGACGGTAAATGTAGTTATTGTTCCTTACAATTAGTGCGGTTTAAAAACAAAATTAACTCAGATTTTTAACTTCTTTGTGAACTGCTAAAAGCCCTGTAAGGAGAATAAGTGCTATAAAAATGGTAATTATTATTATTATTATTGTTTTGTAGACCTTTCTGCAATAGCGATATACTGTCTTTCTTCTTCGCTGTTTTTCAGATAGACTGTATTGGTAGTGTCTACTGTGGAGAACTGGGCTGACAACATCAAAGAGTCGACAAACATGGGTGTGAACAATCTGCTCCCTCGTGCACACCACAGAGAGAAATGGAGGACCCTGTCGGCTGCTGCCGCCCATCAGTCCCCCACCCCAACGACCACAGAGGTCAAGGGACTTAAGGCCTTGTCCGATGATGCTTCCTCTGGCATGCACCTGGTAGCTGTGAGAATGGGTGAACACTCTTGCGAAAGAGCGAGTGATTCCATCATCGGACAAGGCCTTCACTCATTCAAGTTGTTCTGGCCATATATGTACGGAATTAATAGATAACTGTCAATTTGATGCATTTGCTTCAAGGGAAGTAAATATGTGTGCACACAATACCTTGGTCACTTCTAAACTCGCTTCGCTTCCTTAGACCACAATTTTGCCTCTAGATTTGCTTTTGTAGTGGTTTGTTGTGGGGTAACCAATGGGTGTGGAGAGTTTTTCTATATGTCTATATATATATATATAAAAAAGTCTGATCTACCACTTCCCTATGTCTAAACCTGAAGAAAAAAACCCTGTAATCTTCTTTCACTTCTCCTTTTGTTTGTGCATGTTTTGTTTGTGCGTATGGCTGGAGTGATTTGTGAGGTCTTTTAATAATTCAAAATCGTTGCGAAGAGAATGAGTGAAAAGAAGGACTGTGGAGGCGATGAATCACGAACGATGCGGGATCTTCCAGTGTTTGAATTTCTTACCGTCGATGGCCAGTTGTCCTCGCCGCCGGCCTTCCTTGGTGGGCTCAAAGCGATTGATGAGATCCAGACACTTGTCTTTGGTCACCCGCGTCATCTGGGACACACACAAAAGGTGCAAGTTCTGTTATCACACACTGTCTATAAGAGCCTACGCCTAATTCAGACCTGCTTACCCCCCCCTACACAAGTCATGAGTAGTCTGGATAGCTGAAATGAGTAGTTTGGGTTCAAAATGTGTAGTTTTATTCATTAAACCATCAAACAATGTTAACTGAAAATGAGTAATTAGAGCATTATTTTCAATTATGAAGAGTAGTAGAGGTCCAAATTGAGTAGAATACTACTCGAAAAGAGTAGAATAAACAGGTCTGCTAATTAGATGTTAAACCAGCCATTGAGAGAGAGTTATCACACTGTCTGATTAGAATAGGAATTGTTCAGAAATAATCAAGGGGAGTAATTTTGTGGTGTGTGGGAGTGATCTTGCCTAATTCAATCGGTCAAACAGGGGAAGCTACTCTACCATCAGGTAGATCCCCAGCTCTCGCCTCGTGTTTGAGTAGACTTAACATCACTTAGAACACTGTGCGTCATTCTAAATTTCGAGGGGTAATTGCCTAAACGTCACATTTTGCAAGTTCTATCGGTTTGCGGATACTAGCCATCCCTCATTTTTCTAAAACAAAATGTTTGCAAGTCGCTGACTGGCATCCTGCGGTTTCAAACTTCACTGCCATGCCGCCATTGTTGCTATGGTTTTGACCGAGTAAGTCGAGGTAATCAACTCTAATTTTCACAAAGTGCTCTCCCCTAGTTTTTTTTCAGAAAATCGTCTATTGTCATTAAATGCAGATATTGATGAGATCCAGACACTAGTCTTTGGTCACCCGCGTCATCTGGGACACAAAAAAGTTGCAAGTTTGTCATCACACTACGTCTGATTGGAATTGTCACTAAACTGTCACTGTCAGGTGCAGTTAGTTGTTAAGAACATTCATCACCATCAACTGTTATCATCATCATCATCATCATTGGCATCATCATCATTGTCCTAAACCTTTTTTTCATCAGATTGTCTCAAAAGTCTCTTTTGTTTTGTAATGACGTGACACCAAGACGGTAGACGAAAATACCTTGGACCAGGATCACCACCAAAAATAACAAACCCTGCAGTCCCACACACACTGCAGAACAAATTCCCTGGTCCTTTGAACCCCATCCTCTTTAACTCACTCAAGTCGTTCCACCCGTATATGGCCAGAATTAATATAAAGCTGTCAATTTGATGAATTTGCTTCATGGGAAGTAAACATGTGTGCACACCACACACTGGTCACTTCTAAACTCGCTTCGCTCCCTTAGACCACACTTTTGCCTCTTACTATGCGTTTGTAGTGGCTTGAAGTGGAGAATCTAATTGCTGTAGAGAGTTTTTCTATATAAAAAGTCTACCGCTATATAAAGTCTACCTACTATATAAAGTATATATATATATAAAAAAAAGTCTGATCTACCACTTCCCTATGTCTAAACCTGAAGTAAAAACCTGCAATCTTCTTTCATTTCTCTTTTTCTTTATGTCTGTTTTGTTCATGTGCATGGCTGGAGTGATTTGTAGTTTTTTTAATAATTCAAAATCGTTGCGATGCGAATGAGTTAACCACTGCGTTAATGACCCACAGCGCCTAACCCCAAGCATGAACAGGGAGAAGGACTCTCATTAACTTCGTTTTAATGACCCACAGCGCCTAACCCCAAGCATGAACATGGAGGACTCTCATTATCTTCGTTTTCATGACCCACAGCGCCTAACCCCAAGCATGAACAGGGAGAACTCTCATTAACTTCGTTTTAATGACCTACAGCGCCTAACCCCAAGCATGAACAGGGAGGACTCTCATTATCTTCGTTTTAATGACCTACAGCGCCTAACCCCAAGCATGAACAGGGAGGACTCTCATTAACTTCGTTTTAATGACCTACAGCGCCTAACCCCAAGCATGAACAGGGAGGACTCTCATTATCTTCGTTTTAATGACCCACAGCGCCTAACCCCAAGCATGAACAGGGAGGACTCTCATTATCTTCGTTTTAATGACCTACAGCGCCTAACCCCAAGCATGAACAGGGAGGACTCTCATTAACTTCGTTTTAATGACCCACAGCGCCTAACCCCAAGCATGAACAGGGAGGACTCTCATTAACTTCGTTTTAATGACCCACAGCGCCTAACCCCAAGCATGAACAGGAAGAAGGACTCTCATTAACTTCGTTTTAATGACCCACAGCGCCTAACCCCAAGTATGAACAAGGAGGACTCTCATTATCTTCGTTTTAATGACCTACAGCGCCTAACCCCAAGCATGAACAGGGAGAAGGACTCTCATTAACTTCGTTTTAATGACCCACAGCGCCTAACCCCAAGTATGAACAAGGAGAAGGACTCTCATTAACTTCGTTTTAATGACCCACAGCGCCTAACCCCAAGCATGAACAAGAAGGACTCTCATTAACTTCGTTTTAATGACCCACAGCGCCTAACCCCAAGCATGAACAGGAAGAAGGACTCTCATTAACTTCGTTTTAATGACCCACAGCGCCTAACCCCAAGCATGAACAGGAAGAAGGACTCTCATTAACTTCGTTTTAATGACCCACAGCGCCTAACCCCAAGCATGAACAGGAAGAAGGACTCTCATTAACTTCGTTTTAATGACCCACAGCGCCTAACTCCAAGCATGAACAGGAAGAAGGACTCTCATTAACTTCGTTTTAATGACCCACAGCGCCTAACCCCAAGCATGAACAGGGAGAAGGACTCTCATTAACCCTTTCGCCGCCAGCCATTTTTTTAGCAAACAAATTCCATTAAACTTACCTGGGTAGAGAAAAAAATCTGTGTAATATTGGGGATTCTTCTGTGACATATTTAAAGTAAGGCCTATCCTTACCTCCCAAAATTAAGAGAATCTATATAGGGTCTTTGGATAACAGACCCTGATTTGATGCCTTTTAGTGACATGGGTGTTAACCCTTTCACCGCCATATTTGCACCACAATGATTGAACACTCATGTCAGCAAAAACCTTGAATTCAGGATGTTATCCAATGCTATTTGTGTTCTTGATTTGGGGAGTTAAGGGTAGGTCTTTTTTTAAGCATGTAGTAAAGGAATCCACAATATTTCAGACAAAATATTTTCTTTACACAATATACGTTTATTGGATAATTTTGGCTAAAAAATGGCTGGCGGCAAAAGGTTTAAATCATTGTGGTGCAAAAATGCGACGTTGGTGGTGAAAGGGTTAACTTCGTTTTTCTTGGCTCAGTTGAGGGAGCAACGACTCGAGAATCATGACTGAAGGGCTCTGACCTGACGATGTTGGTTACCGGTGCATCATCATCATCATCATCGTCGTTGGTGTCATCCATCAGACATATAAACGACAGTTGCCAGTAGCAGCAGCAGCTTAACATCAACAACATCAGCAGGATTTATTTGCTGAGCAGGTTAAAAGAGCCACGCAATCACATCTCACGGGCAGATTAACGGAGAAACGGAGTGCTGAGTTAACGAACAAACCGTTCCCTTTGTTCTCTCAGTCTGAACCCGTTTGCTTTGTTCTTCCACCCTCAGTATCTCCGTTATTATTACAGCCACCCACCATTAGCGAGAGACAATGCTAGCAGACGGAATCATCAACAGCAGCAACAAATGACTCCCACTCTAAATAAAAACCATCTTTGCGATGCGATTGACATTTCTCGTATGTTACGCCTTTCGTTTCCAATCCGATCAAAATCAGAAATAGCCAGTTGCCAAGCTATTTTTACCCAGCATCCTCCCTTGCACAAATTGTCCATCGGAATCATTCACCAGTCTTACGTCTGACAAGTCTCTCGGTAGACAGCACCTGCAATAACTTATTGATTAGTCACCGAGTCAGTCTCCAGTAGGTAGATTGCAAGTACTATTTCTGGATCAATGATCCACGCAAGTACTCTCTAGGTAAGTACAACGGGATTCCCGTCAATAACAATCTTAAATATACTCAGACCTGTTTACCATTATAATGAACAACCTGGAATTTGCCACAGAAAAACCCGGAATTTGAGAGAGAAAAAAACACAGAATTCACATCGCAATGTCGCTTATGCCGCCATGCGAAATTTTGAAGTCCACGTTGCAGTACTTGCAGTGTGCATGCTCGTCTCCCAAACGCGAACTTGTTATTCCTGGCACTTTCAAATACTTTTGAGAAAACTTCTGCTTCACTTTTGGCCGTTTCACCCTATCACTGCTGTCGTTTGTTGAAGATTTCTGGCGCTTGCCACCTGCGGTTGACTTGCCTGATGACATGTTTGGCGCAAAACTACAACCCTTGCATCTCTTCATACAAACGGAAACAAATAATAGAAGTTTTTTCGAAATCCCAGGATTTTCAGCGTTCACCCGGAGTTTATTATTTTACCCTGAAGTTTTGCCAATTCCCGGGATAATTCCGGCAAAACCAGGAGGGTAAACAGGTCTGTATACTCATATCTCTTTTAAGTACCATAATTTGTGGACTAATAAGGCAAAGCTTGTTCATCTTTCCCAGACTGAGACCCCTGCGCCTTATACTATGACTAACAACACAAAGTAAGAAAGCAAAAGAACAGAATCTGAATTTTGTGTACAATTTTAGGGGGTGCGCCTCATAGGCCGAAACATATGGCACTGTAATTAAGTCCAAAGGTGGTTGTTGTTGTTGTTGTCTTACCCTGGCTTAAAGACTCCAGGGATCATCCCAACAGCCGAAGCACTTGAACGCTATGGTACAAATGCACCAGCTAGGGATGAGAACATTACATGCGATATCGTGTGGTTTTTATTACCCCGCCACGTGGGCAGCCACACTCCGACTTCGGAAGAAAGAAGTGCAAAGGGATTCCCATCTGTACCAAGCCTTAACCCTTTCACCGCCAGCCATTTTTCAGCCAGAAAATACCATTAAACGTAACTGGGTAGAGAAAAAGAAATCTGCAATATTGGGAATTCCTGTGTGTCATGTACAACATTAGGCCTATCCTTACCTTCCCAAAGTTAAGAAAATAGGGTCTTTGGATAACAGGCCCTGATTTGATGCCTTTTAGTGACATGAGTGTTAAACCATTGTGGTGCATAAATGCGACATTGGCTGTGAAAGGGTTAATATACTCTTCTCTTTTTTTTAGGTAAATGAATACTAGCTGTATGAGGACAGTGTACAAAGATTGCATTATATTTTTTCCTGACCGGAAAGGTTGCTAAAGATGTATCATTATTCGTCATTTGGCTGGCTGATTAGGCAGATACTCAAGGCCTATAAATAACTTCCATCCAATCGCTCAGACTGCATTTCTGTACAAAGACAATGCAGGAACAAATGAAGCTTTTTTTGTGTTGCTCATGCATGCATGCATGTGTTTATGTGTAATGCGCGTGTGTGTGTGGGTGCTTGTGTTTAACATATTTTTGACGTTCATTTGTTTCTATTGATGGTTTATAAATTTATTCATAACTTTTTTATTATTGTAAGCGCTTATGGCTTATTTAAGAAAAAGTGCTAGAAATGCCCATTATTATTATTATTATTATTATTATTATTAATGTGTGTTGCTTATTGCATTGGCATAAGTCTGTAAGTGTGCGAGAGAGACAAAGACAGAGTGTTATGTGTTTGTGTGAATGACGTGAGAACGTTTGTGTATGTGCGCGCATATGTACATGTGTGCATGCCTCTGTGTGTGTGTGTGTGTGTGTGTGTGTGTGTGTGTGTGTGTGTGTGTGTGTGTGTGTGAGAGAGAGAGAGAGAGAGAGAGAGAGAGAGAGAGAGAGAGAGAGAGAGAGAGAGAGAGAGAGAGAGAGAGAGAGAGAGAGAGAGAGAGAGAGAGAGAGAGAGAGAGAGAGAGAGAGAGAGAGAGAGAGAGAGAGAGAGAGAGAGAGAGAGAGAGAGAGAGAGAGTGAGTGTAGTGAGTGAGTGAGTGAGGATTATCAATGAGATTTTGAGAATTTTATTTTTACTCATGCTTTGTCTATTTTTTTCATTTTTTTCTACGTTTTCTTTTTATTGTCATGTTTACTGTTCATTGTTGATATTTTCTTTTCTTTTTTTTCTTTGTTATGCAATTATTGTAAAGTGGTATAATTCCGCCAATGTTTACGCTGTTTAATTTTATTTTGAACTGAGCACGTCATAAGCTTTGCTTGTTGCTGCTTCAGTTATGTCGTTGTTGTTGTTGATGTTTCTTTTGTGCCTGTGTACGTGTGAGCGTGCGTGCATGCATTTTATGCGTGTGCAAACATAGTGTGTGAACAAGCGCACACATTCGTGCTCGTCCTGCGTTTGTGTTTGCCTGCGTGTTCTTTAGCATCAGACTTGAGTTCAAAGCAAGCATACAGATGGCTATCGACACCTACCCCCTGCTCTGCTTCCAGAAACAAAAGCAAGTCGTCGGTATCCAGGTAATCTGTGTTACTGGAATACCTGCACACACACACACACACACACCAATGCATGATTTATCAGTTATGGTGTGAGAGGGGGGGGGGAGAGAGAGAGGGGGGGAGGGAGAAGAGAGAGAGAGAGAGGGGGGGGAGAGAGGGGGAGAGAGAGACAGAGAAAGAGAGAGAGGGAGGGAGAGAGAGGAGCGAGGGGAGAAAGAGACAAAGAGAGAGAGGGTGGAGAGAGAGAGAGAGAGAGAGAGAGAGAGGGAGAGAGGGAGAGAGAGAGAGACAGATAGACAGAGAGAGAGAGGGAGACAGAGAAGAGAAAGAGACAGAGGAGAGAGAGAGGAGAGAGAGAGAGAGAGAGAGAGAGAGAGAGAGAGAGAGAGAGAGAGAGAGAGAGAGAGAGAGAGAGAGAGAGAGAGAGAGAGAGAGAGAGAGAGAGAGAGAGAGAGAGAGAGAGAGAGAGAGAGAGAGAGAGAGAGAGAGAGAGAGTGGGTTTTTTACTTCGCATCTTTGGGTCACATATTGAAAATAAAAGCAACAACGCTCTCTATAATTTTCATTTTGAATCATTGAATCTCATACTGTGCCTATAAACAAATAAGTATGCACTCGCTGGATTTCATTTTGAATCTTTGGATCACTTATTGTGCCTAAAAGCAAATAATTATGCACTTTCTGGTTTTCATTTTGAATCTTTGGATTGCATATTGTGCCTATAACCAACTATGCTTTACTGAAACAAGATAGTGCTTTAACTTACCGAACTAATAAGAAGTAAATCTCTGGCCGCGTCGAGATTTCTTTGAAGAGGGAGATAAACTCGTTGCTGTTCAGCCGACCTCGTTTGCCGTCAGACCGTTTCATTTCCATCTCCTGTGATATCAGATCAAACAAAAATTACCGTATACGCATTACCTATCAGACAAAACTGGGGGGGGGGGGGGGGGGGGGGGTTAGGGTGGAGGGGGGTGGAGGAGGGGTGGTGGTGGTGGAGGGGGGGTTGGACAACATACGCATAGATTCATAAGTTCCTGAGTAAACTTGCTGCATCCCTGATTTGAGAGATATGCCAACAAAACGAACAGCCGACTGACCAAATGAACGAACAAATGACTAACTGACTGTGTAGTTAAATGACTGACTGAATGAGTGACTAACTGATGGCCTAACTGATTAAATGACTGGCTAAACGAATGACTAAATGATTGGATGACTTACTGAATAAAGACTGACCGACTGGCTGGCTGGCCGACTGACTGACTGATTAAATGATTGACAGGCTGAATCCCTAACTACATAAAAGAATGTCTGAATGGCTGGAAAACAAAATTATCATCACTTAAAGAACAGAAAAGAAACGCACTCTCGTTAACATGCATTTACAGCTATAATACTGCACACATCGCACAATCGGTAGAAACATTACAACATTGCACAATCAATGATTGAATCAATTTACTGAGTACACAACCCTATAAGGCCATGGGACCTTCACCCTTTGACCTTTAGCTTCAAGCAAATGACGGTAGTGGTGATGGTGATTCTACTGCCATAAAAGGCTATGCGACCGTTAACTCTCTCAACACTAAGAATGAATGAAAATTCATTTAACGTCCTCCGGTCTGGAACAGACACATATGGGACATTTATAGAGATAAAGATGGTGGGAATGATCCTGGAGGCAATGCCCGAAGGCAGTGCAACACCAGGAAAGTCCCGATTTTTTTAACAATAGATGTATTGTATAGTATGATGTTTGATGAAAATACGTTTAACGTCCTCCGGTCTGAAGCAGACATATATGGGACATTAGTAGATATAAAGATGGTGGGAACGATCCTGGAGACAATGCCCGGAGGCAGTGCAACTCCAGTAAAGTCCCGAATTTTTAACGATACAGATGTATAGTCTATCGATTATGTAACACTAAGAAGAAGAAAAATTGTGTTTTACGTCCTCTCAGTCATAGACACATATGGGACATTTGTAAATACAAAGATGATGGGAACAATACTGGCTGCAATGCCTGGAGGCAGTGCAACACCAGTAAAGTCCTGAGTTTTTAACAATATAGATATGTGTAGCGGTAACCACGCCTCGGTTAAACCTCATCGGCTAAGGTACCGCGATGAAAATGGTGTTTTACGTCCTCTTGGTCTGAATCAGACACATATGGGACATTTGTAAATACAAATATGGTGGAAACAATACTGGAGGCAATGCCCGGAGGCAGTACGAAACCAGTAAAGTCCCGATTTTTAAAATTTAATACAGATAGCTGTATAAGTATGCTATGGTACCGCGAGAGAGAGAGAGAGAAAATGGAGTTTTACGTCCTCTTGGTCTGAATCAGACACATATGGGACATTTGGAAATACAAATATGGTGGAAACAATACTGGAGGCAATGCCCGGAGGCAGTACGAAACCAGTAAAGTCCCGGTTTTTAAAATTAGGGGCACATTTGGGACATACAGTAAGCTATGGTACCGCGACATTATGTAACACTAATGTTTCGCGCAAACGTTCAACACTAGGCAGGTTTGCATAATTACATAAAAAATATTTTAAAAAGAATGCTTAACCGCACAGTTTTGAAAATTTGCAGTATTGTTTATAATAATAAAAGCTAGCATATGTTATAATTCCAAAGTAAAATTTTTATTATTAGCAGACTTTTAAAAAAGCATGACAAAGAAGATGAAGAGAGGGGTAGTGACTCATTTGCATTCATTGCCGTCCTAAAAATAGACTAGAAGTGATTTCATTGGTTGAAAACTATTAAGGGACCAGAGGAACACTTTTATACCAGTTTGGGTTGCATGGCTTCGCTGAGTTGTGAAGTGTGAATGCTTACGTACGCTATAGCGTACATTCGTGTTGAACGGTTGTAAAGGGAAGCAATCGGCCAGTGTTGAATGAGTTAACCTTTGAGATTTGACCTTCTGACCTTGAGTTTTTGGCAGATGACGGCGGGGGTGATGGTGGTGTTGATGTTCCTCATGAGGGCGATGACCTGCTTCTCCTGCAGAAGGCCCTGGTCGTCAGGCTGTGCGTTCTGGAACTGCTCCATCAGCCAGCTGAGGGGAGCTACATTAAGGAGCATTCTACCACAAACAATGTGAAAGCCCCTAACAAAAAATAGTGTTCAATTATCATGTCATTATCAGTCAGTTTTGTCATTCAGCCGAATTAAATGTTGGTGTTCTGAACTGCTCCATCAGCCAGCTGAGGGGAGCTACATTAAGGAGCATTCTACCACAAACAATGTGAAAGCACCTAAAAAAAACATGTTGTTTCTCAAAGTCCATCAGCCAGCTGAGGGGAGCTACATTAAGGAGCATTCTACACAAACAATGTGAAAGCACCTAAAAAAAACATGTTGTTTCTCAAAGTAAACACACGGACACCATTTGTTGAAGCTTTCAAAACCCAACGGCTTTTTTAAAAATTCAGGAATGAGTGAAAGGAAATGACATTACACAAAACTTTTACAGGTAAAGGTGAACATTGATTGGGAAAAAAATGAAAAAAATCGAGTGAGTGAGAAACACAATATGCACGAACTAAGGTAGCTGAACAGAAGTCATTAACTTAAAATAGAGGGAGAGCATTGCACACACAAACTCATATCTGAACATTCACACACACACACACACACAGGCACACACACACACACACACACAAAAACAAAAATTGTTCAAACAGAAATTCAATTGTCATGTCAGTCAGTTTTGTCATTAAGCAGAATTAAATGTTGGTGTTCTGAACTGAAATGAACCTTTATTTTACAACAGTAAAAGTATTGGCTTGGGGTGGCCATTTTTCATACTTGCCGTTACCATAAACAAACAAATAGACAATAAAAAGATAAAAAGAAAGCGAACTAATACCAATGAAATATGTTATTAAAACACACCATCGTATGAAAGTACATTAACAAACAACAAATGAAGAAAAGAGCGGAAAGAAGCACACCACACACACACACACACACAACACACACACACTACATAGTGTATGGTTTATAAACAACAAAATGAATGTCTACGTCTTGTAAACTTTAAATGCTTGTAAATGAGGTAGAAGGGTATTTTTGTTTTTGCAAAATTTGTCTATTATAATTAGTCATGTAATTGGTATGTCGATGGCAGTATGATTTTATTTCAAGTTGCAGTATTGTATTCAAACTTGATTGGGAATGTGAATGTGGTCTCTATGTTTCTTCTTAGAATGTTCATATTGTAACTATTTTACTTGTATAATTAATTGTGTGCGAGTGTGCGTGTGCGCATGCATGTGTGTGTGTGTGTGTGTGTGTGTGTGTGTGTGTGTGTGTGTGTGTGTGTGTGTGAGTAAGGAAGTAAGAGAACGTTGTGTGTAAGCATCGTGCTTATTTTACTTTCTAATGATTAATTATTTGTTTGCCTTTAATGTTCTTGTTATCAATGTAAAGCGCACTGAGCTCATGTGAGAAAGAGCGCTATATAAATTCCCATTATTATTATTATTATTATTAATTGTCCATAGTACAAAAAGAAGAAGCGAACTCAACAACAGAGCATACAACAACAAAGATACTAAAATCATTGTGTGCATAACAATCTGTATCCTAAACAAAACCAGATTAGAAGAAAGTAAGCTTAAACAGGAAGAAGAAAAATATCAAAAGGACTTATGCATTTAAAATTAATTTCAACAATAAGATCACAATCATAAAGGTCTTCATCTACAGTTCAATATTGTAATCGTTCCGGAAGCATGATCTCATACCTAAATAGATATTTTTTCAGAGGAAGAGGGCCATATCAAGCCTCAAGACTCATTATTGATGAGCTACATTAAGGAACATTTTACTACGAAAGTTTGTCTAATATCATCTTCAGGTAAACAGACAAAGAACTAAAGAACTAACTTCTTCTTCTTTCTCGATCACTCAGTTAGTTTCCTGTCATTACGAGCGCAGATTCGTCATGCTGTCGTTATGCACCTAACTAACAAATAGACCCAGCATGTCTGTCTTCGACTGGAGAGAATCTCTGTACGGATTCCTAGAACAAAGGCAAGAGAACAGAGAGAAACAGACGATGAACTAAAGACTAATTAACTAACAAAGGGTAAAGCAACTTCAAAAATTATCTTAGGGAGGCCCTAATGTCATGTTGTTATCACTACAATTTTTTTTTATAAAAGGGGCAATTAAAAAATTGATCTGGACAAGCAGTCACCTGAGGGAAGCTATGTTAAAAGGAGCTTGTAAAACAACAACAAACAACAGTGCATGGAAGGGATCTGCAAAGATAGCGCGCACACATGCATGCAAGCATACGCGCACAGATGAGCACACACACGCACGCACACGCACGCACGCACACACACAACACACACTTGAAGGATACGAATCTCTCATCTGCTGATTGCCCTCCATGTCTGTAGCAGCAGCTGCAAACAGAAAGAGCAATAAATCACTGAAGGTCAATTAAACTACAATTACTTGTCAAATTACCTACTTTCTTTCGTTTTTGTTCCGAGTCTCTGCACCATTATGGGAATAAACAACCCCAAGAGGAAGACAGGGTGTATAGGTCAAAAATATGGGTGGCATAAATCCAACCTTTTTTTTTTCCGTTTTGTTTAGTATTATGTTCAGACAACAATCATTCAGAGGATTTACATGGCGCATACCTTAAAGGCTCTTATGCGCTTAAACTTACTGTTAGTAAGAATACAGTACTGAACCAGCCGCCTTGGTGTAGTGGTTAGCGGCATGGACTACTGGCTGGGAGGTATTGCGTTCGAATCCCTGGACCAACTCCTACCTAGAGTGAGTGGCTGTGGGCTCAATGGGAAGACTGAAACCACACAGTCGAGTTTCATCCGCTTAACGGATGCGATTCTGAGAGTGTTGCTCTAATTTCAAGACCAACACTGCAGGTGACTGTAGTTCTCGGGCCTGGTTAACGCCGGGATATCATCATGAAAGGAAGCGTAGAATACAGCCCTGTCATGCAGTTTCAGACCGATACGGAACTTCATAGCACCATCCACCTCATTTCCATCAATCATTAAAAAGAAAAAAAATTGTCTCAAATTCTGTGGCTTTGCATGCCCTGCTCTCATGGTGATCTCAGTTTCGGTTTCCAATCCAGTCTATGCCTTGGTGCATTCGGGTCAAAGTCATGGGGATCAGCGTGTTCTGGGGGGTTGTCGGTGGACGGTCGTGGTGGCGCCCTCGGAGGAGGACCTCGCTCACGCTGGCTCCGCGACTAAGAGAATAGTGTCGTCAGTACGGGGCTCAGGAGGTGGTGTCCTGAACAGGCTCCGCTGAACTCCACCAAAGTGACTCAGCAGCAGTGCAGTGTCTCCTCGGTTGGTTGCCTCCTGATGGCCTAACATAGATTCGCTCCCCTTGGACTGCTGGTCTCGGATTCTGCGACTAGAACAAGCCGGGGTGTAGCTGCGAGTTGGGACTCGGAATGAGCGGCGTGGGAGCAACGCCACTGTACGACCCAGAAGAAGGGACAGCAAAAAAAAAGAAAAAAAGAATACAGTACTGACAATTGGGCAGAGAAATAAATGCACTTCTATAATCATGAAACTACTCTTTGATGATAAGTTCTAAGAGAAATTAGGAACAGAAAATGAGAGACTGAGGTAGAGGGAAAGAGCGAGAACAAGTTTAATCAGATAATGATAATGATAATGAACTTTTATTTTACAACGGTAAAAGCATTGACATAGAGTAGCCATTTTTCATACTTACCGTTAACACAAACAAATAAATAGATTAAAAAAATAAAAGCGAACAAAAACTAATAAAATATGGTCTTAAAGCACACCGTCAATTGAAAATGCATTAATAGAAACAAATTAAGAAAAAAGTGGAAAGATGCACACACACGCACAAACGCGCGCGCACAGGTGCACGCAGAGAGAGAGAGAGAGAGAGAGAGAGAGAGAGAGAGAGAGAGAGAGAGAGAGAGAGAGAGAGAGAGAGAGAGAGAGAGAGAGAGAGAGAGAGAGAGAGAGAGAGAGAGAGAGAGAGAGAGAGAGTGAGAGAGAGAGATTCTAACCAATGCCAAGATTACAGCAAAACCAATGTTTTTAATTAATATCAAATCATTAGCTTTTAATTTTTCAAATATCAATTTTAATAAATTAAACTATGGGCATTCAAATGTTTAAATTCAATACGAACTCATGAATTAAACAAGAGATTTGAAACGAAATGAACCGTTCAACCAATCTTCTAAAGAAACAGTCCACTCACTCAGTTGTATTAAATGCATACTCAGGTTTGCAAACAAACAAACTGACATAGACACGCAGAGACAAAGAGAGAAACACAAAGGGAAAAGGAGAGTTTGTCTGTGTTTATGCGTGAGTCCATTAACAAAAATAAGACCTCCTAAAACAAAATCCCGTCAAAGAAAAAGAACACAGCATTAGTGTAATATTTGCACCAAGATTACCGGTCGGCTTTGAGAAGCTTTGGTGTATGTTCAATTTTGCGTATATATGCATAAGACGGATGATGTGCACTTAGAGTAAATCTAGACACAGGGCTTGAAGCTAGGGAAACATTAACCATATTGTTTGAGGTAAACAGCATAGACCATTAGCACACATATACGCACATGAAGAAAACAATGCAGTGGACCATTAGCCATCTTCTGATGCATCCATTAAGGACAAAACAAAAAGTAGGCATTATCATGTAATATTATAACGATGGCTCGGAGTCAAAACGGACTATCTTTAGAGTCCATTGACTTATTATTGACATTATTGCAAAAACTAATAACTTGTATAAAAAAAAAGACTGCATGAAAAATATAAAAAGCATAATCCCCATTTTATATTATTTGTAGTCTTTTTTAATACAAGTTCTTAGGTTTTTCAATAACATCAATAATAAGTCAATGGACTATCTAAAGATAGTCCGTTTTGACTATAGTCTAAGTAAGCCATCAAAGAGCTTGAGGAGAGCACCTTACATAATTATACATGAGTGTGCACACACATGCACACCCACACATGCAAGCACATATGCGCACACACACACACATACTGTGACTGGCACACACTTAAGAATTCAAACTTTGACGGGAGAGAGAGAGAGAGAGAGAGAGAGAGAGAGAGAGAGAGAGAGAGAGAGAGAGAGAGAGAGAGAGATGGCAAGTGTGTGTGTGTGTGTGTGTCTGTGTGCGCGTGTACATGTATTTGTGCGTGTGCATGCATGGATATGCGCATGTGCGCCCGCATCCGCACATGCATTGCTGTGTGTTTGCAAAATCACCTCTTCATAGCTGCCTCACAGGAATGATTGAACCCAGCTTTCTACAGAAACAAAAGGATGATTAATCCACCCAACCAACTACACTTTCTGAGAACTTATCAATCAAAAGGGGAAAAGGAGAGAGGGTAAAAGCAACAACAATCTTTCTTTTAGCAAGGCTTTTCGGGAGACTGAAAAAAAGTGTAGAGCAAGAGTACTTTTTTTAGTCGCGGGAGTGATCTCTAGCTAATTGCGATGCACTCTCCTCCGAGAAAGCCTTCTCCTTCCCTCATTTGCATGCTCTATCACTCTTGTCACGCTATGCTTAGAGACTTTTTTCTTCCCATTTGCATGTCTGAGTATTTTGTTTCCCTGTCTGTCTGTCTGTCTGTCTGTCTGTCTGTCTGTCTGTCTGTCTGTCTGTCTGTCTGTCTCTCTCTCTCTGTGCTTGCCTGTCTTTCTCCCTTCTTCTGCGTGCGTGCATACATGTGTGCATATTTGTTTTATTTATGTGTGTGTGCATGTGTGCATGATTGTGTGTGTGTATGTGAGAGAGAGAGAGAGAGAGAGAGAGAGAGAGAGAGAGAGAGAGAGAGAGAGAGAGAGAGAGAGAGACAGACAGACAGACAGACAGAGACGGTGAGAGAAAAAGAGAGAGAGAGAGAGAGAGAGAGAGAGAGAGAGAGAGAGAGAGAGAGAGAGAGAGAGAGAGAGAGAGAGAGAGAGAGAGAGAGAGAGAGAGAGAGAGAGAGACTCAAACTCAAACTCAAAAATGTTTTAATGTCAGACCTCCGGCCTATAACATTGAGGGTGCGCATATACACACATAATGTAATAAATGAAAACAGGACAAATGTGAATATTTTTTCACTTAGCACTAGCATGTTATCCAAATAAATTTCATAATGCATAAGTTCATGTATTATAGAGAGAGAGAGAGAGAGCAACAGAGAGAGACAGAGACAGAGAGAAATAAGGCAGAAGCACTTTATTTTTAAAATTAAAAAGGTCATTGCCCTTTAGGAATAGGAAAATGTATAATATATATTTAGAGTAATTTTGGAGCATTATAAATTGACAAAAGACACGGAAGGGAGAGAGAGAGACATGAGGGGGGGGGGGGGGGGGGGGAGAGCAGAGTGACAGAGATACACAGAGAGACTGAGACAGACAGAAACAAAGACAGAGATATAGAGAGAGACAGAGAAAAACAGACACCGACAGAGAGGCAAAGATGAGAGAGCTTCTTCAAGACTGACATATGTCTGAGCATAACAAAGGGACAAAGCTGGCTCATAGACGTAATCATCCCCCCTTCAAAAGACGGAGGGAAGCTGAGGTCACCCACCACCGCCCACCACCCTAAAAGGAGATCCCGATTCTAATTTGTGACCCAGCACCACGAAAGGGACATTAAGTGTCAAAATGACCTTTCTGAGAAAATGGCACAGCTGGAAACTGCAGGCAATTCTCTTTCTAATCATTATACATATCATTCTTGCATACTGTTTTTGTTGCAGAGTTATGAGCATTTAAACTTGGTAAGGTGACTGTCGGCCATTTTGAGAAATAACAGTCTAAAGTCTAACCTATCCTATGAAAATGCATCAACCTACTAACTTTAAAGCACTTTTTGGAATATTTATAGATCATATTAAAGATTATCCTTTATGGGTATGAAAGATAAAATGCTAGAGAGCACGAAAATATCCATAACTCAAAATTGATAAAAAAATGAATTTTTTGACTTTGCAAGCCCGTTGTGAGAAACTAGCCCAGCGACTTAATGTCCCTTTCGTGGGTGCTGGGTCACATTTGGTGGGCTGTCTTCAAGCTGATGGCTTTACACTCAGGAGGCTCGGGAGGTTGTGCACTATTGCATTTCACCATTTAGTCCATTCTGATCACGCTAGCGGCTTTCGCTGCTCTATCAACTAATGACCGAACGGTCACTGCCCGCAGAATCTTTTTAAATCAGATGCGCTTCTTCTGTCAAAGATACCTTTGGTTTTGTGATTAAAGGAAAGAGGGTTCGAAAGGAAAGTGTGTGTGTGTGTGTGTGTGTGCGTGTGCGTGTGCGTGTGCGCGTGTGCGTGTGTGTGCGTGTACGTGCGTGCGTGCGTGTGTGTGCGTGCACGTGCGTGCACGCGCATGTGCGTGTGTGCATGCGTGCATGTTTAATCAGATCCTGAAGACATTTCTGTGCGGACAGTGTAGAATTTTCCTTTGTAAAACATTTTAAATGTACTGGTAGCAAAATTAGCTACCAACAAATCTTGTTACCTTTAACTAAGCACCAACGGCATCCAGTTGAATTCTGCACTGGCCTAATACTGATAGGCTGGACCTCCCATTTTCCCCCAGTAGGGGTGAAGTCTTAATGACAAACATCTCCAACATGCAAATCGACTGCTCTTATGTCCAACGGAGGACGGGTTCCATTAATCTTTGCTCGGTGTCATGAGAAATAAGTACCTACCGTGAAATAAGTACCCTTCAAAAGCGCACTAGAGCCATTCTTCTTTCATGTGATAATTAAGTCAACTAGTATTTAAAATATTAATGTTTAAGTGCTCAATCTACAAGGAAAGAACCAAGAAATAGAGCGGGAGAGTGTAAATCTACATTTTTGCTGAGAGATCGATATACAAAGCCATGTCACTTAGTTTCGTATTTTTCAAAATGGCGGACGATAAAGATAACCATCCATGCAAACAAAAATAAATAATAATAAATATTAGAAAAATATCCCTGACTTCTCAGTATTTAATGATGAATCTTCTGTTCTTCCTGCATGCCACAAGACGCCTCTGAATGTATTTAGCGGCGACTCTTTCCCAAAACAGCAAACAATTTGAATGAGGAAAAGAGTATTTATTTCATGGGTAAAATATTTTATGCAACACCGGCAAAGAGTGACCAGTAGCCCTTGCTGAACTCTGCTAACAGCCCCTACCTCCTTCACACCCACCTTACCACCTCCTTGGCACAAGGAGACCCACCATGCTGATTGATTAAGTTGGGGGCTTTAGTGCTTGTAAATTACTACATTAGAATAAAAGTTCGTTCCACATATTCAACTACTCAACCTGTGCTGTAAATCTTCTTCTTCTTTTTCTTCTTCTTCCTCTGCGTTCCCAGGCCATATGGCCATAATGGGTAAGGTACGTATGTGTCCGGTTTTCAGTTTTCACTGGTCTCCCCGCTGCGCACAGCCGACACATTCTGATTTCGGAGGAGCTCAAAGGAGAAATATTATTTGGATGATTTTTTTTTTAAAGGCAGGAAGACAGCAGATGACAGTACGGAAAGGAAAAAAGGCAGAGTCAAAGAGAGTGGCAGATTAGGGGAAGCTTCAAGCACAGAACTTCCAGAAGGTGGGGGAACTATTTTTACGAAAGACCCCCCCGGTATCCCCACGGGGAGGTACTGTGATAAAAGTAAAAGATGCCTAGGTGCAAAAAGCAATGTTTTAAAGATTGTGAATGTTTCATCGTGGTGTTAAGACAACGGATGCAGCAACTTACAAGTGTGCTTAAGAGCACATACCAAACAAACAGCTAAAACGTGAAGAAAAGAACACAAACAAATTGTCCTTCCAACATGTCTTATTTCCCAGTTTATGAATGAAAGTGTCTTGTGCTGTCATTTTGAGGCTTTGTGCACACTACACGCGGAAACCTCGCTCACTTATCCGCAAACAAGTAAAAGAAACGTTTTATCTTGGATGTATTGTTGTGGCAACTACTTTCACTTTGCTAGGCGAATATACGTAGCTGTGGTAAAAGGGAGTTAATTATGGGAAGTTCCTTACCCTTATTCATTTCACTACGTAAAAGAAAGTAAGAAATAAACGGATGGGATAAGCGTTTCCGCATGAGTTTATTTTTGTTACTTTCTTCTTACTTTCACACAAAAAAGAAAAATTGCATGCAAATAAAAAGAATTAGAAATGGGTGGCGCGCCTCTGGCTGCGACGCGCTCTCCAGGTGGGAACAGCCCGGATTTCACTGAGACGCCTTGTGACTATAAAGTACCTAATACTTATTTGATATTTTTAATACTATTAGGTATTAATATTATTAGGTATTATTATTTTTAGGTATTATTCTTATTATTAGGTATTAATATTATTAGGTATTATTATTATTATTATTATTATTATTATTATTATTATTATTATTATTTATTAGGTATTATTATTATTAGGTATTATTATTAGGTATTATTATTATTATTATTATTATTATTATTAGGTATTATTATTATTAGGCATTATTATTATTATTATTAGGTATTATTATTATTAGGTATTATTATTATTAGGTATTATTAGGTATTAGGTATTATTATTAGGTATTATTATTAGGTATTATTATTATTAGGCATTGTTATTATTATTAGGTATTATTATTACTATTAGGTATTATTATTAGGTACTTTATAGTCACATAGTCACGGAGGTGTCTCTGTGAAATTCGGGTTGCTCTCACCTGGAGAGCACGTCGCAGACAGAGATACATCTGTATTGTTAAAAATTCGGGACTTTACTGGTGTTGCACTGCCTCCAGGCATTGCCTCCAGGGTCGCTCCCACCATCTTTCCATCTACTAATGTCCCATATGTGTCTGTTCCAGACCGGAGGACGATAAACAGATGTTCATACTTATTTGCGAATAAGCGCATGAAGTTTCTGCATGTAGCGTGCACAAAGCCTTATGCTTTTATGTGCACACCGAACAAGGAATTTCTTTACATTTTTTGTTTTCATTAAAACCCTTTCATCGTTATGTCGCCTCTTGGCACCACAATGATTTAACACCCATGCCACTAAAAGGCATCAAATGAGGGTCTGGTATCCAGTGACCTTATGTTCTTCATTTTGGGAGGTAAGGACAGGCCCTATTTTAGGCACGTCACAGAGGAATCCCCAGTATTTCAAACAAAATCTTTTCTCTACCCGGGTAAGTTTAATGGTAAATTTTGGCTGAGGAATGGCTAGCGTTGAAAGAGTTTTAAAGACAATAAAAGAATTGTGCATTGTGGAAAGCAGACGATCAGATTCAAAACTTGTTTGTTTTAAATGACTCTCGAGCTTGATTGATAAAGTTGACAGATTCAAACTGGAAACGGTCGGGTGAATGACAGAAGGTACTACCCCAAATTGAATAAAGAAAGCTGATTCTATCATCTGGCTTTCCCCTAAACCAAATTAAAACGTCATTAACTTTACATCTTTACCTTTACCTCGTTGGTCTTTAAATAATAATAATAATAAATAAAGCTTCTATAGAACTCTTCGATGATAAAAAAAATCATCCTCAGAGCGCTTTACAAATATTACAAGAGAAAACAAGCAAGAAGAAAAACATTATTACAAAGGAATATGAAGAAGCATATAAAATTATAAAATTAAAATGCTCACGCCGTTCATCCCCAGCCATTGATACCCTGTCACACAAGAGTCTGAGACAGATAAATTCAACACTATTAGATCTTTGCGTGTCAGGGACTGCCATGTTAAACGGCTACGAAATCCTATTAGAAACAAGAGCATCGCCGAGCGGCAGCAATGCATTGTGACAATGCAAACCCGGCCAGAGTTATGTCCTGCCCCCCCCCCCCCCCCCCCCCAATAAAACACACCACCCACCCTTACAGAACGCATAAAATACATAGCCCAAAATTTGAAGCGAAGTACACATACAGCTTAACTTTTATACAAACTTCCTTGCACCGAGTGATGTCCTCTCCCCCCACCCCCCCCCCCCCCCCAATAAACACACCACTTTACCCAGAACGCATAAAATACATAGCCCAAAATTTGAAGCGATTCTGTTCAGTAGTTCACGAGATACAGCTGAACTTTTATACAAACTTCCTTGCACCATGGTACACCACCACACAAAATTAGAAGCGATTCTGTTCACTAGTTCACGAAATAAAGCTGGGGGGAAATTACATAGCCCAAAGAAGGAAATTTCGGTTTTCAAGGTCAAACTTCAAGGCCAAGGTCAGCACGGTGTTGATTAACGAAAGGAAGCTTCCTTTATGAGTTGTCAGTAAAGGTCAAGATGTGCCACCCCCCCTATCTATCTCGGTTAATTGTATTTTTCCGTTATTGCCTTTCTTACCATACATAAAGCTGTATTTTAGGAACATTTTTAGCTAATAACCTTTTTGGAATACTAACCCTAACCCTAACCCTAACCCTAGCCCTAACCCTACCCCTACCCCCCACCGTATAAGACGGAAAAACGCACGAACCACAACTGTGACAAATCGCGGTGTACTGCAGTACATAGTGGGGGATAGGGTTAGGTTTAGGGTTAGGGTTAGGGTTAGGGTTAGTATTCCAAAAAGGTAATTAGCTAAAAATGTTCCTAAAATACAGCTTTATGTATGGTAAGAAAGGCAAAAACGGAAAAATACAATTAACCGAGAAATGCATGGGGGGTGGCACATCTTTACCTTTACCGAGTTGTCTACCCCTCTGCCAATTTTAATCAAAATCCAAACAGTAGTTTTTAAGATAATCGATACACAGACAGACACACAAACCAATGGCAATACCTGGGCCTCTGGCCGGGTAATAATTAGGGCCCCTTTCAAGTGACCATTAGCTTCTTCCCTTAATCACTTTGAAGGAAGGGTCATTACAACTGTAACCCAGCTCTGACCCTTTGCAACGCTCAGAAATCTCTCTCTCTCTCTCTCTCTCTCTCTCTCTCTCTCTCTCTCTCTCTCTCTCTCTCTCTCTCTCTCTCTCTCTCTCTCTCTCTCTCTCTCTCTCTCTCTCTCTCTCTCTCTCTCTCTCTCTTAATTAACTACTACTAGCGCAACGCCGAGTACCAGTAACGCCTAGTAAGGGTAAAACCTAGTAACGGTAATGCGAAGTATTGGTAACGCTGAGTACAGCAAATTTGAAGCGATTTGGTAAAGAAACGGTGGAGTTATAAGCACCCGTTTTGCGTTGGCGCTGCTCTGAGAGTGATGCGCTCTCCCTAGTAACGGTAACGCCTAGCAACGGTAATGCCAAGTACTGGTAATGCTGAGTACAGCAAATTTGAAGCGATTTCGTTAAGAAACGGCAGAGTTATAAAGCCCCGTTTCCCGTTGGCGCTGCTGTGAGAGTGACGCGCTCTCCCGATTTTCTTCAAATTTGCTGCCAGGCTTTGCCCCGGTGACAGCAAGCCTGACAGCAAATTTGAGGCGATTCGGTTGAAAACCGGCGGAGTTATAAGGCCCGTTTTGCATCATGCTGCTGTTATGCGCCTAAGTAATGGATTCGCTTCCGGTTTGGCACATTGATAGTCAGCGTCCCCGGTCATATATCTGCCGAATTTGAAGGCAATCGGTCCAGAAATACCGGAGATACGGGCGCCGAAAGGCCGTGGGATGCGCGTTTCGCGCATTTGCAAAACCGCGCAAATGACACGGCCGCCTCGGTTGCCGTTGCCGTTGTTAGGGCTCACAGCAAATTTGAAGCGAATCGGTCGAAAAACGGCGGAGTTATAAGGCCCGTTTCGTGTTTCAGACACACAGACACACACACACACACACACACACACACACACACACACACACACACACACACACACACACACACACACACACGGACGGACAGTTGGCTTTTTACTATATGATGTGAGTGTGACAGCCATTCTTACCCTGTCAGACAAGAGTCTGAGACAGGTATTGTTTCGGGTCGGTGAGTCTGTCCGTCTATGTCTCTGTCTGTGAATAGATTTTCTCCAACACTACTGGACGGAGTTTGATCAAATTTGACTATCGCGCGCGCGTGCGTGCGCGCTGTGTGTGTGTGTGTGTGTGTGTGTGTGTGTGTGTGTGTGTGTGTGCGTGCGTGCGTGCGTGCGTGTGCGTGCGCGCGTGTGCGTGCCTATGTGTACGCATGTTTGCGCATGTGTGTGCATCTATGTGTATGTGAGTGTGTGTATGCATGCATGCATGAGTGTATGTGCATGTATATGTCCGTTGTGTGCGCATGCATGTGAACATCACTACAAGCCTGCTCACACATGGAAGGTGGTGGTGGGAAAAGCACCACAGAAGGGGATTGATTTGGCTAGTATAGAAGGACTGTAGATAATCATATAGTAAAAAGCCAACTGTCCGTGTGTGTGTGTGTGTGTGTGTGTGTGTGTGTGTGTGTGTGTCTGTCTGAAACACAAAACGGGCCTTATAACTCCGCCGTTTTTCGACCGAATCGCTTCAAATTTGCTGTGAGCCCTCACGGGGCGATGGCAACGGCAACCGAGGCGGCCGTGTCATTTGCGCCGTTTCGTAAATGCGCGAAACGCGCATCAGCCGGCCTCTCAGCGCCCGTATCTCCGGCATTTCTGGGCCGATTGCCTTCGCATTTGGCAGGAAGATGACCGGGGACGGTGACTATCCGTGTACCAAACCGAAAGCGAATCGGTTCAGAAATGCGCGCGCTATACGACTCCGCCGTTTCTTAACCGAATCGCTTCAAATTTGCTGTACTCAGCGTTACCAGTACTTGGCGTTACCGTTACCGTTACTAGGCGTTACCGTTACTAGGCGTTACTGGTACTCGGCGTTGCGCTAGTAATCATAATAATGGAGGGGGGGGGGGGGGGGGGGGGGGGTCAGAGAAAGAGCACTAGGGGGAAGCTGCAATAGAGGCATGGAGACGATCAGTCGAAAGCAGAACAAGAAATTCAGTTGATCAAAGATCAACAGGAGGCTAAACAGTGTTGTATTGCACTTCAAAAGTGTAAAATAATAATGAACATGTCTTTTCAAAATATCTTCAACGTGATGTAGTTGGTTACCTTAGGAAAGAAGAAGAGAAAAAGTGACATAACATATGAACGTGTCGTAAAAGACGTTTGTCATCGATCGCTCAGACAGGAACAAAAAGAAGTTCAACGCAATAAAGCGAGATCATATTATATTGCTGAAAATGTAGGTTTAGTTCTGTAAGCAGATGAGATTCATCTTCCAAAGTATTTGTGATCCTAAGTTGTTTAAAAAATATACTTATGGAGAGTTCACGTTTCCAAGATTTTGTTTCACAATGTCAGAAAAGGCTTTTAAATAACAAAATGCTGTTTTCGTTAAGACATAATGAGAGTGACATCAACAATAAGAAGCACCAATTGAAACAAATGTACACTTTACACATTTTCATGAAACCAGACAAAGATGATAGGGTTAGGATCAGCCTAGAGTTGTTGTCATGAAACTGAAAGAAACCAGACTTTGAGATCAAGAGTCATAAACATGAAGAGAATAGGATTAGAATCAGCCTAGGGTTGTTGTGAGTAAACTGAAAACAAACCCCAGATTTTTAGATCGAGACTCATCAACACGAAAAGGATAGGGCTAGGATCAGCTTAGGGTTGTTGTCATGAAACAGAAACAAACCAGACTTTGAGATCGAAAGTTGTAAACACGAAGAGCATAGGGTTAGGATCAGGCCAATATTGTTGTCATGAAACTGATGAAAACCAGACTTTGAGATTGACAATCATAAACACGAAGAGAATAGGGTTAGGATCAGCCTAGGAGTGTTGTCATAAAACTGAAATAAACCAGACTTTGTAATTGAGAGTCGGAAACGCAAAGAATATAGGGTTAAGATGAGCCTAGGGTTGTCAGTAAACTGAAAAGAAGCAGACTTTGAGATCGAGAATCATAAACATGAAGAAGATAAGGTTAGGATCAGTCTAGGGTTGTGGTCATTAAACTGACAAAAAGCAGACTTTGAGATAGAGAATCATAAACACAAAGAGGAGAGGGGTAGGATCAGCCTAGCGTTGTCATGAAACTGAAAGAAACCAGACTCTGAGATTGAGAGTCATAAACATGAACAGAAAAGGGTTAGGATCAGCCTAGGTTTGTTGTCATGAAACTGAAAAGAACCAGACTTTTTAAAATGTTATTGCTGTCCCATATGCTGGGTCGTACAGTGGCGTTGCTCCTACGCTGCTCATTCTGAATCCCAAAGCGCAGCTACACCCTGGCTTGTTCAAATCGCAGAACCCGAGACCAGCCATCCAAGGGGAGCGAATCTTTGTAAGCCGTCAGAAAGCAAACAACCGAGGAAGAACTAGACTTTGAGATCGAGTCAAAATACAAAGACGATAGAGCTAGGATCAGCCTAGGGTTATTGTCATGAAACTGAAAGAAACCAGACTTTGAAATTGAGAGTAATAAACACGAAGACAACTTTTATAGCGCCTAATCTTTAAGCTCTAAGCGCTTTACATAAATCACTAAAATGAATAGTAAACACAATGAACAAAACGTATACATCAAACATTGACCAACACCCCCCTTCCCTGATCCCTCAGTCAATTTCTCAATCACGCCCAAATAATGAATGACATAATCTACAGTACACTTTCGCAACCAACTTGAAACACTCACACTGATGGACACTTAAAGACGCCCAGGCCGCACTATTAACAAATCACACTCACACCCACACTTATAACGATAGAGAGAGAAAGAGAACGAGAGAGAGAAAGAGAAAGACATACATACAGACAGACAGACAGAGAAAGACAGAGACGGAGACACAGAGAGTCAGACAGAGGGACAGACAGAGAAAGAGAGAAGAGAGAGACACACAAACAGAGACAGAGATATATAGGACTGAAATACAGTTGCATGCATCATAAAATAACAACTTACTATAATTTGTACATACAATAGTCACAAAAAAGGCACATTATATTCAATATTAATAAACATTCACCCCCCCCCCCCCCACACACACACACACACACACACACGAACACACACACACGCACACACACACGCGCATACACACAAACACACACAGACACACACGATTAGTGGAAAAACATTAAATGAATGACACTCACACACATACTAATAAAATAGCATTTTAAAACACTTATAACGTAAAATCATTTTAAAACAGTGAGACAAAATGGATAAAGAAATAAAAATACACAAGTACATAAAATGTACTCCTGTAATGTAAACACGAAAATAATAGAGGATAGGGGTAGGATCAGCTTAGGGTTATTGACATGACACTGAAAATAACCAGACTTTGAGATCGAGAGCCATACAAATTAATAGAGTAGGGCTAGGATCAGCCTAGAGTTATTGTCATAAAACTGAAAGAAACCAGACTTTGACTTTTGAGACAGTCATAAACACGACGAGAGTAGGGTTAGGGTTAGCCTAGGGTTATTGTCATCAAACTGAAATAAACCAAACTTTGACATCAAGAGTCGTAAACATGAAAAGAATAGAGGGGTTAGGATCAACTTGGGTTGTTGTGAAACTGAAAAGAACCAGACTTTGAGATCGAGTGCGATAAAAATGAATCTGATACGTCAAGGCTCATCCTATAGTCATTGTCAAGAAATTGAAATAAATCAGATTTTGAGATCGAGAATCATAAACACTTAAAGTTTAGGGTTAGGATCAGCCTAGAGTTGTTGTCATAAAACTGAACAGAACCAGACTTTGAGATTGAGTAGTAAACATAAAGAGAGTAGGGTTAGGATCAGCCTAGGGTTATTGTCATAAAACTGAGAGAAACCAGACTTTGAGATCAAGAGTAGTAAACATGAAGAAGATAAGGCTAGGATCAGCCTAGGGATGTCATGAAAATGAAAGAAACCATACTTTGAGATCAAGTCATAAACATGAAGAGGATAGGGTTAGGATCAGCCTAGGGTTGTTGTTGTAAAACTGAAAAGAATCAGACTTTGATATAGAGTCGTAAACATGACAAGGTTAGGATCAGCCAAGGGTTGTCATGAAATTGAAAGAAAGCAGACTTTGAGATCGAGGGTCATAAACATGAAGAAGATAGGGTTAAGATCAGCCTTGGGTTGTTGTGAAACTGAAAAGAACCAGACTTTGAGAGATCGAGAGCCATAAAATTGAATAGGATAGGGCTAAGGTCAGCCTAGGGTTATTGTCGTGAAACTAAAAAGAACCAGACTTTGAGATCGAGAGTCGTAAACACGTAGATGATATGGTTAGGATCAGCTTAGGTTTGTTGTCATGAAACTGAAAAGAAAGAGACTTTGAGATCGAGAGTCTTAAACATGAAGAGGATAGGGTTAGGATCAGCCTAAGGATGTTGTAATGAAACTGAAAAGAACCAGACTTTGAGATCGAGAATCATAAACATGAAGAGGATAGGGTTAGGATCAGCCTAGGTTTATTGTCATGAAGCTGAAAGAAGCCAGATTTTGAGATTGATGGTCATAAACATGAAGAGAATAAGGGTAGTATCAGCCTTAAGTTGTTGACAGGGAGGGTTGTTGTAACGAAACTGAAAAGAACCAGACTTTGAGATCAAGTCATAAACACAAAGAAGATTGGGTTAGGATCAGCCTAGGGTTATTGCCATGAAACTAAAAGAAACCAGACTTTGACATCGAGAACCGTAAACACGAAGAGGATAGGGTTAGGATCAGCCTAGGGTTGTTGTCATTAAACTGAAAAGAACCAGACGTTGAGATTAAGAATCATAAACAATGTAGGGGATAGGGTTAGGATCAGCTTAGAGTTGTCATGAAACTAAAAAAGAACCAGACTTTGAGATCGAGAGTCGCAATCATGAATATGATACGGTTAGGATCAGCCTATACATGTTGTCATGAAACTGAAATAAACCAGATTTTGAAATCGAGTCATAAACATGAAGAGGATATGGTTACGATCAGCCTAGGGTAGTTGTGAAACTGTGAAGAACCAGACTTTGATACTGAGAGCCATACAAATGAATAGGATAGGGCCAGGATCAGCGTAGGGTTATTGTCATAAAACTGGGGAAAAAAACAGACTTCGAGATCGAGAATCGTACGAAGAGGATAGGGTTAGGATCAGCCTACGGTTGTTGTCATTAAACTGAAAAGAACCAGACTTTGAGATCGAGAATCATAAACACGATGAGGATAGGGTTAGGATCAGCCTTGGGTTGTCATGAACCTGAAAAGAATCAGACTTTGAGATCGAGAGTCTGAAGAGAACAGGGCTAGGATCAGCCTAGGGTTGTTGTCATGAAACTGAGAGAAACCAGACTTTGACTTTTGAGATAGAGTCATAAACACAACGAGAGTATGGTTAGGCTCAGCCTACGGTTGTGTGAATGAAACTGAAAAGAACCAACTTGGCTCATGTTCATCTTTGACTGTCAAATGATTGTGTCCGTCTGCTAACCTTTGTACTAGGCCTATAGAGACTTACCCTGCTTCCATAGCTTTTGGTCAGATTGCTAGGCTAAAGCATATTCATGAGTCTCTCAACGGTCGTGTGATGCACACGGATGAAGAAGAAAGGGGGCGGGGTCAAGGAATAGTCAACTGATAAATGAACGTGAGGATAGAAGAATGTAAACTCCATCCGTAAGTATTTCTTCAAAAGAAAGGGTTTGATGAATTTACAATGCCAAGCAATACAGAAAGAAAAAATGTTGTTTCTAATATCCGAGTAATAGCAAAACGAACAGCTTTGCTTCACAGTATACTCCCCCCCCACCCCCCCCCTCCCAAGAGAATAATCTGTCTGCCTAAATAGAAATCCATTGACATAGCACCCGATCTCCCCCCCCCCCCCCCCCCCCCCCCCCCCCCCCAAGAGAATATCGTCTGCTAAATGAAATCCATTTGACATGATACATTTCGCTTTGTTTTTGAGGCCCTGTAAAGGTTTTTCCTGCCAAAAAGGCGAAACATAAAAATGTTAAGTGTGCAGTCATTTTACTTTTGTTTTTGTTATTATCATGATGAATGCATTTTTTAATTTATCTTTTTTTGACAATGCACTTGCTGTGATTTAGCAAGTTTGGCAAGGCACTTCTGTGATTTTGCAAAGGCTTCGGTGGAGTGAAGGGGTGGGGTGGAGCGTGGCCGACAGTAGCTTAGTATAGTTAGCGATTGGCAAAGGGGGAGGGGGAGGGGGGGGGGGGGTAGCTAGAATGTTTAAAGGTGGACCCTGACGGATGAGTTTTTGCAAGAAACATGTCGAGATCACCAGAAAGACAGCCTTTTCAAGGATCAGAACACTCACTTTGCTGTGGTTTCCTAGAAATTAAACTGTAAAAACAGCGTGATTCCTCTTTGGCAGAGATACTGGCTAACCCTACCCTAGCTTAACCTTACAACCACCCAACCCTACAGACACAAACGCAATCAACACGACTGT